>CAJINU010000009.1:402920-468532 GCA_905178165.1 Amoebophrya sp. A25 | reverse complement strand
CTACAATTTCGTGTCCCTATTGTCTCTTCTTGGTCGTCACCTACGTAGTCATCCTCACCCCGTTATAGAGTTTGGAGATTTTGAGACCACGCTTCAGAGGTTTAGAGATAAGTAATCAGAAGAACTAGGAACCAAGGGGCGACTAGGGGTAGCAGGGATCCAACACTAGCATTAGGTAGCAAAGCACTAATCTGTGGAATGCCTTTTTTCGTGAGCTCCTCGACGGGGACATGGACCTAAGCCAGCTGCATCAAATTGCGAAACAAGTCCGAAAAGCCTTGATTAATTCTGAGGAGAATGGAGATTATGACAAGACAACTTCACGTTCACAATTATGAATCGACAAGCGTAGCAGGTGTTATTCATATTTCTGACACTCGGCTTTTGCTCGTGCTGAGATCTTCTCTAGTGCTCGTGGTCGTATTGTACAGCCCTGTCCCTGTCATTTTATAGCGTTATAAAGAAGTTTTTGCTTCTAGATGAGAAGTGTTAGTTGCGCGTCGTAGTAAACCTCTGATGTTTCGTTGGTTTCTCTGTCATGTTTTTTTCTGTCATGATGAGCACGCAGCTGGATTCTAACCGGAAAGAAGGCAGACATTGGAGGATCTCAGTGACGCAAACGGAAAAGAGTTGTCTGCAAAGCTAAATGAGCGACTCACGAAGCTCGTCGACCCCAGTCTTATGTCCGAGCTCCTTGATAATTGTTTGACTGGTATTGTGCTTCAATCATGTGCTCCTTGGTGTGATTCGACGAAACAGAGAATTTCGCTACGCCTGGATGCAATCGGGTAGGAGGTCATGCTGTATATTCGTACAGAGTTGTAGGTAACGACGTGGGACCAGGGATTTGTCCCTGACAGTTTACAAAGTTGACGCTCGGGTAGTGTCATTCTGTTGTGTGATCTAGTGAGGCTCCTTGCACATCCATCTCCTTCTTCGCTAACTGCGACGAGAAAAGCGATCCAAATTCTGACAGGCTGGCTGTCGAAGTTCAATTGCTTTTACTCAACGAGCTTGCCGATATTGACGAGTCTAACGCTAAACGCGCTGTAGAAAGCAGGTAATAGAGATATTATCAACCACAGTTGGTAAAAATAATATTTCGTTTTACTAGCTTGGAGCGTCCGATAACATCCCTCCCACTAGGATCCCCCTCCTCCCCAAAGTAAGAAACTAAGCAAGGCAAAGATGTAAGCGATGCGCGTCTTCAAATTTCGAAAATTTTCCACGTTTTGCCATCGTTTGAGGATTGGATCTCGTGCGTTTGAAGTCAAGGGCTAAGATCCCAAAGCTTTTCGACTTTCAGCCCTTTCGCTGAAATTCAGTTTCTTGGATCTGCATTTTTCAAATTTCGAAAATTCTCCACGTTTTGTTGTCGTTTTGGGATTGAACTTTGTGCGTTTGAAGCGCTAAAGTCCCTAAATTTTTGACTTTCAGCCCTTTCGTTCCCTGGGATTCAGTCTCTTGGAATTGCATTCTTCCAATTTCGAAAATTTTCCACATTTTGTCGCCGTTTTGGGATTGAATTCTGTGCGTTTGAAGTGCTAAGACCCCAAAGCTTTTGACTTTAAGCCTTTTCCCTGAGATTCAATCTCTTGGCTTCGCGTTTTTCCAACTTCGATAATTTTCCACGTTTTTCGTCGTTTTGGGAGTGAATCCCGTGAGTTTGAAAGGCTAAGATCCCAAAACTTTTGACTTTAAGCCCTTTCTCTGAAATTTAACGCCTTGGCTTCGCGTTTTTCAAATTTCGAAAATTTTCCACATTTTTCGCCATTTTGGGAGTGAATCCCGTGAGTCTGAAATGCTAAGATCCCAAAACTTTTGATTTTAAGCCCTTTCCCCCGAGATTCAATTCCATGGCTTCGTGGTTTCCTGGTTCCTGGTGGTTTCCTGGTGGTTTCCTGGTGGTTTCCTGGTGGTTTCCTGGTGGTTTCCTGGCGGTTTCCTGGTGGTTTCCTGGTGGTTTCCTGGTGGTTTCCTGGTGGTTTCCTGGTGGTTTCCTGGTGGTTTCCTGGTGGTTTCCTGGTGGTTTCCTGGTGGTTTCCTGGTGGTTTCCTGGTGGTTTCCTGGTGGTTTCCTGGTGGTTTCCTGGTGGTTTCCTGGTGGTTTCCTGGTGGTTTCCTGGTGGTTTCCTGGTGGTTTCCTGGTGGTTTCCTGGTGGTTTCCTGGTGGTTTCCTGGTGGTTTCCTGGTGGTTTCCTGGTGGTTTCCTGGTGGTTTCCTGGTGGTTTCCTGGTGGTTTCCTGGTGGTTTCCTGGTGGTTTCCTGGTGGTTTCCTGGTGGTTTCCTGGTGGTTTCCTGGTGGTTTCTTGGTGGTTTCCTGGTGGTTTCCTGGTGGTTTCCTGGTGGTTTCCTGGTGGTTTCCTGGTGGTTTCCTGGTGGTTTCCTGGTGGTTTCCTGGTGGTTTCCTGGTGGTTTCCTGGTGGTTTCCTGGTGGTTTCCTGGTGGTTTCCTGGTGGTTTCCTGGTGGTTTCCTGGTGGTTTCCTGGTGGTTTCCTGGTGGTTTCCTGGTGGTTTCCTGGTGGTTTCCTGGTGGTTTCCTGGTGGTTTCCTGGTGGTTTCCTGGTGGTTTCCTGGTGGTTTCCTGGTGGTTTCCTGGTGGTTTCCTGGTGGTTTCCTGGTGGTTTCCTGGTGGTTTCCTGGTGGTTTCCTGGTGGTTTCCTGGTGGTTTCCTGGTGGTTTCCTGGTGGTTTCCTGGTGGTTTCCTGGTGGTTTCCTGGTGGTTTCCTGGTGGTTTCCTGGTGGTTTCCTGGTGGTTTCCTGGTGGTTTCCTGGTGGTTTCCTGGTGGTTTCCTGGTGGTTTCCTGGTGGTTTCCTGGTGGTTTCCTGGTGGTTTCCTGGTGGTTTCCTGGTGGTTTCCTGGTGGTTTCCTGGTGGTTTCCTGGTGGTTTCCTGGTGGTTTCCTGGTGGTTTCCTGGTGGTTTCCTGGTGGTTTCCTGGTGGTTTCCTGGTGGTTTCCTGGTGGTTTCCTGGTGGTTTCCTGGTGGTTTCCTGGTGGTTTCCTGGTGGTTTCCTGGTGGTTTCCTGGTGGTTTCCTGGTGGTTTCCTGGTGGTTTCCTGGTGGTTTCCTGGTGGTTTCCTGGTGGTTTCCTGGTGGTTTCCTGGTGGTTTCCTGGTGGTTTCCTGGTGGTTTCCTGGTGGTTTCCTGGTGGTTTCCTGGTGGTTTCCTGGTGGTTTCCTGGTGGTTTCCTGGTGGTTTCCTGGTGGTTTCCTGGTGGTTTCCTGGTGGTTTCCTGGTGGTTTCCTGGTGGTTTCCTGGTGGTTTCCTGGTGGTTTCCTGGTGGTTTCCTGGTGGTTTCCTGGTGGTTTCCTGGTGGTTTCCTGGTGGTTTCCTGGTGGTTTCCTGGTGGTTTCCTGGTGGTTTCCTGGTGGTTTCCTGGTGGTTTCCTGGTGGTTTCCTGGTGGTTTCCTGGTGGTTTCCTGGTGGTTTCCTGGTGGTTTCCTGGTGGTTTCCTGGTGGTTTCCTGGTGGTTTCCTGGTGGTTTCCTGGTGGTTTCCTGGTGGTTTCCTGGTGGTTTCCTGGTGGTTTCCTGGTGGTTTCCTGGTGGTTTCCTGGTGGTTTCCTGGTGGTTTCCTGGTGGTTTCCTGGTGGTTTCCTGGTGGTTTCCTGGTGGTTTCCTGGTGGTTTCCTGGTGGTTTCCTGGTGGTTTCCTGGTGGTTTCCTGGTGGTTTCCTGGTGGTTTCCTGGTGGTTTCCTGGTGGTTTCCTGGTGGTTTCCTGGTGGTTTCCTGGTGGTTTCCTGGTGGTTTCCTGGTGGTTTCCTGGTGGTTTCCTGGTGGTTTCCTGGTGGTTTCCTGGTGGTTTCCTGGTGGTTTCCTGGTGGTTTCCTGGTGGTTTCCTGGTGGTTTCCTGGTGGTTTCCTGGTGGTTTCCTGGTGGTTTCCTGGTGGTTTCCTGGTGGTTTCCTGGTGGTTTCCTGGTGGTTTCCTGGTGGTTTCCTGGTGGTTTCCTGGTGGTTTCCTGGTGGTTTCCTGGTGGTTTCCTGGTGGTTTCCTGGTGGTTTCCTGGTGGTTTCCTGGTGGTTTCCTGGTGGTTTCCTGGTGGTTTCCTGGTGGTTTCCTGGTGGTTTCCTGGTGGTTTCCTGGTGGTTTCCTGGTGGTTTCCTGGTGGTTTCCTGGTGGTTTCCTGGTGGTTTCCTGGTGGTTTCCTGGTGGTTTCCTGGTGGTTTCCTGGTGGTTTCCTGGTGGTTTCCTGGTGGTTTCCTGGTGGTTTCCTGGTGGTTTCCTGGTGGTTTCCTGGTGGTTTCCTGGTGGTTTCCTGGTGGTTTCCTGGTGGTTTCCTGGTGGTTTCCTGGTGGTTTCCTGGTGGTTTCCTGGTGGTTTCCTGGTGGTTTCCTGGTGGTTTCCTGGTGGTTTCCTGGTGGTTTCCTGGTGGTTTCCTGGTGGTTTCCTGGTGGTTTCCTGGTGGTTTCCTGGTGGTTTCCTGGTGGTTTCCTGGTGGTTTCCTGGTGGTTTCCTGGTGGTTTCCTGGTGGTTTCCTGGTGGTTTCCTGGTGGTTTCCTGGTGGTTTCCTGGTGGTTTCCTGGTGGTTTCCTGGTGGTTTCCTGGTGGTTTCCTGGTGGTTTCCTGGTGGTTTCCTGGTGGTTTCCTGGTGGTTTCCTGGTGGTTTCCTGGTGGTTTCCTGGTGGTTTCCTGGTGGTTTCCTGGTGGTTTCCTGGTGGTTTCCTGGTGGTTTCCTGGTGGTTTCCTGGTGGTTTCCTGGTGGTTTCCTGGTGGTTTCCTGGTGGTTTCCTGGTGGTTTCCTGGTGGTTTCCTGGTGGTTTCCTGGTGGTTTCCTGGTGGTTTCCTGGTGGTTTCCTGGTGGTTTCCTGGTGGTTTCCTGGTGGTTTCCTGGTGGTTTCCTGGTGGTTTCCTGGGTTCATGGGTTTGGGGTTTGTTTGTTTTTGTGTCGGAGGTTTTGGGTTTTGGTGTTGGAGGTTTTGGGTTTGGGTGTTGGAGGTTTTGGGTTTGGGTGTTGGAGGTTGAGGTTTCCGAAGGGATGTGTTTGCCAAGTTTTATTGCTCTTAATATTGATGATTTTTGAGCAGGCTTTTACGAGCCTTAAAAGGTGCAAATCCAAAGCAGGGATCCAAATTGGGAGGAAAATACTCAAAGACAAACTTCTTGATATCCTCGTATCATAAATAAAAACATTTTCATTTTTGATTTTGAGTACTTACTATGATGAACTAACTTCTAGTTACTTACTTGTTTAAGCAGTCAGGTGGTTGGTAAGCTAAGTCGAACAATTTGACTCGGGAATCAGTGTAAAATATATCATCACCAGATCGCTAGACGGCTGGCGTCACAAGACGAAGAAAGATTTGGAAGCCATCATTTAAGGCTAGTTTTTTACTATCCCATGTGGAAGTTAACTATGCTCCTGAGTGGCGTCTCCCTTGATTTAGATGGGAACTAAGGGAAAAGAGAGCAACACACTCAACCACGGACAGCGAAAAACTACCTTTAAACCTTGGAAGGTGTGAAAGCCAGCACGATCAAAGAGGCCATAGAGAGTGGGAGTGCTTCCTCCGGCAGTCCGGATCAAAAAGGAGGACAAAGTGCCTCTCCCATCCAACCTTCAATTACTCTCTTTATGCCTTTACTCCATCTTTCCTAGTACGTTCGTTCTCGTCCTTGTTGACTTTCTGTCTGAATTTGGCTTTCCTCACAAAACTCTACGAGTACCTTTTCTACAACTTAGTAATTGCTGTGGTTTCTTTATTCTCGGGTTACCTACCATAGTATCGTGTCCCAAAGTTGCTTCCATTTATTCCTCGTCTGAGTTGTCACTGTAATAGTTGCCTCGACGTCCTCTGAGTAGTATTAAATAGTTTGGAGGATTATTTCAGACGCTTTACCTTTAGGGATTAATGTTTAGAGGTAGTAAAAATGGGAACTAGGAACGACGACGAGGCACTAGGCACTACTAGTTAGAAAAACTACTTTAATCTGCGGAACTTGTTTTGGCAAATGCTGACGCGCAGCGGGCTAGGATCTGGCGATGGTGTTGGTGTAACCGACATGCAAGAAAGTGCGGGGGTGGTGCGAACTGCCTTAATCAAGAAAGCTGATGCTATGGATTATGGCGGATTCTTCACAACGATGAATGGATTTGGATAGTTTTAGTCTTATCAGAAGATGGCATATTTCATCTCGGCTCCTGCTGCTGAGATTTCCTTTACTGGTTGTATCTGGGTTATGCAGGCCTTCCTCTCCTGTTGGATAGGTGTAATGATCAGTTTTGACTTTGAGTGAGTGAATCTGTTGCACGTAGTAAGTGTCAGATGTTCTATGTATCTGTTTCTTCACTCGTTGCTTACTCCGCTATGTTTAATCTAGACATGATCTTGGTGGTGTGGATTCATCTAACACCGAAAAAAACTCATCAACGAGAGTCCGGTCGAAAACTGCAACTTGATCATGGTGGACATGAAGAACGATGAAAATTGCTTTCAGATTCTATCTGGGCTACTCCAGGAATGCGTTTCGCGAGTCTCGATGGCTATTACGCGCCTTCTTGATATGTATTACTTTCAATTAGAAATATTTCAAGAGGTAGGTATCTAAATCTGCTTCGTGCTCTTCCTTGGCGTGATTCAAAACCAGAAACGCCGGTAGGATGTCGAGCTGCATATATATAATATAACTATACATAGAGAGACACATAGCGCGAGAATCGAGCACTTCTCTGAGGCCCGCACAGGCTTCGGCCGCCTTAGATGAGAAGACCTTCAGGGCAGACGGACGACGCGCGGCGCCTAGAATAGCAGGACCCTAATAAACATGGCCATTGCAGAAGACTTTAGATTTTAGGCTAAAAAATATACATTGTTGTTTTTATATATATATATACATGCTTCTTAATATCATTGTCTACTTTTACACCTTCTAGTTAGGTTGGCTCCACCATTGTTATAGAGGGACAGGTAATTTCGTAGGTGGGTCAGGATTTTGTCGCGATTCTCTCTAATTACTGTGGCCCCAGGATGTGGGCCTTCGACGAAAAAGAAGCAAAAAAAAATCTGCCGGTGATTCGAGTACTCTTACTCACCATCCTCGCCAACATCGATCAGACCCAGTTTGAGAAAATGGCAGGAGGGTTGTACTTGTAATATTATCAACTCTGTCTGGCTTTTGATCTTGAAATTTGTTGTATTTTCCGTGTCGTGGGCCATCAATGTTGCTGGAGGGTACGTAGTAAACCTCTATTGTAAAAAGTTTAAAAATTTCACTCAACTCTTGACATTAAACCTCTAATACATAGGAACTCCGGTTGTATTGGAGTATGGATAGTAAAGAAAATGAAAAACTAGTCACAATTTCAAAAGCCGATTTCTCCTTGTGTGAGCTCTTTGATGTCTTTGAATATCTGGCGACGTATTTGGCAGATTAATCACCTCCATCCGGTCACTTGTTTTCAAGATTTTCTTTCTAAATCAAAGAAAACGTAAGGGATACAGGATACGTAGTATAGCGCTAAATTTTCTTCATTCGACCTTTTCTACAGGGCGACGACCGGTTCTGCATGAGGAGGCTTTTTTGCGACTTTCGGTTGGAGTGGACGTGGATGGATGAGGTGTGACGGGAGACCAGAAGAAGGATTGGGAATGAGGTGTCATGGGAGACCAGAAGGAGGATGAGGTGTGACGGGAGACCAGAAGAAGGAGGGGGAATGAGGTGTCATGGGAGACCAGAAGGAGGATGAGGCGTGACGGGAGACCAGAAGAAGGAGGGGGAATGAGGTGTCATGGGAGACCAGAAGGAGGATGAGGTGTGACGGGAGACCAGAAGAAGGAGGGGGAATGAGGTGTCA
The DNA here is from genome assembly GCA_905178165.1 of Amoebophrya sp. A25. Taxonomy (NCBI): domain Eukaryota; class Dinophyceae; order Syndiniales; family Amoebophryaceae; genus Amoebophrya; species Amoebophrya sp. A25. Next base: position 460,740 of record CAJINU010000009.1, on the reverse strand, counting down.
TGGGAGACCAGAAGGAGGATGAGGCGTGACGGGAGACCAGAAGGAGGATGAGGTGTGGCGGGGGGCTAGAAGTAGCGAGGGTACGTAGAGGATAAGATATGACGGAAAAACAGAAGGTTTTCCAATAGAGCATTGATTGGGCGAAGTCTAGGAAAATACATATGAGGAGATTGCTTGAAATGTTGAGTAGGTTTTCGTAGTTGTTTAGGTTTATCATTCTATCTATCTATCTATCTATTCAAGCTAGTCATCGTCCGACGAGGATTTCTGTTACTGTTTTCAAATTGATCGCACGTCGAACAATTTACGCCGATTATTAACTACAACAGCTAGAACTACAACAAGATAAATTATAGTGCTTTTAATTTCATATTCGTGACAAAACCGTTATCAGGTCGTTCATGTTTTCGCTTATCATATCAACAAGGGTTACAAGGTTGAGTCGGGAGGCTAAGCCTGCGTGTAGGGCAGCGAAAATAGTCGTATAATTTGTATTTCTATTTGAGTGCCATTGAGCGTCATAGATGAAGACGTAGCAGTAACTGTAACTTCTGGTGGTCTTGTAGCAATAGTACGCTCCTTGAACGTATTTTAGGAGATGTTGTGATAAAAAGTTCAGTCTCTTTGTGAATCTAGTACAGTGCGTCTGTACAACTTCAACTTGTAGATCTACTTATTAGTTCTACATACCACATATTGACTTTTGTGCCTTTAGTATCCGGAAGAAATTCAAATTGTTGAGCATGTGCATGTAGCTGCTTCGTTGTATCATGTCAACATATTGTCACGTGGATAGCGATGAGTTCAAAGTAACTCGATTCGTATCCAATTTAGGTTGGCGTCGAGTCTGTGTATCTTGTTGTCTGTAAAAGCTAAAGGACAGGAACTCTGCTCCTCCTTCTTAGAAGCTCTAGCACGACGCGACTTGTCCACATGGACACGCTGTATCCGATGAAATCTCTGAAGTGATGGGGAATAAATCTCGTAAGAAAGTGTATTGTTAAACAAAAAATTACAATTGCTATGACCCCGATTATGGGACATCGAGTCAGCATAAAAATCAATGTGTACAAAAAGAAGCCAGGAGAGGATGACTATCAACAACAGAACTGGAGCTGCTACCAAGTTCCTCTTCGTGCTAATTAACACCTTCCCTTTTTGATGCGATAAAGGTAAAACAGAATCAAGATCATCAAATTTCGAACTTGTACATCCAACAGGATGATACTTTTGCTTGCTATGCGAAACCGTATCTGCTAACTTAAGTTGACTTTTCACCTCGCTTTTCTTCAATCACACTTACACCTACCCGCACCTTTCACCACGACAACTACAATGAATGACGTAAAGCGAACTTGTTTTCTGAGACCGACGCATACTACACTATGACTATGACTCTCCCTCATTCTTACTCTCTGCCACTTCTCCTGGCAGAAGATTGGTTCCAACAAGCTGAGTCGAATAATAGACCACTTTTGACCCATGACTACAAGATGTGAAAATTATCGATCAACCACGCTTCGCCTTCCTTGTTTTTCCAGCATTAGAATGCACGGATGCCAAACAGTAGGATTCTTGTTGCAGCGAACAGTGAGTAGCATTTTTATACGAAGCACGACAGACATTCTCCGCTAGAATATACTATAGTGGGGAGCACATGAAGACGGATACTGGACAGCGTTTTTTTTATGGATAGTGAAAAACGACCTGACAAGAAGACTAGCTTCTACTCGAGTACTTGTTTCCTTACCAGTTGAAGTCCCATTCTCCTGCTGTATCGTCAAAAAAGTCCTTGTACAGCGACCAACTTAATACAAGCGCCACGACCTGCAAAGGAACACAGGAGAGCGACGCTTTCATCTGCAAGCATCTGCTGGCGCGGCGCCTTGTATAATACTACGGACCGTTTTTCATTATTACGCCCGCAGATATTCTTGCATCCTGCCACTTCTGAGACCACGCGACATAATTTTTTAGAAACAAACCAGCGAGGCCCAGCTCGGTCACCAAGATCAAGCTGTTGCGTTTCGCCTTGGCGAATTTTTTTAGAAACAAACCACCGAGACCCAGCTGGGTCACCGAGATCAAGCTGCTGCGTTTCGCCTAGATTTTTTAACTTGGCTCAATTATGATGGTGGAAGAGACGCCGGGATGAATTTTTTGAGAAACAAACCACCGAGACCCAGTTCGGTCATCAAGATCAAGCTGTTGCGTTTCGCCTAGATTTTTTAACTTAGCGCAATCCTTATGGTCGATCTACTTCCTTCAGTTGTAGCGTAATCGCGAAAGTGTAGACCTCTCGTCATAATTGTTAGAGATATATGCCAGGCCACGAATTATACCATTATTGGGGAAGCCTTTACCTTTTTCTGATCGTAGCATCTATAACGCCCTATGTCGCGCGCTTCGTCACCGCCGCGACACAACGGTGAACCGAGCAGGGAGCGCCGCGTGGGACTTTTGGGGGACTGGAAAGGTTTGGAGAGGACAGGGAGTCTGTAGTTGTAGTTAGGCAGAGATGAAGAAACGTAGAGAAAAAGGGAGAGGTCCTCGCTTATGCTTATGCTATCTGCGCTTTCGGTAGCTTGCGCCCGCGGCCGCAGCGTGATATCGCTTGCGCATCTCTAGCTGGGCCGACGGGAACATCGGGAGGCTGGCGGGGTGCGAGGGTCGGCGGACCCGCGGGGGCTCGAGAGTTGTCGGGCGGTCCAATGCTGCCCGTCCTCTCGCCTTGTCGTGAGCAGGTAAGCCCGGAAGTGAACCAGCGGCGCGCAAGATGCGTTCGTGGAGAGCAGCGGGAAGGGAGGCGTTCTGCGGCGGAAGAGATAGAGATAGAGTAGATAAAAAGTAGTGTGTAGTAACACACATTCTTCCCATTATACCCATTACAACCACCGGATCTTCAGGGAGGTCCCCTGAGCCCTTGCATCAACGTCCTTAGTGACAGACGGCAAGGGCGCTCGCGAGCGCGTCATGCGTGAGACGGTAGGGTCGCGCGCGAACATAATCATAATAGACTACAATTGACAAAAGATGTGACCACAATCGACAGAACATATGCTTCGCAATAAAAAGCAACCAGCGACGTTCTTGCGTGGTCTAAAACTAGTTGTGCCTACTTGGATAAAAATCAATTGATTTTGGATCTGTTCTCCTCACGCCTAGTATCGGTCTAATATATAAATAAGCAACCCCTTAAAGGTTGCTAGATCGATGGATAGGTCGATGGAAAATATAAGTTAGTATATTAAGAATATTCATGATATTCTCTGCCCCAGACGAGGACGAGGCACACAGATGTCGGAGGAGGTGTGAGAGAAGGATCTAGACTCGTGGTTCCAGTACTTCAACTATGAGTTGTTGGAGGCTTCATGATTGTTCCTGTATGATGAATAATCTTCCTTGAACGATTCATATCTCAGTCGACCTCTATCAAAAGTGAAATACTTTAATATCGAGTGATGACCGTTTTCGTTAAAGAGGTGTAGAATCTTCGGATTTCTTCTTTCGTCCTAAAATTAAACCACGGCGAATCACCGTGTGCCGTGACAATCATGAAGAGCATCAAAATGAAGGATCGATGCAAGTCTGCCGTCCTTGTGACGTCGAGAAGCGGCCCGGCGTTGCCGCCTCACTCACGTGCACGTAATAACCAGCCCTGAAGGTAGTAAGTTGCGCTGTAAGAATTAGTGACCACGATCATTCATTTTCGATCCCGCTGCACGACACGAGCTGCAGCGCTATAAATGTCCGCCTCCAATTCCAAACAACACCTGTGACGCTTCTTCTTCGATCCGGCAGCGCTTCTAATGGGCGCCGCCACTTACGTCTCTGAAGATGAAGGTCTGTATCGCGACCGCCTTTGACGAAAGTCTGCATCGCGATCGCCTTTGAAGAAGGTCTGTATCGCGACCGCCTTTGACGAAAGTCTGCATCGCGATCGCCTTTGAAGAAGGTCTGCATCACGCGCGCCTCTGAAGAAGGTCTGCATCACGCGCGCCTCTGAAGAAGGTCTGCATCGCGACCGCCTTTGAATTCGCTCCTCTGTATCGCGCTCGTTTGTTGTAGCGGACTCCCGCACGACCGACGTTTGTTGTAGCGGACTCCAGCACGACCTTTTGTTGTACCGGAGACTCCATCACTTCATCACTGCCAAGAGTCAATTGATGACGAATTGACCACGAATTGATACATAATCTTCCAGTTGCGGTATGTTCTGAATCTGAGTTAGAATCAATCATGGCTGGCGATGCTCGGTTTTTCGGCAGCAGTGGCAAGCGGGGTGACCTGCAAGAGCTGCGAGAAGATTAAGCCTTGTCGTGGAACTATTTTATCTTATCAGTAGTTATTAATTTTGATCTTCAGATATAGAAGATCATTTTAGGAAATTTTTCTAAGAAGAGCTGCACTCAACGAAATAGATAGAAGATTTTAGGAAATTCTAAGAAGAGCTGCACTCAACGAAATTGGACAAGAAACGAGATGCCGTACGAAAGGTCATAGCGAACATGACACTGGGCAAAGACGTCTCTTCGCTCTTCGCCGACGTGCTTAATTGCATGCAGACTCAATCGCTCGACCTCAAAAAGTTGGTCTACCTTTACTTAAGGCTATAATTGCGTATGGCTATGGTGTTAGAGCAATTGATACACTATTCTTGCTTTGTTTACTCATTGCCACAGCGATTAGAAAGTAGTACTCAAAGACTGTTTTTATGTGCATGTAGTTGTAGATGTACTTAATCGATCATGTTCGTTCTTGTATTGGCATTTTTAACGTGAACGTCATCAGCAGTCGTGAATTCACCAGGATTTGCGAGTTGGATAAGTTGCTACTGACAGACTCGGATCAATACGATAGAGCCCACGCAACTTCTCTTATCAAAAGAAGCCATACGTCGGCCCACGCCACTTCTCTTATCAAAAGAATCCATACGTCGGCCCACGCCACTTCTCTTATCAAAAGAATCCATACGTCGGCCCACGCCACTTCTCTTATCAAAAGAATCCATACGTCGGCCCACGCCACTTCTCTTATCAAAAGAATCCATACGTCGGCCCACGCCACTTCTCTTATCAAAAGAATCCATACGTCGGCCCACGCCACTTCTCTTATCAAAAGAATCCATACGTCGGCCCACGCCACTTCTCTTATCAAAAGAATCCATACGTCGGCCCACGCCACTTCTCTTATCAAAAGAATCCATACGTCGGCCCACGCCACTTCTCTTATCAAAAGAATCCATACGTCGGCCCACGCCACTTCTCTTATCAAAAGAATCCATACGTCGGCCCACGCCACTTCTCTTATCAAAAGAATCCATACGTCGGCCCACGCCACTTCTCTTATCAAAAGAATCCATACGTCGGCCCACGCCACTTCTCTTATCAAAAGAATCCATACGTCGGCCCACGCCACTTCTCTTATCAAAAGAATCCATACGTCGGCCCACGCCACTTCTCTTATCAAAAGAATCCATACGTCGGCCCACGCCACTTCTCTTATCAAAAGAATCCATACGTCGGCCCACGCCACTTCTCTTATCAAAAGAATCCATACGTCGGCCCACGCCACTTCTCTTATCAAAAGAATCCATACGTCGGCCCACGCCACTTCTCTTATCAAAAGAATCCATACGTCGGCCCACGCCACTTCTCTTATCAAAAGAATCCATACGTCGGCCCACGCCACTTCTCTTATCAAAAGAATCCATACGTCGGCCCACGCCACTTCTCTTATCAAAAGAATCCATACGTCGGCCCACGCCACTTCTCTTATCAAAAGAATCCATACGTCGGCCCACGCCACTTCTCTTATCAAAAGAATCCATACGTCGGCCCACGCCACTTCTCTTATCAAAAGAATCCATACGTCGGCCCACGCCACTTCTCTTATCAAAAGAATCCATACGTCGGCCCACGCCACTTCTCTTATCAAAAGAATCCATACGTCGGCCCACGCCACTTCTCTTATCAAAAGAATCCATACGTCGGCCCACGCCACTTCTCTTATCAAAAGAATCCATACGTCGGCCCACGCCACTTCTCTTATCAAAAGAATCCATACGTCGGCCCACGCCACTTCTCTTATCAAAAGAATCCATACGTCGGCCCACGCCACTTCTCTTATCAAAAGAATCCATACGTCGGCCCACGCCACTTCTCTTATCAAAAGAATCCATACGTCGGCCCACGCCACTTCTCTTATCAAAAGAATCCATACGTCGGCCCACGCCACTTCTCTTATCAAAAGAATCCATACGTCGGCCCACGCCACTTCTCTTATCAAAAGAATCCATACGTCGGCCCACGCCACTTCTCTTATCAAAAGAATCCATACGTCGGCCCACGCCACTTCTCTTATCAAAAGAATCCATACGTCGGCCCACGCCACTTCTCTTATCAAAAGAATCCATACGTCGGCCCACGCCACTTCTCTTATCAAAAGAATCCATACGTCGGCCCACGCCACTTCTCTTATCAAAAGAATCCATACGTCGGCCCACGCCACTTCTCTTATCAAAAGAATCCATACGTCGGCCCACGCCACTTCTCTTATCAAAAGAATCCATACGTCGGCCCACGCCACTTCTCTTATCAAAAGAATCCATACGTCGGCCCACGCCACTTCTCTTATCAAAAGAATCCATACGTCGGCCCACGCCACTTCTCTTATCAAAAGAATCCATACGTCGGCCCACGCCACTTCTCTTATCAAAAGAATCCATACGTCGGCCCACGCCACTTCTCTTATCAAAAGAATCCATACGTCGGCCCACGCCACTTCTCTTATCAAAAGAATCCATACGTCGGCCCACGCCACTTCTCTTATCAAAAGAATCCATACGTCGGCCCACGCCACTTCTCTTATCAAAAGAATCCATACGTCGGCCCACGCCACTTCTCTTATCAAAAGAATCCATACGTCGGCCCACGCCACTTCTCTTATCAAAAGAATCCATACGTCGGCCCACGCCACTTCTCTTATCAAAAGAATCCATACGTCGGCCCACGCCACTTCTCTTATCAAAAGAATCCATACGTCGGCCCACGCCACTTCTCTTATCAAAAGAATCCATACGTCGGCCCACGCCACTTCTCTTATCAAAAGAATCCATACGTCGGCCCACGCCACTTCTCTTATCAAAAGAATCCATACGTCGGCCCACGCCACTTCTCTTATCAAAAGAATCCATACGTCGGCCCACGCCACTTCTCTTATCAAAAGAATCCATACGTCGGCCCACGCCACTTCTCTTATCAAAAGAATCCATACGTCGGCCCACGCCACTTCTCTTATCAAAAGAATCCATACGTCGGCCCACGCCACTTCTCTTATCAAAAGAATCCATACGTCGGCCCACGCCACTTCTCTTATCAAAAGAATCCATACGTCGGCCCACGCCACTTCTCTTATCAAAAGAATCCATACGTCGGCCCACGCCACTTCTCTTATCAAAAGAATCCATACGTCGGCCCACGCCACTTCTCTTATCAAAAGAATCCATACGTCGGCCCACGCCACTTCTCTTATCAAAAGAATCCATACGTCGGCCCACGCCACTTCTCTTATCAAAAGAATCCATACGTCGGCCCACGCCACTTCTCTTATCAAAAGAATCCATACGTCGGCCCACGCCACTTCTCTTATCAAAAGAATCCATACGTCGGCCCACGCCACTTCTCTTATCAAAAGAATCCATACGTCGGCCCACGCCACTTCTCTTATCAAAAGAATCCATACGTCGGCCCACGCCACTTCTCTTATCAAAAGAATCCATACGTCGGCCCACGCCACTTCTCTTATCAAAAGAAGCCATACGTCGCATACTCACTGTCCACCTCCTTTTCTAACTCCTGCTGTGGCTTCATCATATTGGCGTCCTTGTGAATATACTTGTACAACTGGGCAGCATCTAGATCCTGAAGATCCTGGACCTTTCATGCGAGTTGATCAGATGAACGTTCTCGAACCCTTACTCCCCCCTAGTTTCCCCCCTTTACTACAACAACAAAACGCTTCGAAGTATTATTGTTTCGATTACTCGGTTATTTTAGTTTTTCGAGTACTCACTGTCCACCTCCTTTTCTAACTCCTGTCGTAAACTATAGCGCGACACAACCGGAGCTGGCGATTTTAGCCGTCAACACGTTCCGGAAGGACAGCGTAGATCCAAATCCTTTGATACGTTAAGGCTTCCCCTAATTCATCTTGTTGAACTTGAACAGCATCGATCTTGGTCGATACGTTTTGTTCAAGGAGGGTGCTCTTAGTCAAATCAATTTTGAATTCGCGAGGATCATCAAGATTCTTGAACAAATCCCAGATTGAACAGGTCTCAGGATATTATTCGCTTTTTTGTGAGCCCCACTAAATACGAGCTTTGGCAGTCCGCACGATGGGGTGCATTCGCTTGGACGCAGTGACAGAGTACATCCTGGAGCCTTTGCGCCGATCCTGCCAGGACAGCGATCCGTATGTGCGGAAGACGGCTGTCATGTGCATAGCCAAGTTAAGGGTGAAAAAGAAGAGGAAGAGGTGCAAATAAAGAAACAAGGCTGAAGAAGTGATCCAACGCCAAGATCGAAGGCTGAAGAAAACACAGCAGCAATTTCATTTAATGAAGATGAACTACATATTCAATAATCCCCGTCTAAAGAAACTGTACGACATTCAGCCGGAGCTAGTGGAAGAGCATGGCTTTTCAGAAATCTTGAAGGACTTGCTCACTGACAGCAACCCGGCAGTCGTGGCGAATTGTATGGATGTTGTTTTTTTGCAGCTATCAAACCATCGAGGCTCCCTTTTTTTTAGGTGAAGATCATACGTTTTTGAAGAGAGATCATGGGGAGCCAAGAAGATGGTCTGGCTAGATGGAAACAACAACATTTATAAACTGCGTCGCAACGTTGTCGGAAATGAGCAAGAGAAATCCCGCGTTCCTCCAGTTGACTGACCAGAGCATCCAGAACCTGTTGAACGCCCTTAACGAGTGCAGCGAGTGGGCACAGGCATTGATACTGGACTCCATATTTATGCTCCTGCGCTCCTGTGGATGATCATGATGAGAGGAGTTATTTAGTTCTAGTACAACAACTGCAACTTCTTCTGGAGTTAAATTTTACTAAGTATGATTTTGTTGCAGATCTATCTGATACCATGTCTCTCAGCTTCAGTCGTAAGTACTAGTTGCTCTAATCTATCACACAGTTATCATCCCCCTACACCACGAGCAGCAGAGGCGATCTTAGAGCGGGTCTCTCCACGGCTCTCCCATGCGAACCAAGCTGTTGCACTTAGCACAGTGCGATTGTTTCTGCGATTCAGTGATCTACTATTATGGTCAGCTGCTAGTTCTAACAGAAATTGGAGTGATGAGCACTTTAACTTTTTTATGTTCGTACTGTTACTACAAGAATTATTTTTAAGTACGAGGAAGATGAGGAATTTATTAGGAATACTCTTGTTACTTTTGATGCTCATTTTGATTTTATCACATGAGCTACTTACACTCTAATCCTCGGGCAACAGGAGTCGTCGCGTTTGATGCGAAAAGTCGGTCCTCCTTTGGTGACTTTACTCCATGCCGAATCGGAGATACAATTTGTTGTACTCCGAAGTCTCAACTTGATTCTCCGAAAAAAAGGGCTTGCCGCAGTCCTCAACATGGACGTGAAGATCTTCTTCTGCAAGTACAACGACCCTGTTTTTGTCAAGCTGGAAAAGCTTGAGCTCCTGGCTCTACTGGTTGGCGAAGGGAATTTGGAAGTATGGCTCGTCATCTTAAAAATGTCTGAGTCTCCAACGTGGAAAAAAAAATGCAACATTCATCATGATCATCTTCAAACTACGAGTCATCTCCTGATAGGGCATCTAGCTTCATCAAAGTCAACATTTTACAGAAAAAACTGCTTCTACTCAGATGCTTCGTGACAAAACCACGCGTCCTTCCAGGAGATGACTTCTATTTGCGCATTTATCGGTAAACCCTACACTTTTTCTTCTAATATCAGTGGTGCTCTCCGAAATGCGAGATTATGCGAACGAAATCGACGTCGAATTTGTCCGAAAAACAATACGGACCATAGGTCGCATTGCCATCAAATTCCCTCAAGCGGCTGAACCTTGCATCAACCTCTTACTAGAATTGATGAAAACATCGAACGTACTTCTTATTTTGAAGTTTTGAAGACTCTTACAACTAGTTGTTTGAGCATTTGAAGACTAGTTCTTGTTCTTGTGTTTGAATTCCTACTGTTGTATTGCCAAGATGCTGAAGATAATTTTGTATCTAGGAAGCTGTGTTTTCTGCGTCCTTATGTAAGAACTTCTCTTGCTCGTGGAGTCGCTCCTTTCTTTGTCCGTATATTCTTCTTTTAAGTAGCTGTCGTCCTCCGTATACCTAGTACACTTCTTGTTCTTAGAATGTTTGATTTTACTTCAGGGAGAATACGTAACGCAAGAAAGCTTCGTGGTTGTGGCGAATATTTTTCGCCGTTACCCCGGAGAATACGAGGCTGTGATTCAAACCTTATGTTAAGGCTGGAGGTTCTTATAAAGCTCATCCATGTAGTATTGTTCTTATTTTTTAGGACTAGTATCTTCTAGTTCTCAGTCTCACTTCTAGTTCTGAGTCGTCTTCTTCTATAGCCACCCCATACCCGTTACCGAATACGGTACCAACACATGGAAATAGAAAAACTTCTACTTCTTTTTACTTATGTTGATCGATGAAAAACTACGAAAACGACCTACCTCTAACGATATGAGAATTTGGAGAGCATCGATGAACCCGAAGGAAAAGCAGCGATCATATGGGTCCTCGGTGAATACAGTGAACGCATCGACAACGCGGCAGAGATATTGGAGCATTTTTTTATGAATTTAGTGGTTTTGCGGTACCTACTCCTACTCGTACCTACTTTTGATCTACATTCTACAACTTGTACCTCAATCATTTGTTGCATGATCCATAATGTTAATGATCTTGAGGAATCGTCTGAGATTGTTTACTTCTTGTTTGTCAAGAAGATGTCAGTTTGATTTCATCTGAATCTGATCCTGATCCTATGCCTGACCTTTGTGATCTTTTAGTTTTTCAAATCTCCTCTTCAACTTCCACTAAAGTTGAAATTAGTCTTCCACATGAGGCGGTATTACTAGTCACTCTGGTGTTCTTTGTTTTGAGTTGCAGTTTACAGCGTTACCTCAAGTAGTGCATACTGTTATTTCCTAACAGCTGCATCATGATCATAGAAAGAGTTTTCCTTGTCTTCTAATTTCTTGACCCATTTCCATGACGAGCCAGCACAAGTGAGGTGCGTTCTGTTGACTGGAGTGGTAAAGCTCTTCCTCAAGAGTCCTGGAACGGCAACTCAGCAGATGGTAACGAGGACTCTCAAGTTATGCACCGAAGAAACCGACGATCCTGATTTGAGGGATAGAGGGTACTAATGCAACTTTTGACAACAACAAGGACAATTCTTTTTTGAAATAGTACTACTGATGATACACATACATTTGTTGTAGCTAGATGTAGATTTTTTGATCTGGCATATCTACTTCCAGGTACATGTATTGGCGGCTTTTGTCAAGCGACCCAAAGGTGACTAAAGAGGTTGTTCTCGGCACAAAACCGAAAATCAGCGACGATAGTGTTAAGGCTAATAATCTATTCCAAAGGTTGTGCCTATCGTACCTCATGACTTTATAAAAAGAATGTCGTGGGAAAACACTCCAAAGTCTATTTTGATGCCTTTACTTTCGTGCAAGAAAATTAATAAAAATAAGTTGTACTTCTACTTCGTTCTTGATCTTGTTCGAAGCGCTCATGACTTCTTGTTCTACGCTCATGTACTTCTGGCCAATTACGTGGTATAGAATCTCTTCTACTGCTGCTGCAGAAAGAGCTACAAGAAAAAGGACCATCCCGATCCTCTAAGAAGCGGCGCCTCCCTCCAAAAATGCTGGAAACGCTCATTCATGGCGTTGGGACGCTTTCCTCAGTCTACCGCCAGCTCCCGGATACATTTTTGGCGAAAAGGTATAAAATGAAAAGGTATAAAATAATCAAAAAAAGTTTCTTACTGTTTTTCACAATATGAATCGCAAACTCAATCGAAGTATGCGATAATTATGATAGATCAACAGGTCTGGCAGCGTAGAACGTGCGACGGTTGACGAAGACTCCGAAGATGAGGATGCGCCTGAACGCTTGAGACAGTTACAGGAGGAAATGAAGAACGGACCAGCGACTAAGCGACCATATGTTGAGGTATGTGAAAACGGTAATGGTTGTATATTGAAGGATGAACTGCATGTTTGTTCTCGATTATAGTGACTTTTTGAACAAGATGATTGCGGTAAATCAGCTGGCGCATATTATATTGAGAAGTAGTTGAAGATGCTCATCTAAACTGAGAGGAGACAAGCGAAGACTCGGATGAGGAGGGTTCCTCATCTTCCAGCTCGGAGGAAGAGAAGGTCAGCGAAGAAGGTTCGGATAGAGCTGCAGCATCGCCAAGTAAACTTACGATGAGTAGCAAAAGTAGAGCAAGAACCCTTGTACAACTTAGAGAAGTTCTAGTACTCTTCGTTCTGACTTCTGCTGTAATCTCGTTTCTTTTCGATTTCGCTATTCGCTTTTTATGACACTTCCACTTGTATGCTTTTTCCCGTCGTTCGTGTGATATGAATTGTCGTATTTGTAAATAAACAGTCTCACTCCAACAAGGACATCAACGTCTACTCTTCTCCTCTTCATTTCGTATCATGAACGTCTACTCTTCTCCTCTTCATTTCGTATATGACATTCTTCCTTTTCATGAGTAGGATGAATCGTCTAATCACAGAGCAGAGCAAGAGCCTGAGCCGGCTTACGCGTTGGTGCTTCCCGAGACGCGACCTGGGAAGCAAGGAACTGTAGGGCTCAAAGCCGCAGCAGCTCTTGTTAAGGCGAACAAGGAAACATGCGCGGAGGTTGCTCAAGAGTACATATCACTGATATCTATAGTTGATTTCTTTGTGTATGTGTCTCTCGTCTACTTGTTCTCATCAAGAAGGAAAGTGCTTTCGGAAAACAGGAGCAAGAAGGAAAGTTCTTCCGGAAAACAGGAGAGATCTAATTTTTTTCGCCACACTCGCGATGGAGGTGGGGGCCAATTGCTGTTGTATCTCGCGGTTCAGAACCGCGCGTCTCAGCCGCAGCGACAGTTCGCATTGCAGCTTAATAAGAATGTTTTCGGCATAACTCTGAGCAAAGAGCAAAGTGCGATGGTAGGAACGAGCATTGGTACGTTAGGCGCGGGAGAGAGCAGAACTGTAGTGCTGCCGCTTTCCGTAGTGCCGTTGGCAGCGGGAAGTCTTATGCCGTGGTTCTTAATGTCGAGAAGGTGTACAACAGTGACTGAGAATATGATAAGATGTCCAGTCGTGACCTTCTGTGTTGAACAAGGAAGTGCTGTAAGTAACTGTAACTAGCTCCCCTTACTAACTCCCTTACATGTATCGTTTTCAAGCACTCAGTTCTTCGCCTAAAAAGTAAGCTTATTTTTGCATCGTCATCTGAACAAGTCGCCAGTTGCTGTCACCTCTAAGTTTTCTCCAGGAGCCGCTGGAGAGCAGGCTCAACTCTACCTCGAGGCTGCGATGAAGATTATGGATGGACGGATGATTAATAATACATAATACCACTTCTTCTTAGACATAGTAGCACTTTTTCTTAGATTTCATCTCATGCTCCTGGCTACTTTTCCTTCCCTGGCTGTGCTTTCCCCCTGAATTTCGTATCCACTGAGCAAAGATCTGTGGGTAGTAGTACAATTCGCTTGCTCTGGGACCACAACCTACTTCTTCTACAACTCGCACTCATGTCTTGCTGCTACCACCAATTATTACCTCCACACCTCTAGTACTTGCTCTTGCAGCACTTGACTTCTTCGTCTGCTCCTGCACTACTTGCTAACCTCCCCAGTTTTCAACCGATCCTCTCCTGCCACTAGTTACCTCTACCTATTTAGTTGCCTCCGCTTCTTCTCTTACGGCAGCTACTAATTAACAACGACAACTACCTGCTCTAGCGCTACCACCTGAACGTCTCCCCCTTCATCCTCATCCTTCCTCCAACAGGCCGTTCACCACCACGTTCACCACTACTCACTCTCTTCTAACCTAAGCTCAGCAGATTTATGGTACTTCAAGATACCACTGGATTTCGCTACGTTGCTTGTCCCAGGAATGGCCCTAGCGCAAACACAGTGGGATAGCTCGTGGAGTAAACTCGGAGCCTCGAAAGAAGTAACGTCGGTTATTTTATGTCGAGAGTGGATTTGAAATTGAATATCATGAGGGTTAGAAGTACAACTCAGAACAACAAGTAGTAATAGTTTAATCGATTGATCATGAGAATGATTCGTATTAGATTCGTGGCGTTGCTGGTGATTATGGGCGTGGAATGAATTGACACACGAATTCAACGCCAAGAAACGAAGCATGACCCTTCTAAGTAACTCTTTCCTCATCTACTCTCCTTCCTCCCTCTACTCCTGCTCTAAACCACTTAGAGGTGCAGCCTGGGACTGCCTCTCCAACGTTTCTGCCTAGCATGCTTCGCCGACTACGCGAGACCAACATGATTTTCGTGAGTCACCACCTTCGCGGTGGTGCTGCTTCAGGTGGCAGTAGCAGTCCTAGCTCCCCACCCACAGCCGCCCACTCTTTTCATTAAGGCTAGTCCATCACTCACCCGCGTGGACTGTGGTTCTTAGTGGGGTCTCCCTGCTGGATATGATTTCAAGAAGAATCAAATCTAAGTGGGAAAATGGGCAACTCACTCAACCAATACCAAGGATAGCGCAAAACTAACTCTAATCTCAGCTAGGCGGTTGTACTGTCAATCGAATAGCTCTATTTGTAGAATTACACGTTCGCGGAGTGGGTGCCCAACTGAAGATCCGGACGGAGCACCAAGTTTTTGTACCCCTAGTGCAGAAACTGATTGAAAAAGCTCTGACTAGTGGCGATGGATGAGGTGGTGGTGGAATGTGATGAACTTGCTGGGATGTCTACGCTTTGCTTCTTCTTGATGAGTTGCATCACGCTGAAGAAGATTGCAGATTGTGCGGTGGTTAACCCTCAGACTAGAAGACTGACGACGATTATCATTATGCTACCTGACTGCTATTAAGCGGTGGTAAAAAATGATAGATAACAACAAGTGATAGAAGATACAACAAATTGATAAAAGCCGATTTTGAAAATCCTAAAAAACGTTTATTCTGCTATGTTGTATTTCGGAAAAACCTCCGAGCCGACAACTCGAAATTAACTACATGATCATGATGATCGGACACGAAGGCTACATCTCCTGGTAACTAAGGTCGATAGGTTTTCATCTACATCAATAGGATCACGATCAGTGTACAGCTACAGATCCTTAATATGCTCGACTAACTTCTTATGCCTGTACATGCTTGCTATTCTAACTCCTTATTTTTGTCACCTGCATGGCCATGGTCTTCTGGTTTGAACTCTACATGATGAATAATAGATTCTTCATACTTCACTTTCGCGAAGACTCTGTAATACTAACACGAAGATACGGATCAGCATCTTGTAGAGAAAAATAAAGAGAGATTCCAGGATAGAAATAAAAGAAAACTTTGCCACAGCCATATTGCGTTGCTTTCTGGAAAGGCTCCGGCTACCAGCACCGACGGGAATTTTTAATGCAAGGCTGTCTGGCACTGGCACATCAGCAATCTCAGCCTTTTTGTGGATTTGGGCAGATGGTCCGATATCCTGCCAGGAGAGAACAAGAGCACGTAGAGAGAAGATGAGAGTTCTACTTACTTCGACAAGTAGTAGTTAAGAATCACTACAACTTCTGCACTAGAGAAAAACATCATCAACCGATGTAGCTTTTGGAGAAGCTACTAGATGATGGAAGCGTAACCACCTCGTGCAAGCGTCAGCGCGGCTTTGCTTGGGCGTGGTACTATGACGCTGGATAAATACAGTCCTCTGTAGCTCCAGCTCGTGAGTTCCTCGTCAGTGTATACTGACGGACTGTTGCGCTGCGGCAACATCTTGTCCCCCCAAAATGTTGAAAGTTCTCACTTGGTCCAGGGTGTCCTGTTTCCCGGATTTGAAGACGCATCTAGATTGCTGTCGTCAGTATCCGCCGAAGAAAGAGGGAGCTACACTGGTATCATCGACTGCGACATCTTCTTCTAAAGATGAACAACAACATCAACATCATGATGAACATGAACCACAGGACCTCCACGGTCATAAACCTCTTCCACAGTTGAACCCACTTGTAATCCCTCATGGTCTGGGCGCATGTTTCATGCCTGGCGTCGAGAATCCTTCCTTGTTGGATTTGCGCAAATCCTGGCTGCACATGGCCAAGGACATCCAACCGACTTATCTTACGGCTTCTCCTAATCCAATCCATGATCTTCTTTCGCTTTCCAAGGGAGAAAGGAAGTTCTTTTCAAGAAGGGAAAGAGGGCTCCAGGATGGCGGACGTTGTGATGGATTCGTGGAAGCTCTAACTATCACATGTGCTGTGACCGAACGGCGGCTATGAGTGAAGACGAGGTGCGGGAGCTTTATAACATTTTGGTTCATGATGACGGCGATGCGGATGGGGATCAACATGGGGTCGGAAGGGATAAGAAAGGCATGGAAGACCTAGAGTTTGTAGACGACACGACTGGCCACGGTGCTGTCAAGGGGACGAAGATGAAGAGCCACAAAGAACAAGATGAAGTAGATGAAGATAGTACATCAAAACATCATCAAAGAATATTTGGTCGTCTGTTTGAATCTAGCAAACTCGCTGGTATTCCAGATGACAGTACTCAAGAGGCTTGGTTGGCAGCCGAATATGACCCAGAGACAGCACGTCAGCTCCTAGTCTTCTCCGACCACACAAGAGTCATATATCAGAAGCAAACCGCAGCTCTCTGGCACTTCAAGGCCTTGCTAGACTATGGAGACCGGTCAACTAGGCTTGCAGAGGTTTTGCCGTACCTGAAATCTCGCGGTTTTAGGCGGTTAGACCTGTTTGATTGGTTTTTTAGGGGAATATCGATTCACGAGAGCAGTTTTGCTGCTTCGCGATTCATGTCGCAAGAGGTTGATGGGTCAAACGCGGATGCAACTACGAGTGACGATGTATTACTTTTTGGAAGTAACAAGGATCAACATGTGGTGGAAGATGCACCAGCCGGAAGGGCAACGACGACCACAAACAGGTCAAGGAGGACGTCTGAAGATCCACAATTTCAACCCAAACCTTCTTTCATAAACTACTTCACTGCCAACAATAGAGAAGAGGACGTCGATCATGATCAACACGATGACAATGACGATGTTCAAGATCTTCTCGATCTGAAGCTTCCTTTCCTTGTGAATCTGGCAAAGACGCTTGAAATCAACTCCATCCCTGAGCGTCAATGTCTGATGGAAGACCTGGACACACTACAGTTATGGGTTTCCACATCATGACATTCTTCAATACCTTCAAGAAGAATACCTTCTGGACTTGTTGTTTCCCAATAGCATCAACAGAAGAGATTCAGGGAAGTCGTAGATCCAGTCCGATTCGACGAGCATCATCATCATCATCATCATCAGCAAAGATGTCCAGGAAGATGTTCTGAATATTATAGCGCAACCACTAATACAGGGCCCTCTTCGTCGCGCTACTGATCGTGACATTGATGCCACTGGCAACGTCATCACGCCTTTTGATCCCGCCATTGAGCGGCTCCTTATGCAGAATGAGAAGATCGTTTATGACTGCGACGAGCGAACAGGCGTTTGCTCGAGGAAGAACAACTCGGCAACCTCTAAAGGTAGTGGAACAAGAGCAGAAGGCAGAGGGGATTTCAGAAATATCCTAGAGAAACAATACAACCCTTGGCAATGTATGTTGCGGTATCGAGGTGACGATGCATGGAATGGTGCGGGTATTGACCTGATGAAACCTAGACAAAGTACGTTTGACGAGAGCTTGACTCCAGAAGAGTTTGCGAAGAGAACGGTTCTTCTTGTTGGCGGTCGTGCCGTACTAAATAAAAGCAGTCCAGAGGCGCTGGACCCAGAGGTAGGAGACCCTCAGATGAAGTCCCCTGAAACCCTCCAACCGGCGATCCTCCAACCTGCGATCAACATCATGTTGGAGGAGGTGAGACGTGTGTTAAGGGTAGGTTAAAGGTGCTTTTCTTACCGCTTTTTATGCCTCTCCTAAGGGAGAAAGGCATAAAAAGCGGGGTAAGCAAGCACCAAAAGCCTACCTCTAAGTGTGGATTTCTTGCTTGGTTCGGAACAGAGAATCCCAGAGGATTTTCGGGCTATGTACAACCATCGCTACTTGCCAGCGCCGGTGGAGGAGGTCCTATTGCTTTTGTTGCGGAGTAAAGCGAACTTCGGAGTCGCAGACTTTGTGAGGATGGTGATTGAGTTCTTCGAAGGAACAACTGCGGATTCGAATCGAGACAAGCAGGTATTAAATGAGGCAGGAGCAATAAAAAATGCCAGTAGTGAACAAGAACAAGAAGAACAAGAAGATGCAAGAACTGGTAAAAATGCAAGAACTTCTAGGGAACATCATGATCATAGAGATAGCAGCACTTTGGTCGCTCAGGAAATAGCAGAAGAACGAAATGCAGCTGGGAAACGAGAAAATCTGCCGGCAAGGTTTCTCGTCTACTGGATTTGGCTGGAGCGGATCTCTTTTTCAGTCCTTCTGGGCATGTCGAAGCCTTTGGCCGTGGCGGTTTTTCTCATGCGCTTAAAGCTAATGCGTGGAATCAGCCTGTGCCGAGCGACTATGTTCGCACTGCAAGCGGAGCGGTTCCTTGAGAATGAGATAAAAACAAGTGATAGTACAACAACTGCAGGGAATTATAATGACGGTAGCACGACCGGGAGCGGTAGATCGGTACACGATGGCGATGAAACAACGAGGTTCAGCCATCCAGAATTGCGGAGTATATTTGAAGATCTGCAGTTGCGGGAGGACGAAAATATGAACCCCTCGACGTCGCAGCCCGCTTCATCTACAAAGAAACAACTGCATCAGTCCTGGGAAAAGCGTTTACTTCAAAGACTCTTAGAAGTGTTACGGAAACACTATTTGAGTGGAGGTGCTGGAACAAATACGAAGAGCTACTTGGAAAGCGTGACTCATTTTTTTGCCGATGTTTGCCGAACCTATGGTCGCGGCTCGCGCTTAGTCTGGAAAGAATGTGGTTGCCAGGATTATATGGAAGTGCGGACAGAACCGATGAATGCAGGTGCAAGCACTAGCAGTACGAGTAGAAGTAGAAATACGCGGTCAAAAATGGCATCTTCTTCCTCGTCTCCTTCACCAAGCGGGGATGATCCTGGAACTTCTGAAGTTACGCAAGAACAGCTAGAACCTGCTGCTTCATGTGGTGACCTGTTGCACCCTGAGACTGCTGGAAGTCTTCGGAGAAAGCACCACTATTACTCCGGCTACGAGTATGAAAGATCGGATAGTATTGCAGTAGAGGGTTCAGGTGAGGAGGACGAAGGAGTGACACGGCTGCAGACTTTAGAATGGTCTGGAAGAGTGCCTTTGGGGGAAGACTTGTTGTTCGGCAGTTTCGATTCTGGTGGAGGTGGAGGAAATACGTCTGGTGGTCCTGCCTCAAAGGCGCAGAACGACCGGGACAACAGTATCGGTAACAAGGAAAACGCAAAGGTCAACAGCAGGAACAAGCGCATCAGCAAGAAAGGTAGGGTTACTATCGACGTTGTGATTCCAGTGTGCGCACAAGGAGATGTCGATGACCTTGACATATCTGTCTTTCCAGGTTGGAGTCGACTCTTCTTCTATGATCTTTGTGGGGAGTTTTCGCGATTCTTGCCGCCAGACGAAGCGAGTAGTAGGACTAGCACTGAAACTACATCAATAGGAAGATCAGGAGAAGAAGTAATAAAACAGACGCATCAGCAGCACCCAAACACAGGCACGAACAGCGAGAAGTTCTTGCGCACAGTACGCGACGCTGGGTACCGGTTGTTTTCCGTGTTATGAATCCAATTGCAATTATGATTCCTTTTCTTCCCTCTGTATGGAGGCACTGTCAGACTGGATGGCCTCATGAGTAGACACTAATAGCTACAGAAGAGGTGCCATGACATGCCATTTTCTTCCCTCGTCTGTTCTTGGCCTCTTGCTTTCTTGTTTCCCTGACTAGGGGCTTGGTATTACGATGTAACCTCGAACATCCGACAGCATTGGTTCCAAATTCAACCTCTAACATCCGCTGACATTTTGAAAAACCAAGAAGGCGATGTAGATGAGCAGCGTTTTCGCACGAATCCCTTAGCTGTGGCAATTGTTGAGCGTTGTGCCAAGTTTCGTGGTGACTCCGTCTTCTTCGATGACAGCCATGAAGAAGACATCCGAACTCTAGATACCGGTGTGCGGTTTTATCATCTTGCTAAACATTACGACACTGTGGCGGACATCGTGTTTATGGCCCACCCAGACTGGCGTGAACATGCTACAACGGGAATAATGCAATCGCTATTCGAGTCTCTAGAACGGGGCTTGGAATGGCGAGAAGAAGCGCGTTCTCCGGACGTCGTCCACATGGGCAAGCGGCATCACGGTCCTTTGTTAGAACGACCCGTCTTTCGTGGCAAGGTGGCGAATGCTGACAGGTTTTTGTATGGTGGAGGTAGTCGTGGTGAAGTAGTTGGTCGTGAGACTGGTACTTCATCTTCTGTTCATCAAATGCACTCGTCCGATGCAGCTCATTTTCCTGATACCTCCACTACAACTGGAGCCGAAATTCTAGATGCGTCACCGGAGATTGAAGGGATTCTCAACTTGCTGAAGGACTTCGTGAATGGAATTCGTGATGAAAATAGAGATGTTGTTGTACCGACTAATCAACATCAACAGCTACAGCACGAAACAGAAGTAGAAGCTAGAGCTACAACATCTTCTTCAGCAGGTGGTTTCGTAGCACCGGAAACATTTGTTTATCACGCTGTGGGTCTTCGTGACGGCGAAATGGGAGAGTTTTTGGGCAAAGAGGATTTTGACTTGTCAAATGGGTTTTTTCTGGATAGGGAGCAACCGTATGAACCAAGGTTAAGGCATTCATATTTGTTCGAGGACCTTAGTCACTATAAGAACAATAAAAACTATAGTCTTCACTATATTAAGAACAGTAAAAACTATACTTCTAATCAGACCTTAGTTCCTATGTTGTATGACAATAACTATATTACAACTTCTACGTACTTCTAATCATCTTGATAAGCTTAAGTAGAATCGTGGCTTTGATCTTTTCTAGGTACTTTGGTTCTATGAGACCGACGAGGGCGCTATGTAAGTATTCTCAAGAGATGCACTTCTATGCAAGTGCTCCTGGTGCCAGGAATGAATAACCGGAGTAAGTCTGGAAAAGCTCCACCTCCTCTAAGCGTGCGCATCGACGTGCATAGTTTTCGAGCTTCATTGAGGAAGAGCCTGCGACACGCTGCCACTGAAGGAGCCGCAGCTGTTCAAGATGTTGTGCAACATGCGCGAGAACAACTTCAGAGGATCCTGGAGACCAAGGAGAAGGAGAGCAAGGAGAATGTTGATAACGAAGAGAACTCTCCTGATACAACTGGAAGTACATTAAGGCTTGGGAGAAGTTGACATCTCTAATTGCGCGTCTCTATGTCTTCTTCAAGTAGGAAAGCCACAGATATGCATATGCGAGCAGGTAGAGACGCCAACTTTCAACCCCTAAGCACACATCTTCAATCCTCCATCGGCGCTACCTCCTCATCGGATGAAGCGAAGATTCGAATCGATCGTCGCATTCGTGAATCCACTCGCAGATCCGTTATTACGCGTACAGACCCGAATCTCCATCGCTTGCCTGACGCATACGAACGCCCATTGCACCAAAAGGTCTGGCGTGTACTTTTTCAAGAGGAATTCTCTTTGAGTCGTGGCAGCAGGCAGCACTTTGGCGGCTACGATTATGGGGTTTTCCTCCTCTCTCGTCGTGCGGTGCATGCTCGTGCGCGAACCTGGTATGAGAATGTAGCTTAAGGCTCAGCTTTCAATGGTCATTGGGGTTGGTCACTGAGATCGAAGAAGCGACCTCCCCTTGAGAGGAGAACAGGGGAAAAGGAAGGGAAAGGGGAGAGCTTTGAAGGGAGTTTCTTCCGTTCAGCATCAGTGACCATTGAATGCTGAGCTTTAAGTAGCATACGGTTTGCAGAGTCTGCCGAGTACATGGGCAGCTGGGTTTGTCTCGTCTAGTGGGACTGTGCGACGCCGCGGAAGTGGTAGAAGTCTTCGCAACAGCATGATTAGTAGTGGAAGTGTGAGTAGACAAGTAGGCGAAGGAGCAACTTCTAGGCAGCTCCTGCTGGTAAATAAAGCGAAAGCCAGCACAAGTTCAAACTCTTGGTCAACAGCAGCAGGTCGATTTGTGTCAGTGCGGACAGACATCAGTTCGACACCTCGGATCTACAATAAGGCGATCTGTATGGTCTTCGAACACTTATGGAGTGTAGTTTTCGGGTTCGTTGCTCACAGTCAAGAAGGGGATAGGTTTACTTTTGGGTATCGAGCGGATGAACCAGTAACAGGCGGCGAGGAGGAGCTCGTGAAGCAGAGTGACAGCAGATCTCCAATTATAGAAACACAACGTTCAGCTTCCATCCTCCTGAAGAATCGCTTCTACGATAACGCCTTACCACTCACTTTTAGACTGGAGTCGCATCCTGCAGCTCGGTCAATCGTTCATTTTGAGAACGTGTGGGCTGACGACAAAATGAGCTTGCTCTCAGTGCCAGAACGATGTGCCATTCAGCATTTTCTGCTCAGCGATCCCCGTTACTACATACAACGTAGCATTCTACCGCAATTCCCAAGGATCTGCTATGTCGTGTAGTACTTGCTCGAGTAGATTTACTGTCTTAGTTGGTGTTTTCCATTCTTCACACGAAACAGGTCCTGCAAGCCCAGATGAACAAAAAGCATCAACAGACAGAACCAGAATTATCTCCATCTTACGCACACCTGACTTTTTATTCTCACTAGTCGTTTTTTCGCACAAAGGATTTCGGAATAGTAGCCCTTCTTCTCATCTTCAAAGACATGGATATTTTATGTATCATCTTTCAGGCACTAAGAGGCAGACACTGAATGTGTCAAGAAAGAGGTACTTGGTCATAGCAAACCAAAAAGAAGGGAGCCGAAAAGAAGAAGAAGAAGAAGAAGTCCAAGGCGAAGAAAAAGAAGGGCGACTCTTCTGATTCGGATAGCTCTACCTCCTCTTCTTCTGAGATATCGTCGATCAAGGACGAGAAGGATGGCGAGGATGTTGCTATGGGAGACAAGCAGAACAAGAAACGCAAGCTGCGTAAGCAGGAATCCATCCTAGCGGATATCCGTAAGGAGCGTGAAGGCCTGGAGCAAGCTCGAAAACTTTTAGCGGACCAACAAAAGCCTGCGGATCCCGGGGTAAACTAGCTCTTCAAGATCATCGTTGCCCACTGATGGGCATCGCCCGCCGTCTTCTTCTACACAAGCAAAACTTTCTGATCGTCGCAACAATCCAAGTACACAACCCGACGCCCCTTCTCCAGTTAGCGCAATAGTACTGATCTCCATCATCTCCATAGACGACACCATTCTGAGCCTCTTCCTTTGTTGCCAGAAAATAAGCCGATGCAGCAGCAGCAGCAGCACTAAAAGTGCAGCCCCTGGAGGGGCATGACTAGGGTCGAACATGAGCATCGAAGGCTGAAAATAAAATCCGTGTTGAATGGTGTGCTTATGGCGATGGATAGCGCACCCCATTGATTTGCCTCATTCTCCAGCAGAAGGAAAGCGTGGGTGTTCATGCTGTGAGCACCAAACAACGAAGTCATTGAAGATGTACCCGCATGCTGTTGACCTTTTCCACTGATGAAACAAGAAGGTCAAACGAAAGAAGTACGATGATGATCCATGCAATTTCTGTCGGTCTTATAAAATTGACTAAAGCTTTACCCGATAAGAGTCACATGCTTAAGATTTTAACTATTTGATCCCACACCTGAAGTCGATCGTGTGCTTAGTTGGTATTCTAGTGGTGGAGGGAAACTGGTGAGGCTTGTGGAATAAATAAGTGGTCCAATTAATAAGCACAACATCAAGCAGTTCAGCGCTCAAAGAAGCTCCCGGTAGGCTGAAAACCTTCAACTACAACTTCCAAAACTAGAACAAGAAGGTCAAGGAGACGAACCGGCTTGCAATGCTCTCGTCGCTGCTAAAAGAGAACAAAAATCCACCATGCTGGTAGCCCTAGCAGGGTGATGGTGGAAGCAGATGGTGGACCTTGTTCAACATGATGATGATGATCGCCGAATAGTGTGGCTTTGTACGGTTTCCAGAGAGAAAGAGAGGAGAAAAGATGAAGAAGAAAAAGGAAAACTGATACTCGCTTCGCGATAACGGACATTCAGTTCACAATATCAGCTTAGGTTTTAGACAAGTCCCAGTAGACACTATCGCTTGTAGTTGAGGTAAAAAACGTACTTAGACGGCAACGCCGCGGCCGTGTCCAGCACAACATATGCTTCAGTGTTCGCTTAAAAGCTGATCTGGATCATGCCACTGAATCTTCAGCATATTCGATGGATGATCACTCATCGGTGACCACATGATCACGAAGATCACAGTTTCCTGGCATATGCCATTGATTCCTGAGTCGAAAGTGCAGGTCGAAGTCTCTTCTTGTGCCGTTATTTACCTTTTGCTGGAGTTACTAGGGCAGTCCGGCGGGTTCTGCAGTGTCACTTTTCTCGCTCGGGTTATTGTGCGCGCGATTACTGTGACCGACGTATTCGTTTGACGAGAAACAAAGACAATCACATGATGTTATACAAACATGATATTAGAAGTAGTGGTGGAGGACATGATTGATGATGTCAAGTAGTTTTGAAACTCACTACAAGAACAAGAACGTTGGTTCGATGAAGAAATCATTATCTTCAGAATCTTCATTTTTGATGAACTTGAAAAAGATAAAACTGAAAGGAACAACTTCATCTTTTGCTCTTCATCACGTCTTCTTCACTTTTCTTCTCCTACATCAAGACCTTTCCGCGATGAGAGGTTGTGGAGTTGGCGTTTTCGCCCTTACGGCTACCCCATGGTCCTGGGCACCACTGGTTGAAGCGTCTTCTGGCCCATTTCTTGATCATGGAGGTACTACTAGTACAACTACTTCCAGCAGTACTAAGAAAACTAGACCCCGCACATCATCTTCGGCAACTTCGTCATCGTTAGAAGATGGTGAAGAAGATGGTGAAGCTTCTAAGTCAAGAAGTGATACAGGTATTTTTACTGCAGGTAGAAGTGCCTCCAGTGATTGTGATACCTTGGTGGAAGAAGAAGGGGTAGTTGCAACATCATTTGGGAAAGCCGGCACCTCCTCACTTGAAACCTGCGAAGAGCATTCGCCTAGTTGGGCACCTGATTCTCAACAGCAAGAGCTGCACACTCGCTATTCTTCCGCACTAGCAGGATCATTTTTATCACGCGCTTGGCCACCCGTTTTAGCTACGCTGCTTAACAACCCGTTGTTAGGTTCTAAACCTACTGCGCCTGCTTCTTCGTTCGCTCCTGTGAATCCAATTCGAGCCTCTTCTTTTGGTATGAGCGCATCTTCAAGGAATCCCAGATACCACGTGCAATTGGCTGGTACAGCTGTCCCCTTTCTTCTCGGAGACTCTAATGTTTGCCGTCTGACAAATAAGCAACTCTTTCCTACTTGCTATGCGGCTATTCTTGAAGAGTACCAGAAGGCGCATGTTGACCAGCAGAATCAGAGGGACAAGATGTCCTCCTCGTCCGATGACTGTGTTTCTGGGCAGTTGCAGGAGAGCGATTCCAATCTAGTGTCTCAACTTCAGTGCATGACCCTGGATGGCGGGAAGACGGGCACAGATACTAGAGATGAAGGAGAGTCAATATCATCATGCAGCAGGAGACCACTTGCATCCTGGTGGGCTGCAGGTAGCTCGTCTTGGTTTCCGGGACGACGCCCCTGTTTCCACAATATGGACGTGGATCATACGACTACAGGAGCATCCGAGTCAAAAAGCGTGTCGGCATCTTCTTTAAGGCGGATTTGAACCTGGAAAAGCTTCTTCTAGTAGTGGGTAACTAGTAGGTCTGAAACTGAAATGGAAATTAGTTATAGCAAGAAACCTTGAAACAGCTCTTCGACCGAATCTGGACGAGCATTGCGATCCGAATTCGTATTCCGGTTACAAGAACTTCCCAAGTAAGCAACTAGGTCTGAAATGACAACCACCAGGTTACAATAACAAGGACGAATGATAGCATCATGATTTTGTGACGAGAACACGGAATACATGGAATGAAGATATATATCATGATTCTTTATTGTCGCGCGTGAGTTTGCGACTTTTTTCCTTGAAAATGCTCTAAAAATCTCTGGAGCTGCTGAGTGCGGTTTGGCTACCTTTCTAGCTGCGTATCCGAATCTGGAAGAGTATTGCGATCCGAATTCGTATTCTGGGATTGCGAGACAGCGGGGACCATTGTCCATACCACCGCACGTGGGCATCGTCATGGATGGAAATGGTATGAAGGCCGCTGTGGATGTACTTACTTTACTACTTGGTAAGGAATGCTAATGTAAATGCTGGTAGTAAGTGCAAGTGAGTAAAATAGATAGTGGCAGGTCTTGTTGTTGACCTGCTATGTCTTCTATGTCATTGCAGTTCAATCTCCGTAAGAATCCTGCAGTTCCAGTTCTTTGGAGTACTAGAGTCCCTAGTTGTATAAGACGGGTAGACATCGTCCACCTCGTGCCCCCCCTAGTTGTTGTTACTGTCATTTTATTTGTACTTTCTTTCCAACCCTCCGTTCTAATCGTAGTCGCTGGGCTCAGCAACGCTCACTTCATCGCTCCTTTGGACACAAGAAGGCAGAGGATAATGTGCATAAGATAATCGAAGCAGCGGCAAAAATTGGAGTTCAGCAACTCACGCTTTTTGCTTTTAGTACCACTGAAATCTTTTTTTTTGAATTTGATGACCTCTACTTGTTGTTGTTTCTAGTAGTGCATAAGTACCTAAAATCTACATATTTATAGTACTACTTCAACTACATAGCTGCTCGTGTATTTTTCCTTGCATTTTTCTTAGACAGGTACAAGCGTTGTGCGTCGTGTCGGGCAATTTCATCTGCATCAACTGCATCATTGTCATCCTCACTCGCTTCTTCAACAGGTTCTGACAACTGGGCGCGTCCCAAGGACGAAGTTTCGCATTTGATGCAACGCTTTGCCTCTTTTTTGGTAGACTCGAAATTGCGGAAACAGTTAACTGAGCATCAGATTCAAGTGCGTGTTATCGGGGATTTGTCTCCACCTTTACCTCCATGGACTGCGGAAGATCAGAAGAGAGTTTCATGTGGTACTTGTAGGAATATACAGACAGGAGTAGTACAAGATGAAGAGCAAGAACTAGAACACCAAGAAGATCAAGAACATCTTCTGAGCGGTGCTGCTTGTGCCTCTGCGCCTGTTGTAACTGGAGAAACACCTCCAAGTGTATCTGGAATAACCGCCGTTCCTCGAGTTCCAAGCATGCCACAAGGGCTGACTCAAGTTTACCGAACGACGTCCCCTGACAGTGTTACTACTACCTCATCCTATTCCTTACCGGTAAGCGAAAGACCGCAAATGACCAGTGAAAGCGAGAGTTGTGGGTACAACCAACTGCGTAGCCGCTTACAGACACCACCAGCTGGTGGAGGACCACAAGTTTATGGACGAAGTTCTTTGGAGTTTCAAGTCGAAATAGCCGAGGATAGATACTTACCTCGTCAATTAGTTGTAATACATTGTTGTACCTAGTACTGCCACTTTTGTTTGTAAAGATGTGAACTTTATTAGGCTTATAGTAGCACTGTGGAGATTGCTTCTACCACAACAACGTAAGATTTTTGTGAGAGGAAGAAAAAAAGCGTCGTTATGCACCTGGACCTGAATCGTCTAAGTACATTTTTTGTTTAGTTTTCAACTTTCATCTTCACGTTGTTGACAAAAGGAAGCCCCAGCTTGTTGCTGATACTGCTTGTTCCGCGGCCCTTGAAGGAGATTTACAAGACCAACAGGACGACCGCATGATCAGCAGTCAAAACACGGACTCCTCTTGGCTACGTTTGGCAACCCCAACGCCTTCGATTCCTACCTCCCCCTTTACCAGCTTCTTCGCCGTGGGAGGCGGCGCGTTTTCATCGACAAACCCGCTGAATCTGAATACATCCCCCACAGCTGCTGCATCTGGAGCATCTGCTTCTGCAGGTGAAGGAGGCTTAGCTCGTGCTATTGCTGGATCTTCCAAGAGGAAAGGTTGGAAATCTCTGTCACCTCCTGTGCAAAATCACTACCTAAAAAGCTCGCATCAATCGTCTGGGTGTCTTGTTTTATGCGCACGCAATTATTTCAGTTTCGAATGGATTGAGTAGATGCAGGTCTTCTAGATCTACATACTTACTAAAAGCTTCTACTTACTCATTATAATTTCTGAGCAGTCTCTTCAACTTCAAAGATGTTTCGTCGACGACCATGAGAAAAAGAGGGACACTCCTGCAGTTGTATGGGCTCTCTGGCCTAACTTGACCATTTCACTTCAATCCTTCCTTGTGCTTCTTGAAATGATCTCTGAAAACCGTCTCCACCGTGCTTTATTTTTTCTAATTATACCAACTTCCACCCCCACAGCTGGGCGTGGCTGTGGCAGCATCAAGACTTCTGCACACAATAAAAAGTGTGGCACACCCCGAGTCGCGTCTTCCGGGAGAGGCATGATTGCCGGAAGTTCTAGAGCCTTTGGGGGGCGAACTTCTTCCTCCGGGAGGAATAAGAAAGCTACGAATTATCTTCCTGGAACAAATGTTACTACTGGTGGAACCACTAGTAGTAGAACAACAACAAGATCAAAGTCGCTAATATCTTCTGAGGAGGACTTTGACCAACAAGGGGGTGAACAAGGTCAAACTCAGGAAGTTCCTGCATCATCTTCTCCTTGCGCCGCTACCGAGAACCAGATGACCTCAGCACAACAAGGACCCTTCAACATGTCTTCGAGTGAGGATCTTCCTGTCGCAAACAGCTGCTCTGCTTCGAGGAGCAATTCCCCTCCTGGGTCTGGTGACGAGTCAGCTACTTCTCCCGGTCTAAAGCAAGTAGCACTAGACACGACAGGTACAGAAATAGGCGGGCTACAACCAGAACAACAACAACAACAATTACGGCTTTATCGCCTACTCCACCATGACCTTCAGAAGCATCTTGAAGCTGTTTCTTAAGGAGAAAGAAGCACCAAGATGCATCTCAGGATGGATAAGGGTGAGCTCTAAAGCAAGGAGGTGGCTTCGTGTCGTCCTTGAAAGCTGGAGCTACTGGCTTGCTCCGACGAGGACAAGACCTCTTTTCGCCGGCTAGCGGGGCCGATGTTATGGTGTTAGAATTAATCAGTTTCAGTATCAGGATGATCAGACTGAATTATAGATATGGACTACTTCTTCTTCTTCTTCTGGTTCTTGTTCTGAGCCAGGTCCACCTACTAGCAACTACGTTTTCTGATGCAAATTTCGGCGTAACGAAAATAATCTTTTTTGATTGTTGTTCTGCCTCCCGATAAACTTGTTCTAAAATCTCCAGACGCAGCACGTCTACTTCAGGATTCGAATTCACCCTGTTGGATCCAAATGAAGCAGAAGCAAGTGAACACATCACGGCTTCAAGCACAAAGAAGAAAGGACTCCAACTAGATACAGCTTCCCGAGAGCGTTTCCAACAACTCATCGCGGATTTGCAAAACGAGACCAAGGACCACAAGGGAATGCGGCTCAATATCCTCTTGAGCTACTCGTCGTCGTGGGAAATTCAACAGGGGGTCGAGAGATACGTGATTATGGCTTACTAATCTTTCATGCCGAGAAAGAGAAAATAGTATCCGTCACGAACAAGAGTGAACTAGATCATCTTCTGAATGACCTCGTATAAAAAGATAGCTCCAATCAATATCAAGGGTTGGATGTTGGCATCTCTATGCGCATCTCTGTGATGGTCCCAACCCCAAGTGATGCTTCTAAAACCAAGTTCTGTGCAGATTACGGTGGTTTCGAATCTGTGGCGGGTGATGAAATGGCCGAACAGTTACCCTGGTGCGATAATCTAGTGCGAATGATGCATGTGGATTCCGACGTGGATCTCTTAGTTCGGTGAGAACTTACAGAAGATTCATCACATTTCTCTAAAAACTGAGTACTTCTACTTACACTTACGGGTAACAAGAACTATTCGTGCATCGACCGACGTTTCTTCACCTCAACTACAGAATGATCTTCAGATGAAGTTCCATTCTTGTTCACATAGACATCTTCATCATCATCTTACAGAACCGGCAATGCTGCTCGTTTGTCGGAATTTTGTTTGACGCAGCTGAGGTATGCAGAGTTGTATTTGGAAAGCAAATTTTTTCCGGACTACACACCTGACGACTTGCTCTCGGCGATTCGGTCTTACAGTGGCAGACAGCGCCGACGCGGTAAGACGCCGGAGCAGGCAGCAGCGGAATTGGCACAACAGAGGGGACAGCCTGTTGAGTGTTCCTGAACATCATGCTGTTGGGGTTTGAAATACCTTTTGGAGTTTGGACCTGACCATCATGGTGGAAAGTTTGGAAATGAGAGTACTCAAGACCTTCTTCTACTTCATGCTGAGTGTCTTGATTCATCGCAGCACTACGCTGCTTATAATGGGTATCGTCAGTAGAGGACCTAGAAGTACTAGATGTGCCGCAAATAATATACCTACAGAGAGATTTCTTTAACGATTAGAAACTGAGCCCAATCATTAACATTATGGGACGCACACACATGAGGATTGACAGAAAAAAATAGGACAAGCACGAGCACCCGCTTCCCGCTTCGGATCCAGGACAATACATAACGAAAATTCATTGGAGATTCCAACAGTGGTCGTCCGTATGAGTAAGCATAACCATAGACTTCCTTGTCTTTCGTTTCTTTCACACTATTCTATTCACAATTGTAGTGGATCATTGAAGCTTTGGCGAAGAATCCATGTTGGCATGTTGCTGCTCGTGTGGATGATCTATAAGATTGGAGTAAATAGAAGGTGGAATTATGCATTAATATATCATGACCACTCGGCTGCATCTAAAATCTAATTGAGTTTGAGATGAAGTGAAAGAAGTTTTTGTGTTGTCTTTGTGTGTATTCTGCACTTCATTAAATGATTCTTTTTTTGAGTTCTTAAGAACCGAAGTACTTACGACGTAGTAGGTGTATAATCAGCGAGCCCAAGAAGCACATTCCAAACAAGAGTATAGGTCGAACTACTTATCTTGGTTCAATGATCTGGTAGAACGAAGCATCAGCTGTTTGCTTTTGGACAGAAGTCACCAGAGCAACAGGAACAAAAAGTATTGCGATCAATGTACTCCCGAGGAAAGCCACGTGAGGAGTTAAAAGATTCGGTGATCTGCAAGTCCAACGAAATACACACTCACTGAGAGGAAAGCAGGACAGTCTTAATGTCCATCGGTTACTACAAGTGGGCCAATTTCCGTTAATGAATTTCCTCCTCGGTTGCGCACTACTCGTCCAATATTAAATGAGCAAATTACAACATGGCACGCATGGTGTGTCTGTGGCGCTTCTGTCCAGATCACATCGGCGTTAACATCACGCCACTGCCACAAGAACTAGGACTACTCACCTCTCACCCTCGCGAAGGTAAGTATCATCATGCACTCCCTTGAAGTTGAATCGTGGATAATGTGCTCGACTACATGCAATGCTGATGCTTCTAAATTAATTTACTGAACCTTCCACCTCTGAAAATAAACATAGAGATGTACTACAATCAAGTACAATAAGATAATAATGGTTGTTGGTCTAGTTGCTCGAATCAGGTCGAAGATATTAAGAATTATGGAACCAGCATAGGTCACCTCAGAGAAGCACATCTTGTTCGGAACCTAGCATAGGTCACCTCACCAAGCACATCTTGTTCAGAACCCATAGCCATAGGCCACCTCACCAAGCACATCTTGTTCAGAACCTAGCATAGGTCACCTCACTACATCACCAGAAACGATTTGTAGCAGGACGCAAGAGGGATCACCAAGATGACTAAATGTGCATCTCCTTCTACTTCGCCTGCAACCGGTGGACATCAAGAACAAGTGGCACCTAGAAGTACTTCATCGCTCAACAATAAAGCCTCCATCTCCAACAAGAAGGTTGCGCCGCGATCTGAAATTCCTGCCCTTCACATAGTTTCGGCTACAGCTACGCAACAACAAAATGCAATCGCGGCTACAGCTACGCAACAACAAAGAGGTGCTGGAAAAGCTAATCGCGGGGGATCGCAAGGACAAGAAGGTGGAGGCTCGACGACGATAGTATCGAAAAACAAGACGAAACTTCATGGTAGCAGAGCGGCTGAGGGAGAATTGCAGCCCTTGCTCTTCTTGAAGCAGAATCTTTACTCGGAGGTACAGTTTGATTCTACTGCTATTCCTTATCTTATGAACAAAGAATGTTGAGTATTCTTAAGATTTTTAGTAGATTGAAGATTGATAAAATTAAAAACATTTTTACCAGCAGGTCTGCTGTTCAAGAGTATGATGATCGTTCTTCTTCAAGTTTGATTACACGGAAAAATGCCATGCAATCGCCCTCTTCGCTTTCAGGCTGCTTTCGATGACCTCAACGACGATGGCGCTGCGCCGCCACAAACACCTGGCTCATCCGACAGTGATCGCGTTGACTGCGATATCGATGAGAATCAAAACTTAGTTTTGATCAAAAGTGCAAGGTACTGAGTACCTTCTTAATATTTATTTAGACAGTACAAGTACATTATAAGCATAGATACGCAGAAATAGAAAAATAGATGAAGAATAGGTTTCATCTAGCAAGCCGAGGGTTCGCTTCGCTTTACCGATCAGAACATGACCAGGCTCATATCCTACCCCCTCTCAAACCAGGAACAATCGCCCGTCCTCGTCTGCGCTCGCATTATCACGGACTATCGATCAAAAAGTATCAGACATCCCGAATCATATACGACCATATTTCCAAAAAGCCATCGATGCAGGCATCCTTCATCAAGATGATCTTGCTGCACCTCCTGTTGATGTGGGAGTGGGGAAGAAGAGGTAACAAAATGTGACTTCTTTAGGTAGTTGTGCAACTCGTACCCACCTTGACCTTGTACCACTTTCATGCCAACGATTTCAAGAATCGAGAAGTTGAACTAAATCTCAAATGAAGCCATCTTCATCTAAAAACTGAAACAACTTCTACAAAAGGTATCGCAAGAAGCGGGATGACATTGCTCCTGGATCGGAAAAGAAAGAGACTAGGAGTCGTTCCTGGTGTGCTAAACCGCAACATGAAGTCTCTCAAATGTCAGGAGAAGGGGAAGAGACTGAAGGAGAAGTGTTTTTTTCCGTGTCAGAGGCAGAACCTGCTGCCGATTGTGACAACAAAAACAGAGCAGGAGGACAACATGATCAAGGACCAGCTGGAAGGAGAAACAGTGTCCTTGTAGCCAATCATGTCGACAAGGGAACCAATGGTACATCATCAACTACAACTGGTGGCAAAAACTACAACAATAGTACTATTACTACCAAGATGAAAGCAGCTCCTGCAGGTGGTAATCATAGAGGACGTGCAGGTCGTGCTGGACCTGGAGGAGAGTATCCTAGTACAACAGGTGCTGGAGGAGGAAGGAACGAAGCCGCTTCTTCTACGTCACAACAGCATCAGATGAAGCACAATGTGAAACACGCAGACCTCGTTTTCGGCACTGGAGAACAAAGATCAGGACAGCAGCTGCGAACAACGAGTCAAGAGTTGAATCTGCGTAGTCGTAGTCTTGACGAGGATTTTCTAATTTACGACAACGTCATGCCTCAGAACATGCATAGCCGGTCTAGCATGTTAGAGGACTCGGTCATGTCTTCAGTGTTCGTTTCCCGCGAACACGCCCTAGCAGGAGACGGCTTTTACGATACTCGATATACGAATGCGTCCTCATCCGTTTCGCCGTTGTACAGAACTACGGAGAGTATCTTTAGTGTCACGCAACAATCTTCCTTCCAGGAGAATGTACCTCTGTCCCTAGACCCGGAAGCAGTTTTCGCGGACCGCAGGATGCCTTCTGTCTTCGCCACGGAACCAATGAATGCGGAGGCGGTAGCTCTGAGACAACGCTACATCGCGAAGCGTCAGTTTGTCCCTAGTAGAGGTCGGCAAGCGAAGAAGTTCTACCATGGTGCTTCTAATGCTGCTGGTGGCGCTGGAGGACCGGGTGGAAATATAGTAGATCAACATCTACACTCGTCTGCGAACAACAAAGCTCGTGGTGAATTGAGTGTCGTTTCGTTGGAGATGCAGGATCCCACAACTGGTAAAACTTCTTCAAATAATAACAACAAGATCAAGAACAGTACAAGTGTCTTCGTCCTTGATCAGAAGGACATGGGTGCTAATACTACTAGCAGGTCGTGGTCTTCAATGGAATTAGTACAACAAGAGTCATCAAATGGTAGCAAGCCATGTCTCGGCGGGCCATTTGTGCATTCGCAGGCTTTTGTCGAGGCTGCGAGGCAACAACAAATTGCAGCCGGTAAGGAGCAGCAACAGCATCAGTTGTTGCAGAAACGAGGAGCCGGAGTTGCAACAACTAGAAGAGTGTTAGCTTCTTCATCTCGTAATCCAGACCAAGATGAGGATTTCAACATGGCCGCGACTTCGAATTCGAGCGTTTGGCTAGGTCCCAGGCAACTGCACAATGACAGCACTGATAGCGTGAACAACATCAGTAGAGAACTCGTCGGCGAGATGCATGAAGAACAACTTCTACCTGTTTCTGGTCGTGCAGGAGGAGACGTAGAAGCTCCAGAGTCTCCAAAAGGAGCACCTTCCTCAAGCAATCGAGCCGTGCCACCGCATGGTCACCCTAGTCGTCGTGGAGGAAGACCCGGAGTTGTGTCGCCCATTGGCGGTGTAGAAGTATCGCTGTCCCTTTCGCCACGTCACATTGCGGCTGGAGGAAGTTTGCCAGGTCGTGGAGCAATGGGAGGTTCTCCACTGATGTCTCCACAACATCACAGGGGAACACAAATTAGGACTCATCACCACCACTTGCAGCAAGAACTTCTGACGCCTCGGTTACATTTAGAAGTTCGTGGCAGCACCGCTGGAAGCATGACGGCGCGTAGTCGGAGTTCGTCTCTCGGGACGCGGTCATTGCCAGAAGAAGAACAGCTGCGTTCGAGCCGAGGCCGAAGAGGTGGACGTAGTCGTGGTACTACAAAAGGTCACAACCACAACAAAAGGCCACGAACTTTAACAACTTCGCAACACCTTCTAGTGCAAGATGCATTACTAGCTGAGCAAGAAATGCGCATGATTCAGAGAGGGGAACAACAGGACAAGGACTATGAAGGAGTTTCTAGGGGAAGGAATAGAAACATCGTCAGAGCTGGAGGTGAACAGCAACAGGTGGATCCTCGTAGAAGTACGGAGCAGGGAGGACAGGCACGGGCGGGCCGGCGTGGGCGAACAAACAAAGAAGATGCAAAAAAAACTACCACGTCTATCAACGAGGACAAGAATGGTACCAAATGGAATGCTTCTTTGCTGCAAGGATTTCAGAATTTGAGTCAGGAGATCAGGCGGCAAAACAACGACGAACAGCTTGGAACCGCGATTCTAGAAGGCCTGGAAGAAAAAGTCGGTGCATTGTTGCAGAAGTGCTTGAAAAATGGTGGAGGTGCACTAACTCGGGATGAAGCGAACAAGCTGCGGCGTGCTTTCATGACCACACTTTTGCGCATTCCACGACGTAGCAGTCTTCTATGAAGCGAAAAAGTGTACTCATACTCAAGAAGTTACAGCTAACATTTGAGTAGCAAAGCAGCTAATTTTTTGAGTATGAGGACACTTTTTCCTGTCATATCTTCTACAGCAGGGTCACGGAGTCGGAGGAGGAGATTACAACTTGAGTGGAGGTAGTTTACAGCTACAGCTACAAGGTGGCTTACAGAGTTTTCCGGATAGTCCAGCCGGTCGCGGAGGTCAGCACCAACATATGATGGCTGGCCCCGGAAGCATGTTCGACCAACAACATCCTGGCACAATGCCATTGGCATTAACTGGTACCGGTTTTCACTCAACCAAAGCCTCGACGCACTTAGAGGGTGGCGCAAGCACTACATCTGTAGAAGATCCGCATAACAATACTAGAGGTAGACTACGCCTAAACAAATCAGTAGAACAAGGGATCATGGGACTGCTGACGCAAAACGAATTGAAGGATGTTTTCGATGATCCGCCTCCTGTTGCAGGAGCCCAAGAACTACAGGGTCGAACAGCTAGTGAAGGTGTAGCGGTTATACGCGGACATCAGCACCATCAACAAGCAGCCGGGGCTGGAGGAGGACCAGCTCCTGTAGTGATTACAGAAGATCACCATGCAGGTAAACATGCAGCACGACACGTGGGATCTACGCGAACTAATCGAGCAGCTTTGAATAGTCGTCAAGCAGGAGCTAGTACTAGGAACAGACACAATCTGAGTGTTAAGGAACTGCCAAGTGATATCGTGGAAAAAACCAGGACGAGACAGGAGGAGGCGAACTTGAGTCCTCGTGGTCGAGCTGTTCTTGCAGGCGGCCGTGCCCGCCGTGGCCGTGCCCAGATGAATCGCGCAGCTGCGGCACGCGCTGCAGCTGGACGCCATACCAGGAGTGTTGACAATTTGCCAGCTGCACCTCCGGACTTTGTGCTAGCAAAACTAGACGAGGGACCTCAGTACTCCGAAGATGTTGAGGAAATGATTGACATGACAGTGAGCCACTTCATGGGAGATGCAGGGACTTTGGACCTAGATGAACAAGAACAACATGGGATACCTCCAGTTGTACCACTACCTACATCTACTCCAGCAGGTCAGGGTCTAGAAGTTGCCCATCAGAGTCATAAGTTTGGAGGTGGTATGAACAACACGTCTCCTGCCTATTTTTTTGACCGCAACACAGTCACGGGGGCGACTGCAGCTATAATAACGCCACACTTGCAGAAGAATGGACTAGAAGCAGGTCCTCGTGAGTTCCAACAACATATGCTGGGTCCGCAGCAGACTGGCATTTCTCCTCCACCATCACGTGGTCATCTTCAAGGTCGAAAAGGCGAGATGGTTGCTGGTTCGCCTAGTTACGGAATGCGGCGGACCTGGTCACTAAGTGGAGCGGCGAGCAGTATAGGACCACCTCCTCTGTCAACAACGATGCCGCGAGCTCATACGCCCAACAATACTGGCCACGCGATATGGCGAAGACTCATGTTTGAGGCCAAAGCGAAGTATCATCAGCAGATGCGGAGGCATGCTACCCGTCGTCTACTGAACAATGAAGTGCATGCTGGTGGTGCCGCAGGGGAAGTTGATCTTCAACAACAGCAGCATCCTCACATGACTAGTTCCATTTTCTCTGCCTCTTCGATAGACGAAAACGGCGGTGAGAGCGGGTACTCGACTCCTGAAGTGACGGACTTTGTTAGTCCTGGGCAAAAATCTCAGCAGGAAATGGTGCATCCTCACTCCATCCGATTTGAGAACCCCTTGATTGAGAGCTTCTTTTACAAGAAACTAGTGCATGAGTTCAAACGGGGAGAGCCCTCATTAGTCCTGGAGAAGAATCTGCCGCTCCAGGAAGAGGAGGAATTTTTGGAACAGCCGGTACTTGTGGAGCCAGAACAGGGAGGACGAGAGGCACGTCGTACAACTACTAGCCATCTTCAACAGGGTCGTGGTGGAACACAAGTAGTAGATCATGTTGCTAGAAGTGCTGCTGGTGAGGTTGTAGGCGACCGTGCGGGAGCAGCAGCAGGAGGTCGTGATGCATCGGTTGGAGGACCACGACGTAGGAGTCTGATTCAGCAGGATAATGATGGAGATGCGCAGGATATTGATGGAGCCTCTTCATCAGAAGGGCCTCTTCTAGCATCCGCACAACCCACGACTATCGCTGCACTCCCACCTCCGAACAAGGACGAAATTTTTCTCGTCTACATGCAATGTCTCAACGCACATCCTGATTTGTCGATTCAAACGGTGAAAGAACAGATTGAACGGGAGTACTGGGAGTCGCATTTTGGGGCATTCTTCGGAGAACCTCAGCATCATCAGGAATTGTACCTGGGAAGACAAGGCCCTCCTCCAGCAGCAGGAGGTGGCATGGCTTCGTTTAACCAGGAACTCATCGCTCAGCAGCAATGTTTGCAACAACTACCACGTCCAGCAACAACTGCAAGTTTCAGTGTGGACCATCAAGTTGGGGTAGTTGGTCTTGATGGTGTGGAGCAGCAAGGAGGTGTTGGTGGCGTTGCTCCGCCAGGAGGTGCTGATGCCACACAGCAGGAGCGCGACGAGCGTGGCCTCTCTCCTCCTGACACCGCAATTTCTCAGAGTTTGCTCAAGGAACATGGTTGGCGACCTCTTTTGCAAGATGCAGATGTAGTCAAGTTTGATGCCATGGGTGCCAGAAACAACCCCTTTCTTACCCATAGTAGACCGACAACTACATTAAGGGTTACCGAATTCTTGCATCCTTCACTACCAGTCTTGACTTGTTTTCCGAGAATACATAGGAAAGAAGCCAAGGATGACCTGAAGAATGTCCTAATTGCGCAACCTCTAACTACAGGCTCTTTCTGCTCAAGAGTTGAGTCGCCTCTTTATACCACGTTACAAGATTACTTTGCTGGTGGAGCAGCTGCATCTGGAGGTGTAAATCCCGCAAACGGAGCATCTCCGTTGAAGCTGGTACACAATAAGGTGGGACCTTCTTGTTCTTTGAAAGGAGTACGACAACTTCAACATCAAGGTGGTCCTCTTGTTCGAAACTTTCCTGTTTCTAAGAAGATGGCTGATCTCTTGCATATGAAGCAGGCGTTTGGAAGTGGCGGCACTCACGGTGTAGGCGGTGTGGGTGTGGTACCAAACCCTTTGAGGAATACCACCCTCTATGGAGACACGTCTGGAGGTGCGTCAGGAGGTTTTTTGCCAGCCAACCAAAAATTTGTTCCGAAACCGGGGCTGCCACCAGGTAAAAAACTTCTTGCCTCTGCAGCAACGGTTTCGCGACCTCAATCAGCGAACTTGCGTGAAGACAGTGATCTTCAAGGACCTCAATTTGTGATTGATGGGAACCAAAATATTCATAATCATGAAAGAGATACTGCTGGAGGTGCTGGAGGAGGTGTTCCTCAAGGAGGTGTTGATGTCAAGAAGTACCTCATCGGAGCTGGAGGGGACTCATCAGTCTCTGGAGTTCATCCTGGTGGTTCGTTGGAAAAAGAGAACAGTTTGGTCATGTCTCTAGTTGCTCCCAGTGCTTATCACAATTCTAGTACGGCGGATCAACCTCGCGGTCCAGTAATGAGAGGAGTTAGGCGTCGATATGCTAACAAGCCCCAGTCATCGACGACTGCGGCTGCTATCGATTTTGCTTCAGTAAAGGCTGCGGAGCTGTGTCGCAAATTAAACTCACCGCGTGCAGCAGCAGCTCCAGCGGGTTCGGGTCAGGTCATGAATGTGATGAATGGGCCGCGCGGAAGTCAAGAACGTCTAAATCAAACTACTGTTCAACAACAACAACAAGGCAGCAACGCAAATGCAAGGGACGAGATGAAGGCGAATGAGAAGAGGAATGATGAAGATACGAAGCAAGAGGAAGCTGTTGCTGATACGGAGAATTAAGGCTGTACCTAATAGATACATCTTTGGACGCATCCTTGAAACGTATGGAGGAGTATCCACCTGAGGGAAAAGGACTCCCCCATACTTTTCAAGGATGCACTTGGGAGATGAATTACGGACAGCTCTAAGAGAAAGAGCCAGCAGAGCTTCCCGATGTTCTCTCCTGTTCATCTTCTTCTTCTACTATCGGAGGAGGAGCAGGAACTTCATATGAAGACTTCAACAATAACACGTCGTGCACATCAACCTCTAGTACTGCTCAAACAAGTTTGAACATCAAAAACAAGAAGGGCGCTCCACCTCCTTCGCTTGCGGGAGAGGTGACGGATGACACAGCGACCTTTACGACAGACGCAGAAGAACAAATGCATGGGGATGTTATGACTTTCGGAAATGCATCTTTAGAACAAGCATCTTGGGTTTCCGTGTAAGGGGAAAACGGGCCCGAAGATGACTTTCAAGATGGATTCCCGGAAGGTCTAAGGATGGTGTTGACCTAGATACTACACTTATTTCCCTCGTCGGTGGTGGAACAACAGATGACGATCTCCTTGTAGCCTCTGGCGAGATTTCCGTAGATGCTGCTGTTCAACTAGGTGGACCAGCAGAAGTAGAAGTCACTTCTTCAACCATGCTTGAAGAAGGTTCTGCTCTACTTGGTGAACAAGGAGAAGCTAGCAATAAAGCCGATGCCGAAGGTTCTGCTGAACAAGGAGAAGATTATAGCAATAAAGACGATGCTGATGTTCATGGTGTTACCGAAGAAGAGAAGAAACAAACGATAACTACGGAAAACCAAAACGGTGATGTTGTTGAGGACGCTGTGAAAGATAATAAGGACGAACAGGGATTAGAGCTAGAGGAACAACAAGCAAACAAGGATGTAGAAGAGGATGCGAGGAGAAATATCATAGACGATGAACAACAAAACACAACGATGAAGAAAACCAGTTCCAAGGTGCAAACCAGTTCCAAGGTGCCATCAAGAAGTGCGTCCAAGTCTAGTACTAGAGAGGAAGCAAATTCGAAGACCAC
Source organism: Amoebophrya sp. A25 (assembly GCA_905178165.1). Lineage (NCBI taxonomy): Eukaryota > Dinophyceae > Syndiniales > Amoebophryaceae > Amoebophrya > Amoebophrya sp. A25. The sequence continues at coordinate 419,812 of CAJINU010000009.1, read as the reverse complement.
CACGAAGGAGGAAAAGCCTAAGAGGTCGACTCCGAAAAAGTCTAGTTCGTCCACAACAAACAACAAGACCACAACTGCTGGCACGACCAGTAAAGCCCCGACTTCCACTAAGACTTCCTCCTCTTCTAAAACCAGCAACAAGAACAACAACGATTTTTCTTATCTTCAAGATTCCTCCACAGCTTTGTCGTCCTCTGATCAGGAGAATAATTCTTCTGATTTGCTCTCAAAGATGAAGCGGGAGGCGAAGAAAAACCTTCAAGATTTGAAAGATCCTCGTCAATGTGCTGAGTTTAAGATGAAGTTCCCAGCTTGGGGTCATACGTCGCAATGGCGGCGGAGGCAGATTCAATTAAGGCTACCGCTCCTGAAGCATCCTCTTCCTCACGACCATCATCCTTGGTCTCTTTTTCAAGGGGAAAAAGAAGCAACCAAGGAAGATGCGACCGCGGTAGCTCTAATTCAGCCTGCGGGATCTCGTGTCGGTACTGCAGGGACAGTCGGGTCTTCGCAAGATAATTCGACCAGTGTTGCACATAGCAAAAATAGTAGCAGTACTAGTAGTCGTAATTATCCTGCAGCTGCACCTGCAGCTAGTAGTAGAGTCCTTGGAAATAATGCTGGAACAAGTGGATCATCAGCTAGTACTACAGCAGGAGCAGCTTCTAGTGCAACTTGTTCTGACGCTAATAATGCTGAGCATCACAATTCCAGCTCTTCAACGACAGCGGCGTTTGCAACGAACGACGTCTTCCACAGAGACCAATCTTTTTCATCGTCTTCGAGTAGTTTGCAGATGGCTCCTGGTGGAAACAATAATTATCTCTCTGGAGGCGAATCGACGTCCTCGTTGCAGTTTCAGGACAGCACTTGCTTTGACCACGACCTAGATGGAACACTTGGCGGTAATGCGTCACTCTTGTCGCCAGGTAGGTCGCGAAGCCCTCTTGGAGGTTCTCAGCAGCTCTTAGACCATGGTCCAGGAAGCAGCTCCCGTTTGTCTTCCGTGTTTCGAGGGAACTCTCCACGTCCACCTGGTCCCGCCACTAGTACGTTCCTGTCAGGCGGTTTATCCGAAGACAACCGTCCGTTATCGCCTTTGATGGAGAGTATTGTGACGATGCTGTTAGCCTCTTCGGAGAAACACTTATCTGCTGCTAACGGTTTGAACGCTCTCAGCGCACCGATGACGAGTTCGCGTATGACGCGACGTTTGCAGCGCGAACTCTCTCGTCGACGGGGGCTGCTGGGTAACGACGGTTATCGATGGGACTCGGCTGGGCCAAGGCTGAGCACCGCAGACACAAATCTATCTGGTGGTGATGGAACGACCGGTACTAGTATCGAGTTAGCAGGCACTAGTAGATCAGGAGGCACCAGTAGGCCACAGTCACGCGCGAAAGGGGATGATCTTAATAGCGGCGCTGCTAGTGGAACAGGAGGAGCAGGTCGTTCTTCACGTACTACAAGAACGATGAACAACATGAGTGGATCTTCTCCACGTACTGATGTTGGCTCGGGATCTCGTGCAACCAGTGCCGCACCATTACAGAGGAGCGCTGCAACTCGTGGTCGGCAGCTCAGAGGAAGTAGTCGTCCAGGCTCTACGTCCACATCGAAAGTGCATGTGGAGAACAGTTCTCACATTGCGCCAGACGTGGAGGAGGAAGTGGACTCCTTCCATATGGCAGGACCAGCTGTACCAGAACAGCAGAACTTGCTTAGTTTCCTACAAAGTCATCGAGATTTGATCTCTGCTGCTATGGTAGAACATCAGGGAAAAATGATGAAGTCGAAAAATGGAAATGTTGGGACAGCAAGAACAGCAGGAAACACATCGTGCACAACATCTCCAGGAGGGACAACTTCTACAAACAGAGCACAAGCCGGAGGTAATGCGTTGATGTCAGCAGAACAACGACTGGAGCATGAGAAACGATTAAGTGGACTGACGATACTGCGGCCCACGTCGGTTCCTGGTAGTCCGCGTTATCAACAGCCACTATTGAAGCGTAGTCGACATGATCGGTCACAGCAGAACAGTACATTCTTAGAAAGTGGCACCTCGAAAGAACTATCATCATCTTCAGCAGCTCTTGAGGGAAGCAAAGATCAAGATGATTTCCTGGCAGGAGGATCATCAACGCTGTCGTCCGGCTCTACTACAACAAATGTTGGTAGCAAGGACAACAAGGCTAAGCCTATCCCACGATTTGGTTCAAACTGGAAACCTGTGAAGAAGCCTAATAGTACTACTAAACTTACATCATCAACATCGCGGGGCGCAACTGCAATCCCTCCTGTCGTGGAAGCCGTTGAAGGAGAGAACGTGGTGAAGCAGCTTGAAGAAGTCACCGACTCAGGAGCTAATACACGTCCAGTCACAGCTGAGGTAGATGGTGGGGAGGGTGAAGATAAGGAGGATGAAAAGGCTGAAGAAGATAAGGAGAACAAAGCTTCTAGTTCTACAGATGAAATTCTACGTGAAGCGGACTCTTACTTTCGTGCGCAGGATGAGGCTAGTGCGAAGTTGAAGACGAAAAAACGACGTTTGGAACATCAGGACCTTCTACCTCTGCAGCAGCACGATGAAGATGACCCTGTTGATCTCATGAAACAGAAGGAACTCCTCGAACAAGCACCGTGGTCAAGCCTCGTCAACGCGCAAGAGCATGCTGAAGATGAAGAGCTGGAAGCCTTTGTTCGCCAGTTGCAAGTGCCGACGTCATCTTCAAGTCATGCTAAAAATTATACGAATTCATCTTCTACAACTGCAAACTACAAGAGTAGAGAACAAGGCCAAGATCAGGATGAAGACACTACTTCCAAACAGTATCAAGTCGTCCTCTACCGGATTCGCGCTGAGAAGGCAAGACAAATGGGCATACCGTTTCACTCGCAAGATGAATGGGATCGCATACGCGCTGCAGAGGAACGCGACGTCGACTTCATCCATAAATTAAGGGTCTAGAAGTTCATCACTATCCCAACTACATGTCGACTAAGTACTTATGCACCTGAGTGGAGTCCTCGTCCTTGAGTTAATTAGAAGGGGAAGCTAAGGGGCAAAGAGGACAAGAACCTCCCACTCCCGATGTTGTTGATACTGGTAGTTCAAGTACCTACAATAATTCTATGAAAGTCTACGATGTTGTTGTTGATCGGGATCATAGTGAAAAACTACAACCTTTAAATAAAGCAAGCGGCGAAATCGATGGTATGGCGCTACAGGATCACTTGTTGCGAAAAATAGACGCTTTGAGTAACTCTAGGAGTTTAGGTGGTCTTGCTCCGCTACCGCATCGAAGGGGAGACGAGCATCTTCATCAAGGTAGTCTTGAAATCGGGATCATTGGTCCTCAAACTAGTTTTCTGCCCGAATCTGATCGTGTCCAGATGCTAGAACGGATTCAGCGTGAACATGCAAGTACTACGCAAGCTAGTATGGAACGAGCAGGAGGGTTGGAGGACGAGGGTGGGAGTTCTACTTCTGCTGACGGAGAAGTTCTCGCACCGTCTGGTGCAGATAGAAGTCGTGAGCAAGTTGTAGTCGTGGGAGACAGAGACAGTAGTTCGAGTTCGTTCCCTTCTCCATCTTCACGAAGCAACGTTTTAAGCCGACAAAACATCAAGTCTGCTGGAAATGGGCCGACTTCTATCCTAGATCATGGCGCAGAATGGGTGCCAGGCTTCGTTACAGGGTTGAATAATAGCACTCGTAAACCAGAAAATCAAACTTCTCGTCACGACAAAAATGATCCTCGTTCCTTACTGGCGAGTGCACCTGCGTCGCATGATCACCACCAGAGAGATTTGCGGACCACGTGGTCTGGTTCTTTAGGCCATGCCTCTGTCATCGGAGACACGAGTCAGACCCTAACCGGTGCCGTAAACGATGGACATTTTCTAGTCATGGATCATGGGCATGGGAACAGAGCTGTACCTGGAGCGAAGCCAACAGCATTTCAACGGCAAGGAAAGTTGCAGGGTACTGGAGGAAAGACGAAACTTCTGTATAAAAACCGCGACAATTACACGAGGATGTCGAATACAATCAGTTTTGTAGAAGATAACGGGGAGAATCATGAAGATGAACAGGGAAAAATGGCGAAGAACAATACAACAGCGCCAGGCACCTTCATTCAACATAATTCCGACAGGGACAAGCGTAGTACTAGCAATCGTTTTGGCACCAACGCAGGTTTTCGCTCGATCACAGTTGGTGCTTCAGACCGCTCTTTCCGCATCGATGCAGCAGATGTCAGGAAATACCTCATCGATCGTAGTGGTGACGGTGTTGAGAACAACGAGGATGGGGAGGATCGTGCTACAGGTGGTGCTCCTGATCAAGGTCGTGAAGGGCAAGAGTATGCTGAAGGAGGCGAAGATGTCAACAAGATGAACACGACTTTTTTGAGAACGTCTGGTGCTGCTCAGTCTCAGACTAGCAGTTCTTCAGCTGGAGGCATGTGGCAGACGATGACGACGTTGGATGGCGGCGCTTCACAACTATCCAACACTAGTACCAGCTCTAAAAAGATGTTGTCCATGTCTTTCGAAGACAAAATCATTTCCAACCGCACAGGTTGGAAGTCGACTTTTTCCATGGCTTCCCTACAACGTCAGCGCGAGCTCTTGGGAGCTCGCGGCAGTACACCAGCTTCTCGAGGTGGACAGCATTCGCGGTCATTAGAACTTCCACGTGGAGCCTCGTCCAAATCATCACCACAAAGATGGAGTCGCCGCTCCAGACGAAACTTCTTGCTCAATTGTCAGAAGAAAGCGCTTGATGTCGAAATACAAAAAGCTGCAGATATGAAGCCACCAACACCATCTAACAAGAATAAGGAACCTAAGAAGAGTGCTGGCAGTGAGCCTTTTCCTCTAGAACAAGATCAACCTCCTCTACATCAGGATCCTAGCCAGTCGCTCTCCATTCAAGAAGACTCAACTGTGACCTTCGACGAAAGCCGGTTTTCGGCAAGTCTTGACGATGTCGGGGGTGTGTCGAGATCTCGCATACTAGTAGGAACGGAAGACGCTGACGAGCAGGAGGAGGATAGCGAGAATGAAGGAGTACCACGACGAGCAGAAGTAGATGTTCACCAACATAGCACTAGTACTCACCAACAACAACAAGGAGAAAACGAAAACCAACTGCCACCTCTCGTCGGGTCATCTTCTAGTTCACGGACTACACGAGGAGGAAATGTCAATTCGTTGAGCTCTTTGCTAGCCAAAAAGAATGCAGCTTCTAACGATAGTCGGAGTTCGAGTGCGGCCACCGGTTTGGGTTCAGGCACTGCTCTCCATTCGAAGGAATACAGCGGCCAGCGTGCTTCTGACTTAGAAGCTTCATCTGCTTCGTCGTCGAGTAGGACAGCGTCAGCTTCAGCTTCAGGCGTTTCATCCTCGGAAGAAGCTGCTAACGGCGAGCCCGGTTTCGTAACTGCAACTAATTGGACCAAGAAAGTTGGAACCAAGAAGATCCTCAAAAAAGCCGCAGCGACCTCTTCTAGCAATAAAGAAAAGGTAGATAAGCAAGCTAACACGAGGACTACGAAGGACGGCGGTTCTTCAACTTCGTCAGCTTCAGCAGCTTCTTCTTCTAGTGGGGTTGGAGGTGATAAAAAGATAGGAGAACAACAAGCGTCTGCTGGAACAAATCCTAGTACTAGTGGAACAGGCACTGGCACTCTTCGAAAAGGTAAAGCAAGTAAAGGGTTGCTACTTCTGGGCAGTACTTCTTCCGCACCGGCAAATCATGGAGATTCCTCGTTTGAAGATTTGTGTGTTGATGGAAGGCTGGGAACGGCAAGTAGCAGCACTTTTTCATCTGGCGCAGAAAAACGGTCTAGTGCTAGCACTTCATCGAAAAAAGGATCAGCGAACAACTCTTCTGCAGCGATTGTCGGTAAATTGTCGACTTTGGAAGGAACTAATACTAGTGCAACTGAACAAGCTGCTGTCGTTGTGCCTCCTGTCGCAGAAGAAGAGCAACAAGATGATCCTAGTACACCTCTCGAACAACAAGAACAAGCTGGTGGGGGCACTTTGTCTTCCTCGGTGCGAACAACTTCACTCTATAGTGGTCGTGGTTCCATTAACACCGCACCAGGCACTGCGTCCACCGCAACAGTACCTGCAGGATCACGGAGTGGAACTGCGGCAACTGCCTTCATTTCACTAGAACCGGAAGTGAACAACCTGATTACCAGTACTGAAGATCTTCATAAGCTTCAACGCGACCAGTCTCCATTAGACTCTCCGCGAACTCGTAGCGCATCACCTCTAACTTATACTTACGCGCGTGTCGGGAGCACTTTATCAACTAATTCGCCCTTTAAAAAGCTCTTTGCATCTGCGGGCTACAAAAAGTACACTAGTCTCGACCAGGGTTCCGATGAGCAGCATGGAGATGCACTGGTAGTTGGGGAACAAGCACGAGCGCGACCACGAGGACTGCAGAAAAACTACATCAATGCAGCACATCACCAAGGCTCGACAATGTTGAGTCCATCAGGAAACATCAACAACAATAAGAGTATGAATCAAAACGTGTTGAAAGACCTTCTTTCCCCCGCAGGAGCGCAAAAGCGCACATCGCGGCGACCAGGTGGCGCTACTGGCACAGCCGCTTCGGCACTCCTACCAAGAGTTTTTAGTCAAGTCGGCACGATGATACTCTCCACATCTTCTGCTACAACAGCTGCTGCGAGCGAACAAGAGGCACATCAACAGAGCAGTAAGACTTATTCGAGTCCAATCAAGGGACGAGCTGCAGCTCATCAACATCTTCATCAGAGTAGTGAAAAAAATGATCCTTCAACCCCTGCTATCTATGCAACTCCTGCGAGTACGGGAAAGAATCAAGCAGACAACTTGTTCTCTCATCTCGATAAGGAGAAGAACCTTGCGAAGTTCAACAAGAAGAATGATGTGCTACTGCAGGGACAACTGATAACGACTCCAAGTATACTGTTAGACCAGTCAGCGGCGTCTCCTAGTATGGATGCACTGGGTAATTCTGGAGCGTCTATCTCTCTTTTATCTGCCGCTACGCCAACACCCTCTAGTACACGGAAATTGAATACGTGCAGTGGCTGGTTTTCTTCGCAGAAAACAGCTAATAGCACTACAAAGGGTGGAGGTCATAGAAGTTCTGCTTCTGGTGGTAATGCTAATGTTGGTATGAATGGTATGATGAACAACTACAACTACAACTCGACCACTAGCAGTTTATCTGTGTTGCACGACCACCATCAGCGGCCACCACCTCTTGACGATTTTGAGGCTTACCAAGTCTCATTACGACCAAACTTCGCAGGCTGGTCACCAGGCAAGTCCAAAGTCTTGCAGAGTGAGGTGGATGGAGGAAGCACTGCTTCAAAATGGAAAGTACTCAGAGAAAGTATGAGACCAGCAAGCACTGCTTCAATCTCTGTCCTGGATGATGGGGACGAAGATGGTTGCGAGAAGGAAGAAGACAGGAAATACAAGAAGCACAACAAGTCAGCATCCCATATTTCATCTCATGGACGACGGAGGAATGGCAGTAGGGTAGGTTCTCCGTTTCCTTCGTCTAGGTCCAGTGCAACGAAAATCAATACAGTACCCTCTAGGGAGAAGGATCCTAGAAGACAGCGTCATAGAATGCCTGGTGGACGAGGTGGTAGCGGCGCTGTAGGAGAAAGTCCAAAATCTTCTCTCAGTCCAAGATCCGGATCCCGCCAATCTTCGATCAGGGGAGCAGGAATTCCTTCGGCGAGTCCTACTGGTGGGGAGTTAGATGCTGCCTTGATGCAAGGACTTGATGCGCGGTTTAAAGGTGCTGGTAGAAGTAGGCCTGCGAATACTAATGAACAAGAAGAGGCGAACTTAGAAAAACTGTTTCTTTCGAAGTTGACAAAACTCCAGGGCGCACTGATCGGCGGAAGTAGTCCGAAGATGAACAAGTCGAAGAAGTAGAAGATGTAGGGACTTACTTCTATTTGTATTCACCAAAAGAACATAAGATATAAATCAATAATATGTAAATAAGCAGCTAGCCGACGACTTTATCATACACATGAAACAACTCATTCTTGTACAACATATTAGTTTCTACTCATCATAACGATTATAGAAAAGAAGCTTTCAATATAACACGATAACAGACATCAAGAAATCTACAACACGATAACGGACTCAGCTCATACGTACACGATTTAACAGAGGACTCACAAATGCCTATACATAGTAGTGCCTTGTAGCTTAGCAGCAGTAAGTATTAACTATTAAGAAGAACTACAAGTAATCTCTCTATACTCTAGGTTTATCCCTTCAAACAGTACAACTACAAGTAAGTTTATTATAAAGAAGAACAGAGTTTACTTATATATAATTTAGAAGTCCATGATCGGAAAACGAAAAGTAGTTCATCTAGTAGTGGTACTAGTTCTTGCAAAGAAATAAATACGACAGCAGTGCTGCCATCAATAGAAAGTAGTAAGTAGAAAGTAATTGGCTCATTATCTTTTCTAAGAAATGACAGAAGAAGAAATTCACATCGATCCAGCACTAATTAGTACGACTAATCATAAACATAAACAAAGCTGACATCTTCATGAGTAAAGCAACCGGTTAGTTTTCACCTCTATCCTTAGGCTTAGCCCTTCAAGCAGTGCGTTCGTATACTAAAGCGAAACTGCATAAAAACTACTACGATCTTATTTTACTGCATAGTCAAGAATATCAAATAGCCCAATATGTTGCAAGAGCATCGTGATTATCTTCAACAACGTAAATCTAAGCAGTTATATATAAGACACGAAAAGATTTCAAGTTGTAGGCATGTAAGTGACTGTATCTCTAGATGACTATACTTCTGTGTTGGTGGGTTGTATTCATGTTTGCATCCTAGTAGGCTGTTGAACAAAAATATTAATATCTATGGTACTAACGAGACTGAAAAGCGCGTTGAATCTCATGCTGAAGAACGAGTCAGAAGAAATCGTTCAGAAATAGAAGATTCGACACGGCATAAATCTTTGGCACCTCATATTTTGGATTTGCTTTCAGGCAATCTCCTTGTTCCACCTCATCAAGCACGAATGCAGCCTAGACGGGGATAGAGGCTGAGTATGCCCGTAAAACTGTGGATTGCGGATCAAATCCAAAACGAAAGGAGTCAGTGCCCAGTGGCGGCTGGAGTGGAGATTCTGTCCTGAAAGAAATGTCGGCTCAAAGAGGAAAAAGAAAAATAGTGAACACAAACAATCAACCTCGCTCTGAACCTGAAATCTGCGGCAGTCTCCTGAGAGGCGTGGCATGCCTCTGCAAATCAATAGAGATCGTGAGATACTTGCCGGAGAAAAAAAATCATTCATGCTAACAATTATCTAGATCTACTACATTTAAGGCAGATTTTTCGGTCGAGAAAACGGCTCATATGAGTCTCTGTTGAGTGCTGAAAGTACTGGCATATGCACAGAAAATCCTAATCTGTTGAAGAGACAAGCATACTGTCTGTCTAGCCAGCAAAGGCTCGAAGATTCCAAGATCAAGAGGGGCATTAGAACGAAGGTACAGGGAGACTCTTGTCGAATACATCACGTCTTCTATCAAACAAGCAGGTCAAACTCCATTTGATACTCATACTGCCCGTTTACTTATAAGTAAGTACTTGTTTTTGGTTTGTTTCATAGTTAGTGGTCCTTGCTCTTGGTAGTTGTGCTTGGTTGATGTTTCTTTCATCAACATTATAGGTAGTGAATCACTTCTAGTCTCTTAACGAAGCAACAAGCTACTTGTTACATCACCATCAAAAACACGTTGACGCCCTAGAACTCCTTCTTGCTTCTGTTCCACGACGAAGCCTAGCACTACCTAGCACATTTTCTTGATCCCATTTTTTCTTGGTTATCATCGTTAGTTCTTCTTCTTGTTATCTCTCGTTTTTCATCACAGCACATCTATCATCTAAAGTTCAGAAAAAATGCCTCGTGACCAGGAAACTATGGCATCCAGGTGCTGGGTGAACCCCTACCTGGATACTCCTTCTCCCGACTTGCCTATGCTTACTGACGACCAACTTGAAGATGCGGTGAACAATTACGCACGTACCCTCACTTCCCGTCTCTGTGAAGCGAATGGATCATTAAGGCTCAATACTCACTTCATTTGATGTTTACATTTCTCCCTATATATTTTATATAGTATAGCTTCTTGATTGGCTTTCGCCTTTTGGTGAAGGTTTAGGCCCAGCGGCGCTCAAAGCACTAAGTAAGCCAAGCGGTTAGTTTTCACCTCGACAATATTAGACTTATCCCGTGCAACAATATATAGTATAACTCCTAATCATTCTTGTCTCAAGATTGGAGTGAACTGTTTTGAACTCGTCTAAGAGGATCATCGATCTACAGTGGGGGTCCGGGAGTAGGGTTGGCCTTGTTCTGGGCGACGGGGGACCTGAAAAGCGCGCAGTATTTCTTTACGAACGAGCGAGGAAGCAGCTGGGCAGATGACGAGGACAAAAGGAAAGACGCCCGCCCTGTTGCAGTAGGTGGAGGGCAAGCGACGGCATTGTTTTACTTATGAAGATAGTTGTGAGGATCAATCTATCACACGAATGCAACATGCAACATGTGTGTTCCTTCTCTCATCATGGTCAACATCTTACCCTCTATCTTCTAACCCTCACCACTGTGATCTTGCACTGGATTTACATGCATCACAAGAGTAACCCTCGCAGGCTGCGCAGAAGTGCAGGGGATCACGGAGGACGGGGTAGTCCGAGTCATTCTGGCAACTCGAAGAGTAAGAAGGAGAAGAAGTCTAGTAAAAATAGCATAGGAGGTCAGACTGAAGACGATGAGCTTTCACCTCCTGGTGTCGCAGGAGTAGAGAAAAAACGGAAATCGTCCAGACGAACATCAAGGAAGGATGTTGAAGAAAATAATGTGAATTTTTCTGGAGATGAAGCTGGTAGAAGTGGTGCGGAAGAAGACGGCAAGTTGTGCCGACATCATGAAGGAAATAATGGCAGCACAAGAGATAGGGATAGCGGCAGGGGTAGTGGCTCTCTATTAGCAGCATTGAACAAACAAAGTCAAAGCAGGGGCAATAAAGGTGGTGGCAATAAAGACATGGCCAAGTCTATTAACAAAAAAAGTAAGCAGGACAACAACGATGACGTGATGGAGGGGCTCAAAAACATGCTTCATGGAAAGAAAGCTAAACTTCTACCAGGTGGAGCATCATCTACTTCCACCTCGCGACAACAACAAGAGGTGGATGACCAACATAGAGGAACTGGAACTACATCCTCAAACATAAATGACCCAAATAGAAGTAGGTCGACATTTTCTGGCGATGGTGGTGCTTTAGTTGTGCCACTAAACCTAAACGGTGTGGTTTCCTACTCACAGCAAGAGCAGTCCTTACAACAAGAACAACAAGATCGCCGTCAGACTGTGAATTTCGCAGAGAAAAGCTTTGACACGTTCATGAGCTGTGAAGCAGTCCTGACCGATGCACTACGGCGTCTTCTGGTGATCAACACCAGCAAATGCAAGTCTGACGAATGGTTATACGGAAGAGCAGGACTTTTGTTAAGACTGTTATCAATTGTTATCATCTATCATCAATTGTATGAGTACTAGTAGAACAAGTTGTTGTTGTGCCGGCACTACAGCAAGCATTACAATTTAGTGCTCATGTTGTAACTACAGTAGTTGTAGTAAGTAGTCGTGTTGTAAAAAAATATGAACTACTTGTTGATGTACTACTAGCTCATGGTGCAATGACTAGCGCGAACCTGCTTTTTCCAACTACAAGCATCCAACTTACTACGTGGTCTATGAAGGACCTAACTATGAGCCTTCTCGTCCACCTCTTCTGTTCGTCTTTTCAATCTCTAATTTTCTTTGCCCTAGTCTATATCAGACGTCAGTTTGATGACTTGGGGCCATGGTATACCAAAAGACTGGAACAAGAACTGCGCAACGAGGTGAACACGAGGATCCGAGCAGTTGTCGAGGAAATCTACCATCAAGGATTGCAGTATTTTTTTACTGTTTTCTGATTAAGTAATCACCGTCTACTTTTACAACTCTACTTTCTTTCATGATCTTTGAAGCAGAAGTTCGATTCATCTTACTTCCTCATCTGCGATAGATAAGGATAACTATTACTATTTATTCTACCACTTCTGACTCGCTCCGACTCGCTCCACGTCCACCAGTTACGCCGAACGCTGCGTTGATGACGGTACCGGTTTTGTTGGTGACCTCCCTCGCCTCTGCTACGAGTGGCACGGGAAGCGGTATCTTGGCGGGGCCCATGGCTTAGCGGGAATCTACTGCATAATGTTACAGTTAAGGGTTTAGGGTGTTCCTCTTCCTGTTGCCGTTTTGTAGTTTTGTCTCTCTCTCCTAAGGGACGAGAAAAGCATAAAAACAAACGGGAAACAGAAACACCAACGGCCTACCTCTAATATAGGCAAAGGAATTCTTGACCGTTGCGGAGTTGCGGCACATCCGTGAATCCATAGATTGGCTACGTGCTTTTGGCTGCGATCAGGGTACGGGGAACTATACGAGTAGAATTGGCTCAATGCAGTCGCACTTAGTCCAGTTCTGCCACGGAGCACCTGGATTTATCCCTCTATTCCTCGAAGCTAGCGTTACTTTTGTTAAGGCTCAAAATATCTCATTTCTAAGAGTCATTTCTCTTAGTTTCCTTCTTAGGAAGCTGAGAAATAAATGAACCCAAGAAGTGAATTGCTTTGAGCTCTAACTTTGGCGAAAAACGGACCATTACAGTGGAACGAGTACAGCACAAGGCTGGCCATCCATCGCCGGATGAAATGAGGGCCATGGAAGGCACTGCACTGATTAAGACTACAATAAATGCATCTTCCCAAGCATCTTGATGATCCCGTTTCTCAAGGGAAAACGTGCACCAAGACCAAGATGCTCTTGCAGATGGATTTATGTTAGGTCTAAATTGAACGAATACGGCAACGTCATGGGAGGCACAGAACTTCTGGTGAGGACCAACAACCAGATCCAGAACGAAGAAGATAGTAAATTAAGGCCCGATCATACAGTACAAAAATTGTCGATTCCTTTGCCTTTCCAAGGTTTGTTGAGAGGAAGTAAGGATCTTGATGGTCTCCTTCCGGGTCTCAATCCTTGTTTCCAAGGTTCATTTTCTTTTGTAGAAGTTTCCTTCTTTTAAGATTCATAGATTCATCTTCTGAAGAAATAGAGGCAAGACATGGATTCTTTTGCGTTCTTCTAAGTAGAGATACTGGAGCTGGTCGTGGTGGTGACCAACAGCCAAGCATTGTGAATCCGAGTATTCTGTTGCCGCCTGTAGAAGCAGAAGATGGTGGCTCCACCGCTTCTAGTCCGCAAATTTAAGGCTCAGCCACTACTAGTACTTAGGTGGACTTTGTTAAAGTTGATCTTCTAGTGCTAGGAAGGACTAGGTCTAGACCATTGTTGACTCATGAATCTTACTTTCATTCAGGGACAAAGCGACGAGGAGCATTTCTTAATACTCTGACTCTGACTCCTCTATCTTTCTTGGGTGCACAGGAGAGCGACGAGCATCGTTCTTGCTGAGAATAAATATTCTACCTGTCGTCCTACGCAAAGGCTGTTACGGCATTGAAATTCAACTAGTCCTTCTAAGAACTGGAGTCAGCAGGACCCTCCAGCCCATTGCGTGGTGTGAGCAGAGGCGGCGCAAGAGCACTGAACCGAGCTGGGCCGCTGTTTTCATCTTCAAAGGCTGCTGCGCCTGTAGATTTAAGACTTGTTCGTTCATCTCCTAAAATCACTTGACAAGGTATTGTTTATCACTACGTGCTCCTTTGTTTTGAGTTGTTGTGCTCAAAGTTACCACAAATAGAGCAAACTTACATTGAAATTTCGAAAAAATTCCATCTTGTTACATACTACAACCTAACTGGGCAGATGCACATACTTTGGACAACTAGGACAACTCGTCTCTATATCCTACGTATAACTACAACTTACTTTTCATCTAATGAAAGCTCCCGGCTTGGTCTTGGGGTAAATCCAAATACTTAAATGCTTTTCTGGAAGCAGGAGATCTGTGCGTGCTTCAGTAAGAATCTCCTTTCGTTCGTTTCCAAGATGGATTTTTGATACTCTAATTCTTCTATTTCATATCCTGCTTCAGGAGTAAGAATCTCAATATCCGCTCAGTTTCCTTTCGCTCAGTTTCCTTTCGTTCGCTTCCATAATTTATCTAATAAAAGCTTCCGAGGACTTGGTCGCAGGTAGTCGCATTCACCAGATCGATCCTCAGCGGGAGTATTATAGAGAAGCACTGCGATTAGGCGAAGTCTTGTGGAAAAACGGTGTCCTGAAAAAAAACGCAAGTTTGTGCCATGGTCTCAGCGGTAATGTTAAGGCTTAGTCTTAGTTCTTACAGAAGATAGAGATATACAGAAGGAGAAGATACAGTTGTAGTTACAGAAGATAGAGTAATTCGCCGAATAGTGTGGCTTTGTACGGTTTCCAGAGAGAAAGAGAGGAGAAAAGATGAAGAAGAAAAAGGAAAACTGACACTCGCTTCGCGAGAAGATACAGTAACTCAAATTCTTGTTTCATCTTAAAAACAAGCTGAAGCATCTTCCATTGACTCCCTGTCGTCAAAAGAGAAAACGGAAACTCGTCCGAGATGCTACTTTTCAAATTCAAGATGAGTTTGAATGTACAGTTCACAAGGTCTAATAATGGCTTCTGCTTTTTAGCGTTATACAGAGCTACTTCGGACGACATGTGGCTACGGAGAGCCCACGTTTTCGCGAGACTGATCCAAGAAAAGCACGCAGCGAATGAATGGGAGCATCCGCCGGATAGACCCTATATTAAGGCTAGAAGAAATCCATCTCAGCCAGCGAAGTCTTCGCTCGTCTGTTTTCTCAGAGGAAACGGTCACTCCAAGAGGTGGCTCCTCATCTACAAGATGGATTTCTTCTCGCTCTAACTACAGCTTATTTGAAGGCATGGCAGGAGAATTGATGTTTTTTAATGCTCTAAGAGACCCAAAAAACTCAAAATTTCCTATGTATGAACTATGAATGGTGCAGCTGAGAAAAATCATTTGAGATGCAATGATTTTGATGGACTCGGATGACTGCCTTTTCTACATGTACATACATTTACATGAGTAAGTACATGTATACTAGACCACAACATACGGTTACTAGTACAGGAGTTGTGCGTCGGAAGGATGTAAAAATGATCTTCAATCTACTAGTACATGGTGTTGATCATCTTCCCGGACTTCTCCGTGTTTGGGAAGCGGGAGGCGAAGTAGATGCAACCTATTCCTGTGAGTGTTGCGGTCGTGTGGGGTAGAATTTCTATCTCCAATCGTGTGATGTATGTGTCGGACGACGTGCGTATGCTGGATGAATTTACGATGCAATCTTCTACTTACTTCCTCTGATGTGAGTGGGAGTAGGGAAAACACAAGCTTCTTCTGGTTCTGATTTGAGTTGATAGGGGAATCACTATCACAGTGAGTTTTCTTCTTTGAGAGTGAGTGGACATCAAGAATCAATCTGATACATTCAATCATCACCTGCGAGTGGAGGTATGGACTAAGCAAGTAAGCTTCTTCTATGAGAGTGGGAGTGTAGTTGGGAAAAATGTAAGTTTCTGTAGTGAGTGGAGCAGGAATAATAAAGCAAAAATGCAAGTTTTATTGAGTTAGTGAGTAGAGGTACGGAGAAATGTAAGCTTCTGTAGTGAGTCGAGATGCAGCCTCGCTCTGTGTATCTCCTTCTTTTCATATTGGCGGAAAAAAACGGCACAGATTGCAATGATCGTGCAAATCTGTGGTCTTGAGGGAGGGTCCTTCTGTCTCGGTGCCGGGACGATGTGGTGATTTTGAGTGAATCCTTCTCAGAGTTCCTTGTTTGAGAAAGTGGAAAGATTTCGGTCTTCTTCAGTTTCAGTCATCTTTACATACCGTGACTTCGTTTTCTTGTTCAACATCAGATTAACTCACCAGGCATTGCTTGTTGAGTTTGAAACTTCTTCCTTCTGGTGGAGCTGGACTTTTTTTCGACGGACTTGAACAATTTTAGGTGGTTCATCCAACGAACCTGGAGCCCTTCTACCTAGTTCTACTTACTTAGAACTAACTAGTCGTTTCCCGTGTGTTTAGCGGTCCGAGAGGAGGGAAAGGTGAACGAGGGAGAAGGAGCTGCTAGGAGCAGGAGATAAAGAGACCGTGAGCTTCAGGGCAATGCCCCCCGGCGCGTGCAGGTTTCCCCGCAGATTCTCGGAGAAAACAACCCCACGGAGCTCTTGGGTGGGCTCCAGCCTCCGGGCTCACCGTACCGCGGGCGATCTCCCCCCGGTACGCGAGCTGAGTCGGGCCCCTTTGCGGGCCCGACGTTAGACGGCCCAAACGCGGCTGGCGGCCGCGTTAGAGCCCGCTAACGTCTTCGCGACTCGGTGAAACAGTGTCACACGCCGAAACTGTGACCCGCCGAAACTCTGAGGCGGGAAGCCCAGACATGCCGAAACTCGGAGGCGCGAAACTCTGAGGCGCGAAGCCCTGACATTGCGCAACTCTGAGGGGGGAAGCCCTGGCATCCCGAAACTCTGAGGCGCGAAACTCTGAGGCGCTAAACCCTGACATTGCGCAACTCTGAGGCGGGAAACCCTGAGACGGCAAAACCCTGAGGCGCTAAACCCTGACCTGGCGCAACTCTGAGGCGGGGAACTCTGAGGCGCAAAACCCTGACATGCCGAAACTCCGAGGCGCGAAACTCTGAGGCGCGAAGCCCTGACATTGCGCAACCCTGAGGCGGGAAGCCCTGACATCCCGAAACTCTGAGGCGCGAAACTCTGAGGCGC
>CAJINU010000009.1:142140-401827 GCA_905178165.1 Amoebophrya sp. A25 | reverse complement strand
CCCTGAGATGCCAAACCTTGAGATGCCAAACCCTGAGATGCCAAACCCTGAGATGCCAAACCCTGAGATGCCAAACCCTGAGATGCCAAACCCTGAGACGCCAAACCCTGAGATGCCAAACTCTGAGATGCCAAACCCTGAGATGCCAAGCCCTGAGATGCCAAACCCTGAGATGCCGAACCCTGACGCCGTTTGTGCCTGCAAAACCCTGAGAACTGGATCCTGACTTTTGTGCCCCTTTTTGCAAACCCTGAGATGCCAAACCCTGACCCGACCGCGATTTAGCCCTTCCTGGGAACCCTGGGATTCCCTGGCTTTCCCCTTAAAACTCTGAGAGTCCTGGTCCGTTGATTTGTGCCCCTTGTGGTTCTCCTTGCTCGCCCTTAAAACCCTGACGTCAGACCTCGATTTTTGCCGATCATTAGTAAAGATAGAATATGTTTTCCGAGAATAGAGCAAAAAAAACTCTTTTAAAAGTAGCTACTCCTACTTACTTACGCAAGAGCTTGCTCATTGTTTGAAGAATTTGAAATACTTATCATCCTTATCTTCTCCTTAAAAAAAAACCTAAAACGCGCAGCGTCAGCATCGACTTAAGAGTCTTCTCGACAATTGAAGAATTATAACATCATCAAGATCAAGAATCTTCAATTTCTTACTTTTTTTCAACTCGATACTATACATAGATACCCACTTGCTTCAAGATCCTCGCCTTGCCCTTCGCCCCTTCTTCATGCCCTTCGGCTGAGGCGGTCTCACTTTGCAGGCGCCTCCCCCTCCGCTTGCCTTGCTTCAGTTCTGAAAGGCTCACTCGCCCTGGGCTCCGCTCCCCTGCTGAATTTTGGCGGCGCTGTCGTCGCGCCCGTGCGCGCTCACTCTCTCTCAGCTTCGCCGCCCTTCGTATATGTTGTTCTTTTGTAGTGTCGTTTGCCTTTCTGATCTGTCTCTTCTGTGCGTGTGTTTTTTGCCTCTGGTCTATGGGCCCCCGCGCCATAGCCTTAGCCAGGTTCTGCAATTATTTCATTTCTTGTAGTACTAGGGACAATTAATCCTTGTCTAGCTTTATACAAAGTAATCGTAATCTTCATGATTCTAGCTTTACTTCTAATCTGGAGAAGTTGAAGTAGGAACAAAAAACGATGGCTCCTGTCTACTCAAAGCTTTGGTCACTGGTCATCTCCGCCTATCCCGGGAGTGGGTATTCGCTTTCGCTTGTTCATCGCATCCACCACAGGGGTGGCGAGAAAAGAGAACAAGACGATCTTCAGTCCAAATACGATGCAGCTGTGAAGGCATGCGAAGTGGAGGGGAAGGGGAAGCCGCCTATGGCCGTGAGGGAACTGCACAAGGGCTACTTTCACCCGACCGTCGGCACCGAGTTCCATAAAGAATTCTCTCGTTCACTGACCAGCTATGGATGACGTTTTTTCTCCCATCTACTTCAAGACAGATGTCCACCATGATCGAAGCTCTCCGCCCAAGAGAAGCCATGATACGTTTTTAAGGGGAAAAGGGTAGCCGTGGGGGTCTGGCTCTAGAGGGGAGAAAATACATCATCCATAGAAGCGTCAAGGAATTCATGGACGGAGTGGCGCGATACCTGAACGACTGGCCTCGGAATTATCAGGCAGCTGCTACCCGAGTTGACATTAACGTGTTCCGTTTGCTTGCTAAGCCAACCTTCAACGCCTTTTCGACGGGTCACACTGAGGAGGCGAAGGCGTTGATGAGTGAGCTCGTCCGCAGTGCTACGATGTGCGAATCTGACGAATTGGGGGACGACGGACGGGCGGCTTGGGTCATCTCCGAATTTGAAGAAATGGACTCGAAGTGGCTTCGCAAGCGAGAAAAATTGGCCACGTGGGTCGTGGATCGCCAAGAAGATTCGAAGTCATGGCTGGACGAGGATAAGCTTCTCTATCAAGAGATGCTAGACAGATTGACTGGGGCTTGTAGATCGCGCAACCGCAGCGACCCCGACCGTTCCAAGGAGCCCGAGGAAGAAGAATCCTTTGAGTTGGCCTTGGTCATTCATTGGGCCACCTTGCCCAGTGGTCGATTAAATGCCGGCAAAATTGTCGAAAACCCTCCGGGGCGGGCTCCTCTTCGTCCGGAGGAAGTTCCGGCTCCGATGGATGGGGAAGTGAAAGCCTGGCTCAAGCTTTTCGCCAACGTGGAGTCGGAGGGGCTCACTCCTTCTTGGATTCCGTGGAAAGAAGCGTTTAAGGGTCCGCTAGGAGTTGCGCCCTACACACCGAAGGCACAAGCCACCAAGAAGAGGACTGAATATTTTTTTAAGGCTCCCGCTTACCCTTTTTCGCCATCCTCGCCTGGAATTTATATAATAGCGCTCGAGAGTATAGTTTCTAGCTGAGTTTAGAAGGGATAGAGTTAGAGGACTACTATGCCTACTATCGTCTAACTGCTCCATCACTAATATACGTAGCGTATTAATATAGTTTCTCTATCTCTAAACTGATACACTAGACTTGAGCGCCTGGTAGCACTCCTCCCACTAGGATCATCCACCCCCGGCACGCACTTCCTCAGCCCCGGCGCGGTTCCGCTTCCCCGGCTCCTCCTCCGCCCGCCAACCATCTGGCGGCGTTGATCGTTGGAACAAGAGCCGGGCGGGGGACGGCGTGCGGCCATTGATTAAAAAGGTACAGATCGCAGTCGCTGGCTTGTCGTTGTGCTCCTCTTTTGGTAGGTTTGGCCTCCTTTGCGTGCAGGTTGCAGCGCTCGAGTTTGCAACTTGTCGAGGCTCCTCCTCTTGTCATATGATAAAAAACTTTGGACGGGAATTTTTTCAGTTTCGTTCTTATTGGATATAGCCAAAAACCTTGGGTCTCCAGTCTCAGTTTGAAAATTTTGAGGCATTGGATTGAGGCGCAGAGCTTAGTCTTAAAATGAGCGCTCAGCCTGGGGCCTTCAGCTTCGCGCTTTCATTTTTGAGATTTCAGCTCTGTGGGCTTTCGGTCTTGGGTTTTCAGCTTTGGGCCATCCACTTTGAGTCTTGAGTTTTTAACTTTAGGTTTTCAACTTTGAACTTTCAGCGCTGAGCCCTCGTTCCAGCGTTAGGTTTTCGGCTTTCAACTTTGAGCTTCCGGCCTTGCGTCTTCGGCCTTGAGCTTTCAGGCGTGGGCCTTCAGCTTGGCACTTTAAGGCTGAAGCTTGCGTCCTCACCGGAATGCTGTAAAGTTTAGAAGCTTCTGGGCATCGCCGTGAATTTTTGAAAAGTTGAACCTTTTGGAGTTCAGAGCCATTGTTTGACTGTAAAGGCCTTGCCTTTATCGCGTAGGCTTTAACCTTCGCGCCCATCTGCGTGGGGCCAGACTCAAGGCTAGCCAGTTCCTAAGCTTCGCAAGTTAGTTCATGAGTTTGCAAGTTCATAAGTGACGGCGATGGTGATGATGTAGGCCCACCGATCGGGTGGGGCGGGGTGCGTAAGCTCGCAAGGCCGTAAGTCCCTAGTCGGAAGTTCATAATTTGATAAGCCCATAAGCTTGGAAACCCAAAGCTCGGAAAGGTTGGAAAGTGTGGAAAATTCGGAAAATGGGGGAAGGCTTGAAAAGTTCGGAAAGTTTGGAGAGTCTGCAAAATTTGGAAAGCTTGGAAGGCTTGGGAAGTTTGGAAAATTCTGAAAGTTTGGGAAACTCGGAAAGCTTGGGAAGCTCGGAAACTTTGGAAGGCTTGGGAAGTTTGGGAAGCTTGGAGAATTTGGAACGCTTCGAAAGCTTGGGAAGCTTGGAAATTTTGGAAAGCTCGGAAAGCTTGGAAAGCTTGGGAAGCTTGGAAAGTTTGCAAAGTTCAGAAGTGTAGAGGTTCAGAAGTTCATGAACCAGAGGCGGAAGAGTTTTGGGCCTGGAAGTGGAAGCCTGAGAGTTTGGCGGGGTCGTTGTTGTTTTTTAGTTTAGCTTTTTAACATTATGGACATTTTGTAAATACATTCATAAGTAGGAGAAATAGAAAAGGGCAGCAGGATGCGTCTTGCTCTTGTTTTGATGGGCGATAGGGGTGTTGCGTGGCTCTAATTCGTCGGATTTAATGTCTACAGAGATTATGCTGAAGGCTTTCCAAAGGGCAGATCTTCGCGCAACCCACGTTGTCTTCTTGGATCCAAATCATGTCTTTGGCTCGCGTCTAGTTTTTGACGGCGTAAAACTGCAAGAGAGGTACAACTACAAAAGCAAAGTAAAATATTACATGCAAATCAGGGACGGAAATGGACGCTGCTGCATGTATGCTGAGATGAAAGGACTTCAGCCCGATGGACGGACTGAGAGCATCACCGTGAAAGACCCACGCACGCACGCGCAACTCGTCTTCAAAACTGGGGTGTCGGAAGTGAAAATCATGTCGCCGGAAGACGCCAAGCACGGCCTTGTTGAAATGCGCTCGCTCGTCGATCACGACAGTGCTGGTGGCCTCGGCGACTCGCACAAGAAATTAGCGTTAAGGGTAGGCTCTACCTAGGTGTCTTTGGGTAACATTTTAGTTACTTTTGCCTTTCTCAAAAGCGAATGCGAAAGGCAAAATAAATTAGTAACAGAAATCAAGATAACGCCAAGAACTACACCACCAGAGGAGCATGCCTACCTCTAATGGCGGGCGCACTCCGTGATATTGTGCAGGGAACGGAAGTGCCCAGCTCCCACTTCGAGTACCCACTGATGGCACACATCAAGGCGGAGTCAGCTCTCTCCGAGTTGACCGTCCCGCCCGCTGGGGGGGCTAACTCTGATTATTACATTATGGCCTCACTTAATCCATTATATTTTAGCCCATCTGTGAGCTGTAGTTTCTTGCAAGTAGTAGAAAAGCGGAGGCAGATGAGGGAAAAGATGGATTGTTTTAGTGAGCAGTTCTAATTATACCAACAAGTGGAACCAAGTTGTGGATCATGTGGAAGACAGAGATGATGTCATGATCGAGCGCGTCGAGTGCTACTATCTAGTGGAGCAGCAAGTTCAAGGCATACTAATTTCAAGCAGGCTGGGGCGGGACGGAATGATTTTCGGAAATGAGGAAGTCCTTCGATTTCCGCCGATTCACCATCAATGCCTCGGGAAAGCAGCAGGCTCCCCGAAGCTTTTTCATGTTGTTAAGGCTACAGGAAATGCATCTTCGCAGGCGTCTTGGTTCTCCCGTTTTCTTCATAGGGACGAAAAGGGGACCCAAGATGCTGCTGAGGATGGGTTGCCTCCAGTTCTAACGTTGAATTGCGCCCTGAGCATGTGGCTTACTTCCAGGAGTTTCCCAAGGACTTGAGCCATCGCTTATCGAAACTCGAGGACTACTCAGAAGAGGGGAAAACGTGGCCCGAGCGTCGGGATCAGTGGCTCCAGAAAGGGGAGGTCCGGCAGCAGCTCAGCAAACTGGGCTTTGTCTGGCAAGCCAAGCCTCCTACTCAAATTGCCAGCGATTCAGATTCTCAACAAAGTGCAACGACCTCAACCTCTGGCCTCCCTGAAAGTTTGGGCGAGCTGTGCAGATTTTATAGCGCCCGCGTGTATGACGCGAACGAGAGCGGTACAAAGTCCGAGAGATGGTGGGCCACATCAGGCGACAAAATCTTGGACGCACGCATGCGCTACGGCAATAAAGCCCAACGCAGCGATGAGAAATGGCTCCAAAATGTGAAATACGCTGTCCACGGCATCTCCATGATTAAGGCTGGCAGTTACTTGCAGTCTGCATATCTATCTGAGTCTCTATCTTACTATACTGAATTTAGAAAAATATTATGTTTTTCCTTTTTTCATCTTGCAGTTGCTGTTTTTACTAGAAGTAGTACAACTACTAGAAGTTGTAGAGGCTGGCTCTTCCTCTTCGACAGCTTACAGATTATCTCTTATCTCTATAAAGCTCTGTCTTGGTCTAGCTCTAATTTGGATAGGATGTACGAAAAGTATGGCGTGACACCTGGAGACTTGCTCGGGTATGCGGAGGCCACCAGCGATACACCTTTTCGTGCAAACTTTGCCGCGACATCACGCGGAAACGCGTATGGTTTGTTAAACGATTTCATTTTAAGGCTCTCAATACTTCATCTTTGACTGCATCCTTGACCTTGAGCAGTCGCGTGCGAGAGTATCGCAAGGGAATACTCACTCTCCCATGCATACTACACTACCTTTATTCAAATTCAAGGATGCGCTTGCAAGATGAATTGCGGGCAGGTCTAATCATCGGCTGCCGGATGCCGGTCCATGGAGGGGGAGTGCCTCTAGGCGCTGTTCGCTCGCTCATTCTGACACTGATGCAGTCTGCCACTGCTAACGTTGGTTGCAAGGGCAACCACATCATCAGCAGACTCTGCGGGACACAGGCACAGGGAGATCTTGTTGTGCAACCCGTGACAAAGATGGCGAGCTTAAAAGAACGCTTTTTCTTATGAGTGTTGTAGGGAATTCATCTCCAACGTCATCTGGACGAAAGAAAAAACAACAAGAAGAAAACGCGACCCAGATAATTACTGGGATTGATGGACTTCCTAGACCTCTAATTTTGCATGCGACGTCGTGGTACTGGACGCCGGAAGCGGGGGCCCACTCCTTAAAAAAGGCGGTCTCCCTTATGCGTTGGAGGCTTTCGCACATGTGGTACAACAGTAAGTTCAACTGTCAAAGCTTTACGAGCGTCTTTCTCTCGAGCTTGCTCCTCTTCGCTACAGCGGCCGCGAAACTTCAAGTAGGAGGGGCAGAAAAACTGCAACAAGGCGCTGAAAATAAGGCCACGGAGACGAAAGAAAGAAGGCTGCTGCGGTATCTTCTAGGGCATGAGCTTTTCGGCGTTGAGGGGGGATGGGTAGACCAAAAGACCGGCGAGCTTTTGACCGGAACACTTGCAGGTAAGGCTCAATTACTTATATAATTCATTTCTACGACGAGTCATTTCTGCTCCCTGTTTCCCTCTTAGGATTCTGAAGAAATGAAGGCAAGACCAATATGAAAGAAACTGTTTTGCGCTCTAATTCAGGCCAGTTCAAGAAGTGGAACCCTGCCTCAGGAGGGGCAGAGACAATGATGGGTGGAGTGGAGCTTGGCAGCAACAGAGCGAGCACCCTTCTAAGCTGGACCTTTCCTGAAAAAACACTTATTTGGACTCCCACAGAGATAGGTCGCTTGCTGGGAGAGGGTCATGTAGATCAAAGCGAGGATGGGAAGAAGAAAGAAAACGTGTTACGCGAGCACATCAAAACACAGGTGAAGAAGCTTGTGAGTGCTCATTCCGCTGCTCGCGGACACGGAGGTCGTGGAGAAAGCCAGGATCGTCCCGTCGTTCAGGTTCAGGAGGACGCAGCGCCCCATGTGGAGGAAAGCATGCATCAGGCCCCGAACCCGAACGGCATGGAGATCGACGAAAGAAAGCGGGCTGAAGAGCTGGCGACTGCGCTGGAAACGACAGGGGTTATTGAGAAGCCTGGCTCATCTAGCAACTCTCCGGCTGAGCTTGTTGATGAGGAGGCGAGCAGTTCTTTTGTCCCCACGATCATATCAATACCTTACAGAGCCCCTCCTGGAAGGGGAAAGGCTGACGCGCAGGAGCCTGCAGGGGAAGGCTCCGCGGAGGGGGAGGAAGGCTCCGCGCGGCAGGTGGTAAAGGGTGATGCCTTCATGGAGCAGAAGATGCCCTACAACTTTCAACACTATGCAGGAGAAAGAGGAGATGAATTCCGTCGACAGGTTTTGGAAAGTTTGGGGAAAGATGTTGTTGATGAAGATGAAATCTAAGGACTAATCACACATCTCATCTTTTTTCTTATCTTTTTGGACTATCTTTTTCTTTATCCTTTTCAATTTTTAGTTGGTGGAGCGATGCGTCTGTCGTAAAAGATTATAGAGACGGTTTTGAAAAATTAAGATTATAGATACTTATTTAGGATACTTGTGGATGGTTACCCTTTTCTCTTTTATATCTTCCTCTGTCTGGTCTGTCTTTTTTCTAGTTAGGTCGGCTCCACCACAATTATAGAGAGTTCGTTTCACCCTTTGATCTTTGTTTCTTTTTCCTATTCAAAATCAAGAAGGTCAGGAGGTATCAGAGTCAGCATCTGGCTCGGTGGAAAAGTGAGACGCTGAAAAGATGTTGTTGATACAGATGAAATCAGCGGGAAGCGGAAGTTGGCTGACAAGTTTTTTAGCATGCGTCCTGAGGATAGACGGGCGACGCTATCACTTACTCTCCATCACGCTATGACATACGCGATGAAGAACGGCCAAGCCTCGTTATTGAAGCTCGGTCCAAAAAGCTACTAGTACACGAGGACTGCTATCGGTGAGGACCTCCACATGGAGGTCTCGGCGGGCAGGGACATTACTCCGTAAAAGTAAAAATGCAAGCAAATCTAAGTGCAGGAGAGTCTTTTTTACTTGCAACATGAACATGGACTTGCTGTAACTACTTAGTATTAATATTGATCACAGCAACTTAATCATTCCCATTCAGGTTGCGAACCCCTCCAATAATAATAATAATTCCCATTCAGATCATTCACCAACGCCACGAAGTACTAGAAGGGAGGCGATGGCGATAGTTGTTCTTGAAAAACAAAATACACACGAATTGGAATTCCTTGTATAATTAGTAGAAGCGACTCAGTCATCATCGTTTTTGTTGCGAGTCAGTCACTGACTAAGAAAAATGAGATAGAGGTGGTGTCTCTGTCTTCGTGTAATCATATCAAGTGACCTTTTCAAGAAGAAGGCGAACAAACTATTTTTATCCATCTTCAATCACAGTCATTAAATTTAAGACTCGGGTCTTCTCTCACGCTTACCAGTCATTAAGAACTGGCAGCACGATCACTTGATTTTATTTTAATTATTTAACAAGAGGGAAACTGCGACGATGCAGTTGCAGTATTTTATTATATGTAAAAAAGAAGGGGGTGGAATAAGGAAGATTCTCGAAGACCATTGGCACAACTGCGCCGATTTGCTCTTCTTTTTTCTGTCTAAAACTCAAAATGTATGCTCAAAGTGTGTGGCTCGGGTGCTTAGTTGTAAATATAACCTGGCAAGTAGTTGTTGTGGGGCAAGAATTTGCTCACTCAGTAGTACGGACTATTAGGAAGTCAAGAACATACGTTTACGTCAAATTTTCCCGAGGGCAGCGCGTCGCTGTAGTCACATACAACGACGACCACAGGAGCTACAAGAAGCCCGCGAGGCCGAAGTGGCGTTCTTCATCATATTTTCCCTACCCACGCGGAAAGTACACCGGCAGGCCTTGACTTGTCGGGACTCGCCCGCGTAACAAAGAAAAAGAAACGTGCCGGGGGTGCTCGATGTGCAGGATTGACAACCCAGCCGAACCTTCGCGAAAAGTGACAGGCTAAGTGCTAACTATTTCCCTTTGCGAAAAGAACTTGATATGGCTGTAACAAACTAAGTGCTGGCCATTTTCCTTTGCGAAAAGTGACAGGCTAAGTGCTAACGATCTTCCTTTGCGAAAAGAACTTGATAAGGCTGTAACAAACTGTAAGTAAGTGTTTACTATTTTCCTTAGCGAAAAGTAACAATAAACTATAACTAAGTACTAGCTATTGCTATTTTCCTTTGCGAAAAGAACTTGATAAGGCTGTAAGAAGCTAGGTGCATACTATTTTCCTTCGCGATCGCGAAAAGTAACACACTAAGTTGTACTGACTATTTGTATTTTCCTTTGATGCAAAAGCATCCGAGATTTATGACTGGATATTTTTGACTACTAAGGTTTTAACTTCTAGCAGCATGTGCATGATGGTCAAGGGAATAATACCATTGAAGTTGATATCGAAAAATAGACGTGAAGATTATAGATTTAGAATTGAATTTAGATACGGTGACCACGAGAGAAATTGTCATATGAAAGCAAAAGAATAACAACGAAAAGAAAGATATAGAGGCAAGGGAGTAGTTGAATCAAAGACCTTCTGTCTCTGTGCAAGGCACTCACTGCAAGGCACATTAGGAGCAGCAAAACACGCTCACACTGCACGCAAAATATGACATATTCAGGAAAAAGAACGACAAGAAAGAAACTCCTTGGAGGCGATAGGCTTTTTCCTACCGTTCATTCTGATACACATTTCATTGGCTATACA
This sequence comes from Amoebophrya sp. A25, assembly GCA_905178165.1. NCBI lineage: Eukaryota > Dinophyceae > Syndiniales > Amoebophryaceae > Amoebophrya > Amoebophrya sp. A25. The sequence continues at coordinate 391,737 of CAJINU010000009.1, read as the reverse complement.
TGAACTAGACCTGCAACGATATACATGAACTAGGCCTGCCTCGCTTGACATGATCAATGAAGATTTTTTTCTTTCTCTGTATGTGTTCCTACTTCTAGCTCGAAGAAGATCTCGAATAACGTTGCGGTGGAGAAGAATCCAAGCATCTTAGAAGTGATACAAGGAGATATCCAGAAAGCGTGTGTGGATAGCAGCAAACGTAGAAGAGGACAGAAGCCTTTCGCATGCAGAACGAGACAAGAGGTCTGCGAAGAACGATTATTCTCTGGATTTCAGACGCAGCGGATATGTCTGGAGGAGGAAAAAAGAAGCTTGCTTCAAAAAATGTATTTTGCATGCCTCCTACAAGATTATGATATTTTTTTGATTTCGGAGTGAAGACAGAAAACATAGATCTCGATCTCCTCTGGCTCTGAAGATAAAAATGCGACTTCTTCTAGAAAACAGGATGGAACAACGGAGAGAGAAATTTGTGGACGTCGCAATAGGAGGAGTACTATGCGTTCATGCGTTCGAAATCAAAGTGGCATGTTCAAGTGTTACTTAGAAGGCCAGTGTCAACAAGCTGTTAGTGTAGTTACGAAATATATTCTTCAAAAAAGCATAAGAACATATATTTATCTTGACAGAATCAATAGAGGACGGAAATTAACCGCATAAACTGTTGCTGTGAAGAATGAATCGGAAAATTTAACACATGACCACTAGAGCGAACGCTCACTAACTACTCATGTTAGTGCTGCAGTCGGTGACCATACAACAGCTGGCAACCGAATAGCTGTTGATCGCCTGTGGTCTAGGTGTCGAGGACCACTACTGGTGAGTGGAGGTGTCTAGGTGTCTAGGACTCCTATCTATCGTCCAGCAGCAGTTGTATCTCTCCAGCAGGTGGAGAAATGCTGGTGGCCACGGTCATGTGAGGGATGTAGAAGTTGCAGTAGCTCTTGGCAAATGTCGAAAGGGAGCTCAAAATGAGGGTCGATCTTCCAGCAGGGTCCGAAGTAGGTGGATTAAGGTGGATACAACTCAGTAGAAGACATCTTCATGTCAGATTAAGAACCACTCATGTCAGTTACGGATGAACAGAAATTATTGGTGTAGGACGAGTCTGGCTTCGACCTCCCTCATAAGCAATATGCATAGGAGAATCCGTCTCGCCAGTTTCTTCTCTTGAGGTGTATTCCCTTTTCGTGAGGAAATGATAGTGAAAGTAGATAGGCCGCGTCTAATTATAGGAGAATCCTCCTCCTCGTCCTCCGTTCTAGAGGGTGCTTTGCGTGAAGAGATCCGGTTGCTCGGTGACACTCGGGACCGTCTTGTCCGCCAATGCAGTGCGCTGGAGAGGCGATATGTAAGAGCTGTACGCGACTTTCTTACCACCTTTGACGTACAGGAGAGGAACATAGTACCACTCCCACAGGAGGATGCTGGAGTTGGTCAAGAGGAGCGGACTGCTGCGGAAGATAAGGATACGTTCTCTACCAAAATATGTACTACGAAAAAGACAAAAGTCTTGTCTTGGGGAGAGGCAGCTGAATGGTTTTCTGACAATCATGGCCTCAATCTAGCATATGCGGGAACCACTGCTAGTACCACGGGTCGAGACCCTCTACAACAAAACGCGGACGAAAATGATTTATGACTAGTTGTAAACTCTTGTCAAGCAAGAACTAGTTGCTTATCTTGATCTTCTGATACGGTTGTAGCTAGATGATAGAAATAGATGCAAATGGAATACTAGGTTGAGATACAACGATTACAGATCATAGAACTACATACAGGAGATGGAAGAACCTGAACCATACCCATGGAGAATTTATTAATATTGTCCACGCTTGATGCTGACTCTTCTAACTCATTTCGACTTTTCGAATTTTTCCTCCGCTTTCAAAAACCTCTGCCTCACAGTACTGGGAAGCAGCGAGGATGATGTGTCTCCCAAAGATCTTTCTGTCACTTTGGCAAAAGAATTCCGGTACTACGTATGATGCTGACCCAGTAGGTAGTACGAGTTTCATCTCGGTATTATACTGACGACCTAGTAGAAGGTTGATGAGGTAGTTGATATTTCGTCTTCAAATGCTTCTAAAAGTAGGTTCATCGTTGGTCGTCGCCCGACGCCTTTTTATGGAAGATGAGCCAGGACCAGACTTGTTTATTCCGATCGTCCACGTCCATGTCCAATCCATCCTGTGTGTCATAAGTCATGTGCTTCAGGTCTCTCCAGTCTGAGATGGAGACCTTACGTGCGTCGTCCGAAGAAGAGCGCGAGCGCTACGCTCAGAAAGAGGCTGCATGGCAAGTAGATTAAGGCGGGTTGTACTAGTAATAGGGTCGTCCCTATTAATTTGTTATTGTTTTTGATGTCATGGTGCGTCCATATTTGTTAGATTATACTTAAGCGTGAACGAGAACGTAGATGTATGTATGATCCAGAAATGAATGCCGTGGAATTATATTTCAGAAAAAATTCAGGGTTGCAGGTAGATGGGACGATGCAGGATGCACTAGTAAACGTCGAGTGTCACGGTTGAGTGTCACTGATGAAAAACTGAAAAAACTCTTACTTCTTCTTTTAATTAAAATAGATCTAACTAAAGTTGGATCAAATGCGTGATTTGCTGACCACTTTGAACCAAACGGAACGTGAATTGACGCAATTGTTGATGAGTTCCGTTAATGAGCAGGAAGATTCAGGTGGACAACCTCAACATGAGCAGGAAGATTCAGGTGGAAGACCATTTTACGGGAGGTTTTTGTTCTAGTTCTATTAAGATGTTTTGCGATAAGATGGTTTTCTTCAGGAACGATTTTTGGCAGCGCTAAGGTATTTATTTCAGGCCTCTAGTACAGAGGAGGTCAAGAGTTGTTCTTGACCACAACTTGTTTCAGGCGGTCACATCATGCGGTGACCTACTAGGAAGCTCTTCTTCTAAGCATCAGACGAAAGCGAAAGAGTTACGCTTCAAAACGAGGAGTTTGCAAGCAGGAGTGCAGAGGAGTCTAAAGCAACTTTAAGGAAACAGGAGTCTAAAGCTAGCTTGAAGTTAAAAAGTAGTAATCGACTTCTTGGTGACGAGGACAACGGACTCCGTCTACTAGTACAACATCAGGGAGCTGCTCAACCAGGGACGGCAAGTCGAAGTCCCGGTCGTGAGGAGATTATGAAGATTCTACTTGTAATTATCGAAATTGTAGTTCTAACAGTAAGTAAGTCTAAGCTCCTAGTACCTGTGAAGATTTTGTTCAGCTAGTATCTTACTAAAGCAGTAGTTGTAAGGTTCGACTTTTTCATATGTCTGCAGAAGTCAAGTGGCGCAAAACGTGTTTCGTCGTCGGAGATCATGAGAAAGTAGAGGAACGCGACAAGTTTACTAAGGCTAGACTTCTAACTCTACCAAGCGTTGCCATTCACCGGATCGTATCGAGTCACCTGTTCCAGCGCCTAGAGATGAACGTAGTCAGCGCTTAGACGACTTTTCGACAGAGGACCGCGTAACTGCTGTGGGAAATCTCAAGTCACCGCAAGCCAACATACTGAAGCCAGTGCTTTTGAACTTATGGATGCAGGATAGTATATGTCAACTTAGTCGCGGATCACTCGTTGAAGCTGGAGACACTGAAGATTGGAATACGAGAATCACTAAAATATTAATATCATCAAATTGACTAACTTAATAGTGGAAGAAGTAGACAAGTAGAAGAAACTACGGAGTAGGATCAATCTTTTATCTTGGCTTTTCTAGGACAGCAATCATCTGTTGGTTTCATAAGATTTGTCCTCTATGCTGCTGGGTTTACATCTTCATCGCGTATAAACGCCAATTCTCCACCAGAAGGGCTGCGACAGGAGCGTGGTCTTTCACCTGATTCTGCTGGACCTCTAGTACCGGATTTGTCGTCAAACAGGGGACACGAGGAGTCAAGAAGTTCTTTAACTGCATTTAACATTAACTACCCCAAGCACGAGGACCGAGCAGCGGATAATTTCAAGCTGAACAACAGAACAAGTCAAGATGGAGATGGTGGTCACTTTCTTTTTAGTAAGATGAACTACAGCAACAGCAAGCACAACAAGTCAAGTAGTCCTAGTTCTGCGCCAGTGGAACATCACACTCGCTATCAACAAAACTACAACAATGGAGTACTACATTCGCCAAGAACTAGGACAGGAGCAACTACAGGTGCGGGACCTTCCTCGCCCGCATCGGCTTTGGTCCTAGTAACGTCCGTCCTTCAGCGGCAACTGGAGCAGGTCGAAGGAGCCGCTCGTGAGCTGGAGCTTTCTTCTAGCTCCTTTTTACGCAGCGATGATGCAGAGCGATTTAGTGCGCAAGCCCGTGTGCTCCGAGACGCAATCGATAGACAGTTGAAGACGCCGTTGATGCACTTCTTGATGTGCGACTACAGAGCAATGATGCAGCATGTGAAGAATGACCCAGCTGCTAGTAGTACTACACCAGGCCGCCTTGTGGATCAGCCTTATTCCTCAGGAGGTGGAGCAGACTTATTGGTCACCAGCAATCATCAATCTTCTACTTCTTCTTCAGCACACGCTCCTGTTTTCACAGAAAACGAAAACAAGATGTTCCTGGCCTCCTCGTCCTTATCCCTCTCTCAGGAAGAACATCTCCTGCAGTCGCGATTTATTCCATCACTCCTAGAGCCTGAAGTGCCGCGACTACCTGGCATATCCAGAGAGGAAATTAGTGATGGCTTCCGTGTATCACGACGTAGTAGATCTACGAAAAACAACCCTCAAATGCAGAGGCTTCTCCTCAGTCCAGCAACTCTATTGGATTCTGTCGAGAAATTAAACAATAACATCGGGGCCGGTCGCGCAGGGGCTACAACCAGGGAGCTGGAGCTGCAGCAGTCTGCTCGTGGTCAACTCGGTAGTCTGGCACAACTTGGTGACGGCACTTCTACGGAAGACCCGAGGATGCGCAAAACGAAGTTCAGAAGTAGACAGAGTGGAGGTGGAGGCTCTCGCATTCATCTTCTTGGGAGTTCTTCTCTTCAGAGAGCTACGAATCACGACCTACTTCACGGACCTTCCAGTCCTGGAAGAAACGAACAAGGGACTCTCTCCTTAACTAGACTCCGTGAGTGCTTTGTTGAAACCTGGGTACAGGAGTACTTCAGACTCCAAACTGCTGTGGCGGACCTGCGATGCGAGTTTCAGTGTGCGCAGAATATACGGGAGGTGTCTGATCGGCATGACATGGAATTGGCGAGATTGAATGCAATGAGCTCAACTTAAGAGGACGCGAGCTTGTAGTACTAGACTTGTTCTTAGGTGACATACAGTCGTGACTTCCTATGCGTACTAGGGTCGAACAGGAACTCACTTCTTAGAGATAGAATTTTGTAAGTCTTCTTGACTGTAGGACTTACCTGCCGTTTTGTCAGGATTGAAGAGGGAAATGATTAAGATTTCTACTGAGTGCTTGAGGACCACCTTTTAGTCTCCCAGATAGTATATGTAAGACTATGTGAGACTCATGCCACGCTTGATGGCCACCTTTTCTAAGGAACACAAGCCGAACGTCATGCCTCACAGTTGCAAGAGACATTGAGGCGGAAAGTCTTGGAGGTGGAAACGTTTTACGATGCGGAACTTCAAAAACGCTTAGCAAAAGCCAAAGCAGAAAGAACAGCTGCAAAAGTTACGTTCTAGTAAATCGGAAAAATAGGTATTTAGATTGTATAAGATTTGAATTTAGATTTTGTTTGGAGTATAGGTACAGGTAAAGGTTGTACAGGTACTGCTAACATGAAGATGTAGTTATACCAACTGAGACGAGAACGTCGTTGAACCAACAAGTCTCGGTCTCCGAAGTAGAAGTAGTTCCCATCCTCGAACAAAAAGCGAGAGGACAAGCTCCGCGAGCTCGTGAAACAAACAGAGGACTCTGTAGAAGTGAGAATTTCAGCACTAGAAGCGACAGCTCACGCAAGACTGGAGGCAGCGACACGCGACTGGGAATCAAAACACAAAAAAATGGAAGAAAGGGTACTGCGGTTTTTTTAACACTCCCATTCAGTAGGTCTAGTTAGGTGCGCCACCACTATTATGTCTATACCAAAAATGACTAGCTGATGGATCCTACTTAGCATGGCCATTACAAAAATAATATCTGCGCTACTCTATCCTTTAACTACTTTCCTTCCTTTTTCTTTTCCTAGTTAGTTTGGCGCCACCATTATTATGTCTATCCCACTGACTGATCGAGAAGATCAAGATCAGGATGACCAAGAAGGAGTGACATCCAACGTCGGCAGTAACTACGTACGTCAGACATTCACAATTCAATTTCAAATCCACAAAAATTCCCATTATTTAACCAAAAACATCACATCAGCATTCGTTCGCCCTCGTTGATGCAGAAGCGGTGAGTGATGCGATGTTGTCCGAAGCAAATAGCAAGCTGGAAATGGCAGCCGCTGAGGCCGAAATGTTGAAGGTTGAGAACGAGCGACTACGAGAACAGATGCGAAGGAGCGTGCCTGTTCAGGAAAGCTTGCTTATGAAGGTGGATACGAAAGAACGGACCTCTAGTGAAGGATAGTCGTCATTATAACTACTTACTCACAGTAAAAAGTGTCATTCAGTACTATCAATTATGAGCGCTATCTTAATAAGTATCTTAAGGATCATGGCTAAATATCAAAAAAATGGATGTTCTACTTGAGAACCTTTTCACATCTAAAATAGGAAACGTAAACAACTGTTTTCCTCCTGAAGATGCAGCCGCTCGTCCAACATCGAACTTCTAATCCTCGTAAAACAATCGACGATTTGCGAGGAGAACTGACGGGACAGCAAGCTGATGCAGGCAACGATATGGAGATCTTAGAAAGAATGCTCAAAGATCACGAACAACAACTCCAAGTGTGGAAAAAACAAATCGAAAACGACGATGCCAGAGGATCGCTGTTTTATGATAAAGATGGAGCAAGGTAGACCCTTTTCTCTTTTCGATCTTCCTCTGGTCTTTCTTTTTTGCAGTTAAGTCGGCTCCGCCGCAAATATAGATGGAGCAAGGTAGAGTTAATCCGTCGCTTGTAAGTATTTGCAATCGATGAAAAGTACTTCTTTGAGTGTACACCTAGGACTATTGTTGCTCTACTTTGAGTTGTGATGTTGAAAGTCGGACGGTGTCCATAGTCTGAAGCTGAACAGCTGGTATAGAAAATAGAAGTTCTTCTTCCCGCACCAGGACCTCCACAACAGCTACAAAAAGGAACCTCTAATCCCCACCCGAACATCACGGTGCAGTCGTTCCCGAGCTCATGGACAATGAACCTTCTTCTCCCGAAGTGGTTTCACCTGATGAAGTTGCCGGGTCGGCGGTCGCTCCAGTTCAACCTCCAGTCCATCCTCTCCATATGCGAGAAGGCAACAGAATAACGACGGCAGAGATTCAAAGTCAAGCTCAAGGCCTTTCTACCCACGGTAGGGGCCCAAAAGCAGAGGGAGAGGGGATGCTGTATAACCTCTTTAAGGCGAGTGCGAGTCATCTACTACAAACATGTTTCAATTTTATTGGGAGTTTCAATTTTATTGAGCAGTTATTATATATATATTTCAGTTTCTGTGAATTTCAATTTGAGTTTGACCTGGGCCTCCCGGTATTTTTCCCTGTCTTATCAGTTCTTTCACGTCGAGGAGTGATGACTAATCTTCTACAAGGGGATGTGATCGGCGAGCTTCTGCTTGGCGCAGCTGACGATGCGACTTTGCGTCAGCTGTCTGTCGCACAGCCCACGGGCCTCTCGCTGCCTGCAGCGCTACAGCATCCGCGATCCTGACCACTTGCCTCTTAACTAGCTACTTAACTAACTAGTAATATGAACCTAGCTAGGACACCTTAACATCATCCGAACTTCAAATTTTTTTTCGGGCCAGGTTCTGGCTCTCCCCAAGTGCAAAATCCCCATTCCATACTAGAGACGTGAATTCTTCTAGAAAGGAGCTTTGTGAAGAACATCTTCTAATCTTCTACAAGGGGACGTGATCGGCGAGCTTCTGCTTGGCGCAGCTGACGATGCGACTGAAGAATTTCAGGAGGATGATGAAGAAAGGAGTGTGTACGAAGAAGGTAACGAAAACGACGAAATCAACGACGAATCGGGACTAAGAAGCAACGTTCGTCCCCCTGAGGAGCACTCATCAATACCGACCAAATCTCCTGTCCTAGTTTCGCGGAGTGCCTCACAAAGAACAGCATCTCGGACTGGTAGTAAACAAGGCGTGGCCCGGAACAAGACAGCAGGTCGTGACCCGGAACAAGAAGCAGAAGGTTCAAATACATCAAAAGCGGCATCTTCTTCTTCGTCATCCAGTAGACTTACAAGTCGTTCATCAAGTAAGACCGGAAGGGATGATCACAAACAAGAAAGTGGATCTGTTCGTGGGAACAAGCATCAAACACCAGGAGGAGCAGGACCTTCGACTATGCTTTTCTACAATCATACCGACGCATCGACTGTTCATCTTAGTGCCACAACTGGTTCTGATGTCACTGCTGGAACGAGAAGTGGTGGAAGAGCTGCCAGAACGATACAAGTGAGAACCAGTGAGAACAAGCAGACGAGTAGTATAGCACCTTCATCATCTTCATCTAGGACGAGGAGAAGTGAGGAGGCACATCCGCATGGTGTACTAAAGCAAATCAAAAATGGTACAACTACAACACGGAAGAATGAACAGCCTTCGTCCCCACCACCTCGTTTGATGCCACCCGCTTTACGTGATGTACAAGCTAAGATTGAGAAGCGCGTGAAGGCTAGGTTAGAACAGCAGAAGAAGACAACAACTACAAGACGAGTTCCAGAGTCAGTGGCTATGCTGAGAGATCGGCTAAGACACGCAAAAACACTACAACTACGACCACCAACACCTCCAGACGAGGATGATATAATCACAGAATTTGCCGATGAGCATGGAGCAGAGGACAAAGGAACCATAGAGAGAAGTAAAACGGTAACGGAGGGAACTATAGATAGAAGTAAAACGGAGGAGCAAAACGGAAAGCCGTCTCGACAGCCACATAAAGTCGGAAATCGATTAGCGGTGAAGCCATCCTCAACGCCGCGGATTCTAGATTATGAGAAGTTTTTGTTTTTTAGTTTGCTATTGGTGATGAATCTCGTAGGTAGAAAGATGAAATAGTTAGAACACACGAGGCATTCTATCCTATCCTATCCCATCCTAATATGACCTTGTACTAGAAGAAGTTTGTTTAAGTTCTTCACAATTGGAAGGAGAACGAGAAACCAGTCGTATCTATTTCAAGATTTCTACATCTAATTCAAGCTGGACACTTCGACGGTTTTAATAGGTGGACCAAGCCTTTGGCAGAGTATGAAGAACCACTCGTCTCAATCAGAGCAGCCACCGGATGGCAGTACGTTTGCATCGGGATGGTTGTGATGTGGAACATAGCTACCGGTGGATGGCAGTGCTTTATAAATATGTTTAGTTTTATCATTCAATGGAGAGTTTTTTTTCCCCTTTGTATATATATATAAGTACGAGGTTGTGCTGCAAATCTTGCTTGGCTTTTGCCCGTAAAACGGCGAAGGTTTAGGTCCAGCGACGCTCAAAGCACTAAATAAACCAACCAGTTAGTTTTTACCTCTCCACCTTAGGCTTATCCCATGAAGCAATTAATGGAGAGACTGAAGAGAAGACTAGGCGTCACTCCTTCCTGGCAAAAAACACATCGACGCCTAGTCGTTAGACAACCGGTTACCAAATTATTGATAATTCATCCATTCGAACCACGTAGCAACTGGAAATCACTATGTACTTATTACCTAAAGACACTCAAGTCCCAATTCAAAGTTCAAAGAAACCACGCACTTTTCGATTGTTTGTAGAATAGACTTCGTCGTAAAATATAGTTAAAGACTACGCCACTGCAATATGCGGATTTTAGTACTGCTCATTATGCAATAGCAGAAAAATGAAGCCTTATGCAATACTAGCAGAAGTTCTTTTTGATTTTGTTATTCGAGATAAAGGTTAAACTTGACAAGATGGATCGAGATGTAAGCGGAACAAACTGCACTCACCATGGAGGATATGAGCGCAAGAAGCTGCATTCATGCTGGAATAGATTGATCCATATGTATGCATGTGGAGGAATATAGCAAGCATCCAAATCCATTTCAGGTTTTGATGTGTTCATGGGATCCGAGGAAGCCGTTCATCAAATGAGAAAGAATGTCCTCGTGTGCAAGAGATAAAAGAAAACAAAACATTTGGAACAAGCAGAGGGAATCCACTCAAACTCAAGTGGTGTAGTGTCTCAGATGAACGTGAAAAAGTAGCAAAGGCCTATTTCAATTCATCCAGAAGACGTTCAAGTACACCTACTCAAATTGATTCATTGACGAAACTGATACATAGTATTTTTACCTAGTTTTTAGACTTCCCTGACATTGATTTTTTTTTGAGTTTCCCGGTAGGACGTGCTGGCCGAATGGGGGAGGCCAAGGAGCATGTTCTAGAAGAGGCTGGCAGAAGGCCGAAGAGATTTTCCAAGTTGAAAAACACCCACAACTACGATAGGAGATAGTATTAAGGCTCAACTTTCAATGGTCATCGGGGTTGGTCACTGAGATCGAAGAGGCGACGCCTTGAAAGAACAGCGGAAGACGAAGGGAACGGGGAGAGCTTAGAAGGGGATCTCCTCCTTTCAGAGTCAGTGACCAATGATGAACGCTTATGCTGAGCTTTAATAGTAAGAAGGAAGAAGTCCTCGCGCGACTTGGAGACAGCCGCTACCTCTTTTTTGTTCCTTATCGGGGAGCTTGAGCACCAATAGGGGTGTTTCCACATATCAGCCGAAGAAACGACCATTCAGTGGAGGCTTCCCCTCATCGAGAGTCACAATGACGGCCTCTTCACCTCCTCCTGCGACGTCAGCAGTGAAAACAAGTAGACGCTCAGCATTTCCGAGGTCTGCTAGAGGACCTTCAAGATGTTGCCTTGCATTCTGGGCAGCAGCTGCGACTGGGGTGGAAGCGAGACTGGCTGGAGGTAGTGCGTCGAAAATACCGACGAGGACACCCCTTCAGCACAGTAAAAGTAGTACCTCTCCTACTAGAAGTAGAACAAGTATTGCTAAAGCGAAACTAGCTTCTGGTCTAGTGTCAACCGCTACCACTGACCAGGAAGAAGAGAATGACAGCAATCATGACCACACGGACAAGGAAGAAGCACATGTCGAGGAGAGGAAAAAGAAGGAGGATCATGATGGCATCCTTTTTCATCGTTCCCTGTGGAAAATCAATGACATTAACAACCAGGCAAAATCTGCAAATCAGAAAGCAACAACGGAAGAACAATTTTTGCAACAAGGAGAAAATCAACACCACAAACAAGGTGAACACCAGAAAGTGCTAGTAAAGTCAAAATCTACTGCAAGTTCCAAAATCGACATCGAGACAGCTGGTTTGTTGCAACCTACAGTCGGAGAACAGGTCTTACTACGGAAAGCGCAGATGGTGCTCAAAGAGCAAGAATATCTCAAGTCGAGACAACAGGAGCTGGGAACGATGACTATGGCGAGCATGCTGGAAATGGGTACTTAGTTGTTGTTGTTTTTTTACTTTGTTTAGGTACTACTACTACTACTAATACTAGTAACTAGAATCCTCACACAACTTAGCCAAGCGCGAACCGATTTTGCTCGCGGAGAAAGTGTACAGGGATATGCTCACACCGCATCCGGAGTTTACACTCTTCAAAAATTCCGATTTGCTGCATTGGATCGTGTTTACGGTACTTCTGCGTACATTTTTACGGTACTGCTTATCGTTTTTTTCTTTTTCATTACATTACAGTAGATGCAGAGAGATGGGTATTGTAACTCTCCAGTGTATCCTCGAGATATGTCACCTTCATCTCACATCATCTTCCCACCCACATAAATCAACAGGCCCTCTTTTTCGCCATCGTGCTCTTCGACAACCTAGTATTGTTTAAGACAAATACGGTCTTGAGCTTGGGCCAGGCGGGTCTATACGTGGTAGGCTATCTCGGTATCGCTATGGGTTTTCTGGTCTACATCTACGTCTTCAAAGGCAGAGATGCTGCGGCTACTTGGTTTTCCGGTTACCTACTGGAGTGGATGCTCTCGGTGGACAACTTTTAGGAATATAGTTTTGAAGGCGCCGCTAGAACCAACTCGTTTGAGCCATGTATTTCACCAAATTCATCATAACTAGATCAACACTCTTTCCTTCCACATCCACGACTGACTGTTTTCCACTGCTCTCGTCCTTTTTATGATTTTGATAACACCTGCACCTGCTGCTCTAAACTGAATTTGTCTTCCGTATGGTCTTCGACATATACGCTTGTCCGGACAAGTTGAAGCATAAGCCCCTGTTTTACTTAAGACCGACTCTAAATCTCACCAAACTCCAAATGTCCATCTATCTTCTGGAACAAGTAGGTCCTTGGTACGATATTGACGAAAGGTGATCTCCATCTTCTACTTGCTGCACTTTCTATCTCCTTTGGAATTAGACATCCATGATCCACTGCGTGCACTTTCTAACCTCCGGCGTGATGGGTGCGATATTCTTCCGTATGGTTTTCTTTGTCGTCGGCGAAGCTTTAGTGCACACCTTGCATTTTATGCACTTGGTTTTCGGGTCGTTTTTGATTTATACGGGTTTTAGGGTTGCAGCAGAAGACGATGACGACGACGACCCAACAGAACATCCGTTAGTGGTACTTCTCTTTTTGTCTCAGGGAGACGACCCGACCCAACAGAACATGATTCGTTAGGGATATTGTTTCTCTACTCATCTCTCTTTTTGTCTCATCATTCCCTCTACTTTTTATTCCTTAGATGTAGATAATCTCGTCTCCTCTCAGTGTATGCCTCGACGTTTTGCTCTTAGCATGATCAGCTTGTCCTACATGATCTAACTCTCGTACATCTTCTTTTCTCGAAAAGAGAGACCTGTAAAAAATTTTTCACCGACCACCCCACCGCACCAGGTCTACATCTCTCGCGTGCTCCCGTTAGTCAATGGGTATGACGAAGGAGGGCGATTCTTTGTGCGCGTAGAGAAGATGCCGAACGGTAGTTTTGTCTTACCAGAGGAAAGCGAAACAGTAGAACTCCCCTTGAGTCGTGGCTCAAGTAGCTCCTCAACCGCTCGTACCACCGCAACGAGCCCTCCGAGCTCGCCTAAAGTCCAGAATTTGAAGGTAAGAACTGAATACCAATTACAAGAGGGTCTGCCATATGAGTTGGATTGTATTTTTAAGTGTCGGTTCTTATGTATAATTAACAGAAGATAAAGGTCGAATTACATTCGTTGTCCTGAGTTGAGTAGTGATACTTCTGCTCGTGTGTTAATGATCGGTCCTTCCCCGCCCATAAAATATTTCTGACAAGGATCGGTTGTTTCTCTGATTTTGTGGGTTTTGACCAATTGCCGAAAGTCCAGAATTTGAAGGTAATTGAATCATACCTTACTAAGGTGGAGCGTGAGCGTAACAATTTAGGTATGTGATTCTTCCTGGCTGTTGAAGTGGAAACTCCAACGACCCTTGTTACTTATAAGAAATAATTTTGAATGACCTCCTTGTCAACCTCCATAATTCTCAAGGTCTACGCATCCAACTGGGGCAAATCGCCACGTAGTTTGCCTGAAGGACACGTCACCGAGTGGCGGTGTACTTTCCTATTCGTGGTAGTAGTATGCCTAGAAATAACGGACTTGATGTTCGCGGTTGACAGCGTTAGTGCTATCGTCGCACAAGTCCCGGACCTATACTTGGCGTACACAGCCTGTATTTTCGCGATGCTCGGGTTGAGGGCTACATTTCTCATTATGGGTGAGTTAGAGATGGTCATAGTGATTGTGAAAGGATTGCTTATTCTTAACGATGTGATGACGCGAAAGAGGTGTCTCAGCGGCGCAGGACTCCGACGAATCTGATGAGCACCCTTATCTATACAGATACGTGTCTATGTAACTACTCCGACCCCTATTTCCACCTCCTTCTCCTCCCGCCGCTGCTCCGACCCCTTTGCTGCCTCTCCCGACATCCTCCTCTCTAAGCACCTTATCGATGAGCTGATGCGACTGTTCGAGTACCTGAAGTACGGTGTGGCTTTCATGCTGGTATTCATCGGCTTTAAGCTTATTCTCAGTAAGGTCTTCGTGATTCCTCCGGTCATGGTATGTGCCATCTTCACCTTAACGGTAAGTGGATGCGTCAGCCTCTCTCTGTGGGCTAATCGGCAGCGTAAATCGCGCGCACCAACATTATGAATAGCAGGATGACAAGGACCACGACAGCGCCGGCGCTGACAGGACCACGACAGCGCCGGCGCTTAGTTAGCAGTAGATAAGTACTTAGCTGACCTTTCTTCTTTATTCGGTTTTTGTTTTATCTAGTTAGGTTTGCTTCACCAACAATAAGAGGATGACAAGGACATCGAGCAAGTAGATTATGTAGGTCTCGGTACTACATAAAAACCCGAAGGGTTCTCGTGCAGGCGTTGTATACATCACAGCTATTATAGCTGTCGAAGATCATGCGACCCAAGAAAATCAAATTAATACTGTACCTACTTCTGCTAAAAAATAGAAGGAAAACCCCTAGTACTCACCCTCAAAAACGTAGGCTTTTCAAAAACAGACTTTATTTTCACTTCTTTACCATTCGATTTGTTCGAGGAGTCATCAATAAGAATAATGCACTCTACTCTCCATATTCTGGACGACGATCACCCGCTCTAACACATCCTGCCCTTTCGGCAACAGGTGGGCAAACGCCACCACTCACTGACAGGGTTGCAGACATTAGCACCACGACCCCGAGCGTCGCCGTGACAGCGAGGTGAATTCTCTCGTACTAAGAAGATACATTCACGCTATTGCTTGCTCCACATTTAGTTAGGAGTTGTAGTGTGTGTGTGGTGAATCTAGATTTCGATCCTGATCGTAATTTTTCTTTTTGATTTCACGCATAGTTTGACGTTAACAAAATCAGTAGTTGTTGCATTTCTTACTTTTACTTGCAAAGTCGTAGTGGTAGTCGTGGGTGTAGTTGTACCCAGACCTACATCAAATAGAAGTCTATTTTTAGTCACATTTTTCTTTCACTTAGCTTCGTTTCCCTATTAATTTCTAGTGAGTCTCTGGTTTTTTCCACAAGAGGTGTCGGTTACGTGTATAGAAGGAGATCCTATCAATCGACGACTACTACACGGTAAAACATGTTGATTCGTGAATAATGATCTTTCTCTTAGTCTACATTCGATTTTTCTTTGGAGGTTTGCATAGTCATCAGTCACAGTCTCACTCACAGCGAGAATAGCAATAGCATATAGAAAATGCTGATATCATTCAATCATGGATAATTTTTTATAGCATCAACATACCAAAAATACCTCCATGACCCCGAAGCTGGAAAGCATATTATCCGTTTTGTGTTCCGAGGATGGATGTGATTTTGCCCACGGAGGTCCTCGGACTTCTATTCTCTGCTTACCAAGTACGTATGTGATATGTTCATGTTGATTGTTGAGGTCTGAGTCGTCATGCATCAAATGCTCTTGCCTTCCCAGCCCTCAGGACGCTCACCTCCTCGCAGGTGAGCGCACGCCTATCCTATCCTAGGACTGCAGGCTGTGTGCGCCGCTATTCACGTGTATCTCACTGTGCACCATTTTTGCCGTGGATCTTATTCAAGGTCGCTGTCAACATTCCGTAGTGTAGCAAGTTGTAAAACGCTAATGCGTGTTAATATTGGCGCTTTAAAAAGGGTCTATCAATCGGTTACTCTGCGCTTCCATTTAGAAGGCACAGGGTGGCTGAAAGGCCTCTATAACGTTAGAATGACGTGAGAAGAGGTTCCATGACATGACATTCAAAGCAAGTCGCGGCGTTGCACAAAAGGAAAGCGCTGCTAGTCTTTTTACCTACCATGGTGGAGTGCAGCAGCATGCTAGTATAGCAGCAAGCAATTTTTCATAGCGAAAAAGGAGCATGATCGCAGCGAAAGTCGCCACACATGAAAGCGTTATATTAAAAAGAGTCAAGAAAAGTCATTCCAAAACACCGAAAAAGCTGGGATGAAAATTCACAAGAACATGTAGACACGACAATCCCTCCACCGCAACGGCACAATAAACCAACAAAGGATTTAGAAGTTGAAGATACACAAAAAAAGTTTCTAGTGTGAGGTTTCGTTTGTGGGAGGTTTCTAGTGTGAGATAACTAGTTTTTAATTAGTTTTCGTTGTAAATAAAAATGTCATCTTCGAATCCGTTCGAAAAAAATGATGCTGAAGTTGGGGAACTTCTCGGCATCAACTGCAGCAACGACGACATAGACCGACTAGAGGGTTACAACGAGTGGGGTAGCGGTAAACATAGTATTAAGGGTTGTAATCTAAGTTGACTATCTATACTACAGAAGCATATCTACGCCTATACTTACCTAGAATTTCAAGGAGGTAATGGCCAGGCAGAGGTTTGCGAGATAGGTAAGATTGAAACCTCTAATGGCAGTCCACAGACCTACAAGAACGACTGGAAGTCGTGGAAGGAGAATAAAGCTGACTGGAGTAAAAAAAACGGATGGAATTATGACAAGAACGGAGGATGGAATGATGAGGATGAAGAGGAGGTAAGAGGACTAAGAAAGTATTTTTATATATTTTTTGGACGATATTGGAGGTAATGCATAGACGGTACTAGCACTACCACAGCAACCGCGTATGTGAACGCGCGACAGAAGTTACAGAAAGTACAATCATGATCATGATTTTAATGTTTTGTTTCCACACACTGCAGAATAAAGCCAAGTGGTTGTCTGAAGAACCGGAGTTGTATGAGGTGGCTAAGTGCTGTGGCCGACTATCTCCCACAGTGGTCCACTGGATCCTTTGTGCCTGTTTCTGGATTCTGTTTCTCCTCACTTAAGGCTGGTTGTCAAGCACTATCCTCTGTTATAGAGCTAGGGGTAGTCTTCAGTCTACTTCGAACTTAAATAAGTACAGAGGTACATCACATGATAACCCTTAGAGGTTGTTGTCTCCCTTCTAAGGGATGAAGATATCCACGTACTATAAGGCACGAAGATATCCTTGTTATCCACGTATAAATATAAGTTTTTGTATCCTCTGTTAAGAAATAGAGTTGTGAGCGGACTGACACAACTTACTATAAGCGCCACCACCAGAAAGGACGAGTTGGAATTTCACTAAACAACGACTGACTGGGTCTAACTCACGTGTGCGCTGTCCCAATTTCGGTGTAGCCCCCACGACAGCGAATTGCAGTCATGGACTTCCTTTATGAAGTTCTTCTTGATGCTATACGTCTGCGCAGTGTCATTGGCATTTGAGCACCGGTTATTCAAAAGTTGTACCAATTAAGGCAGCCAGGCGACTATCCTCAGCATCATCCTTGGCCTTTTTTTTGAGCGAAAAAAGGGCCTCGGGACGGCCTCAGGGATGTGCCGCGGTCCCTCTAAACAAAGCACGTTTGCTTGAGGCTACTTTTTGCACCGCTCTACCTTTTTCTCTCGTTCGAGCTTGCCGACCAGCAGCGTCAGTACTTCTAAGGTTTTGTTGATGGATCTGTAGTCGCAATTTGAATATCTTCAGCACACGAGCACGTGATGTATCTGGTAAGAAATTTCACCTTAACAAGGCCTTGTTGGTCCAAGACGTCTAATTGAATTAGACTAATTCATTTGCTTAGATTAGATACAGACTTGACTTTGACAGCACAAGAAGTATGATAATTTGAGACTAGTTTAATTCGAGGACCCTCTGGTACGACCCTAGTATTCTAGTATAGTAAGACTAGTATCCTAGTATGCCACGTCATTCAGATTCACACGACCTTGCTTCTGAACAACTCCACACCAGTATTGGGCATTCTGCTGCTTTGGCAAGGGTCGTGTCGTCGAACGAGTTGGTGATGAATAATCATATTGTTTAAGGCTCGTGCCTGGAGAAATAGATGAATGGTTCTGGTATTTGGTAACCTGAACTTGATCCTAAGGGTTCTCTCCTTGTTTTCCCTTAGGATCAAATTCAGGTTACCAAATACCAGAACCATTCACTGGAGCCTCCTACTGGTTTTGTTTTTGGTGGAGGTTCCGTAAAAAGAATTACATTTCTAAAATTTGGAAGCTGCCCAAATAAAACCGCAAAGTTTTATCCGCAGCCTTGTCGACAACGAGCATGGCCGAACAGCCGGAGCTTGGCTCAGTATCGCATCATTTAAGGCTGCACGCATTCGCATGTTGTAAACGTGTTTTTTTTTTACGTTCCCCAGCAGGATGAGAAAGGTAAAAAAGAGAAGATATTTATATAGAGTTCTCAATGCAGCTTTCGAAATGTGTCAACTCCTACTCGTACTCGGATACATGTCCTCTTCTAGGTACAACACAAGAAGCTTGAGAAGGCAGGTAAAACTGCGGACGGCGGACACTGTCCTAATCCTAATCCTAGATCAAGATATCCAACCTCCTCTAATTTCTGGCTATTCGCGTTTGCCTTGATTATTTCGCACATTTTTCTGCTCTGTGCGATGCGAAAGATGACGAAGAGTGAATTTCTGGAATGGGCAGAGAAGCAGGAACAAGAAGCACTGAGGAAGTTATGTTCCTTTTCGAATTCGGATTCCACTGTATTAATTCTACCTGTTTATTTATCGTTGCACTTCGTTACTTCCTTTCTGAGGTAGGAGGGTGTCATCGTATAGTCTGGGTGTTGGTATGCTAGCCAATGTTAGACTCAATGGAATGGAACTCAGTGACAATGTCTTGTGTTACGAATATGATTCAACAGATGAACTTAGCTCGATTCTTGTGCATGTAGATGAGAAATTTCTTCTGCACGACGCACTCTCTGACGTAAACGCTGCTCTAAGAACAGCCGAAAAACTTGCCAAGCAGAAGAGACAAATAGAGGGAGGAGTTGGAAGAAACAAGAGCGACGACGAGTCCTATCATAACAACGGCGGCGCGGAACGAGATGCGGAACAGGCTGCTGCGGGGGAGGCGTGGGGCTGTGAGGAGAGGGAGAGATTGCTGGTTTAGAAAATGGAGTATTGGAAATGAGAAACAGATATGAATCATACAATGAGCAGAAAGAATTGCTTACGCATATAATAATCGAAAGTCTCTTCAACCTAGCCAAATAAGACTCAGGTGGTACTGCAGTACTCGTACTGATACTGCTACATATACCGTCCGCCAGCATATTTCAGCACGTCGTGTAGGAGTGAATGCACTTGTATTTCGTGTCTCGGACTTTGATCAAAAAATGTACAACATGGGGGGGGCCAATATTATTACAATTTATTCGATAGTGGATAATGACTAACCACGGTCTATAAATACTGGACTAAGTTCGTGTCTAACTACTAATACCATTAAGCAGTTCTATTATCTGGTGACTCATACTTCTCATTCGCATTTAGCAGTTCGCTAACTGCTCTGAACTCGGGTGTTCTCGGTCTTTCAATTTTGGAAAAAAATCACGTAGTATAAATTCCTTGCATACTAACTTTTGTGGTTGTAGTTCTTTTATTTTAATGATTCCTTTATCGGTTCTATGCAACCGATCATGTCCATATTATTGAACTTTTCAATCTTACCTCGGAGGGAGCAAAAGATTACTTGCGCACGACATGAATTTATCGTTATAAAATTGATTAAAAATATATATAAATATATACGTAGATTTTGACTGACTCAGTTTGTTTTCGTTTTCAAGAAAGAATGAACGCACTTCAGAAGCAAGCTGATGATCGATGTGCACCTTCCTATGAATGTAGTTGAGAGTGTGGTCCCAATGAGGAAAAAGACTACAAGAGACAGAAGAACGCATCTTCTTGTGCGTGGAGACTACAAGACAAAGGAAATACCAGAAGAAGGCATCTTCTGATACTCACATCAAGCTGATGGTCATCGTGGCAACATAGGCACCATAGGCCATTCTTGCTTCGCAAGCAAAAAGGACGTAGACTCCAGGTGTCCACTTAAGCCAAGGAGCACATTTCCCAATCACAGCAAGCTTGGCTGGTCCGAGGTGCAACATTAAACATCTTCAAAAGCAGGACTTCGACTTGTTCTCATCAGAAAATATAGCTGTCTATATTCTGATTATGAATTGTCTTCACCTGCTAGCAAAGCAAAGGCGATTAGTGAATGCAAATTGTTTCGAGGGGAGAAATTTGTTTGCAAGTTGTTTTGATTAGAAAACATAGAAAACAGCACGGACTGATTTTCACTTTACTGCATAGGAAGGAGATACAACTTGTGAGAAGACGAAGTGAAAGGACGACTTGTGGACTTCTAAGTAGACGAAAAGAAAGGAGGACGCCTAGGACCACATCAAAGTAGGTAAAAAGATACACTAGAACTAGATTCATATCAAGAACATCTACCTGTTGCTGTTGTACTAGTTTTTCTTCTTCTCCAATCTACTCTCTGCTCAAAATGGCAAGCCGTGGTGGTGTGCGTGGTGGCAACCGAAGGAAGCTCACGTATCTTCATACTCATGATCTTCTTTTAGTTTTTACCTACACACACTCATTGAAAATGAAACTCATCTTCATTTTTCCAAGTAAGTTAGATTTCGCATCATGGATGAATGAGTGAATGAAAGGAAAAAGCCAAACCTTCTAATCACTTCCTAAGAACCAGGTACGAGCGACCTGGACTCACCGAAGACGAAATTGACGAAATCCGAGAAGCCTTTAACCTATTCGATACAACCGGAAGCGGCACAATAGACCCAAAGGAGCTAAAGCATGCTATGCAAAGTTTAGGATTTGATAGCAAGAATCCTACGGTATTCGAAATGTTGAATATTTGTAAAAATTTTGGGCTTCCTCGTGGTGATAACATTCATGCTATTAACAAATAGGCTTATTAAGGCTGCGTTCCTCTGCAGCGCAGAAATCGATCTTCGCCATGATGGTGTCAAGAAACGTCAACAAAGAAAAGAGATGAACATTCTTAGAATTAGAGCAGTTTATAGGGGTGCCAGATCCGGGATGGGATGGATCGGATGGAACGGATGGACTTCCCACCATTTCAAGTAGGACCGGAAGAATCAGGGGGGTCCATCCGATCCATCCAAGTCCATCCTACGTCCGTTCTCTAAACTACACTAGAATATTGCCGTCAATTTCATCAAAAATTTTGTTGAAACGCAACAGGTTTTCCAGATGATCCAGGAACTGGATCGGGATGTTAGTGGTATGATCGAATTTGAGCAATTTCTGGATGCGATTACGTCAAAACTTGGCGACAAAGAAACGCGAGAAGGAATTTTCAGAATTCATGCCTTGTTTTTATGGAACACCACCTCGTGCTAGGTAAATGAATGAATGAATGAATGGACGTTTGATGCTTCAAAATTGGTTGTACAATACGGCTTGCTCCTGCTCTCATTTGATCGAGAATGGTGGAAGTAGGAGGTTCAGGTGTTGATAACATGTGATGTATCATATTCCTATACGCGACTAGTTTTTCTCAAGAAATTATCATGCCAACTCCATGGACAGCTCTAATCTCCGATGACGACAAGACTGGCGCAATCACCGTGAAGAATCTGCAGAGGGTGGCAAAAGAACTTGGTACTACTACGTTTTCTTGATGGTTGATAAAAATATTGATAATATTAAAGGAGGAATAAAAGGAATCATCGGAACATGGGTCCAGTATGCAACAACATATTTATCGTCTGAAATATATGCACAGTACTGTAGTTCTTTACTACAATATCACAGGAGGAGCATCCTTCCACCAGACAGTAGATCATACACATACATAAAAAGCTTATGCACGCACATTTTCAGGTGAAACGATGTCTGAGGAGGAGCTCCGGGAGATGATCGAGCGAGCAGATAGCATGGGCAATGGAGAAATCTCTGTTGAGGACTTCTACACGATCATGACGAAAAAGACGTTCCCATGATCTAAAACAAGGGGTCGAGAATGATCGTTTCCATGATCGTTTCGCGCGTGGTTTGGGGTCGTTTCGCGCGTGGCTTGTCTTTTCGTTCATCAGTTACCAGGTGCTGGTAATTTGTACCTGGACATCAATGTTGGGGTCGTTGTACAAGAGGATATTCATGATCGTGACCTGTTGCTGGTTATAGAAGTACTGCATTATTTGAGAACTTCTTTTTTTAGTTGGTGTTTTTTTCATTGAAAATTATTAAGACTGCCACAACTATCCCCGAACTTCAACTTCATCTACTAGCCATGAACTGTAGATGAATCTCGAACTCGATCGAGTCACAGACCTCAAATGAAAGCATTCTACTGCCGTCACGTGCCCAAAGTGGCAAGATGAAGAATGAATTATGAGGTTGACATGCTCCAGCAGTCCTTAACCCGTGAAAAATGAATCGAAAATTCGACAAATTAGGGGATTCGAAAGTCTCTTGAGACCGCCTGTTGAAACACGACAGGTTTGACTGTTTGGTGATCTCATCTTCTTGCAGCGGCTTTTATGATCATCTGAGAATCCTTTCTTGTTTGGGAAACTGAAAAAAGCGATTAATTGATAGCACGATAAAGCACAGCGTCTGACTCTGTTGAGAGAGGACTTAATTATATATAATGGATGAACTTGAACCAGCGTAGAGGTAGTCCACTAGGACCTTAGGACTAGGTTATGGAAAAGATTCGTAAAAAAAGCGATAGGCTCTGTCGCAAGGTTGTGGTGGAGGTGCAGTCTCGTTAATCCTTTATAAACATACTCAGTTTGTTGTTCAGGCCAGCACCCAGACCCAATTACAGTACTCTACGTACCCCAATTTGTACCTGTTTTTGATGCCATCTCTCGGTACTAGAATTCATTAGAGGTTTTAGCAAAGATTCATTGCATGTGTATGTCCTCGCTTATGCACTCAAGATTTTGAGACTTATGTATAAAATAGTTATCTTCCTACAACTAAGACTTTTAGACTATAATTCAGTAGATAAAATCATTACCTTTAGCTTTCTGAACATTTTCGAGTACATAGTCATTCTTTCAACAACATGACATCTATGACGCCTTCCGTTGAATTGCAAGGGATGTCGCTTGCAGAACGGAGTGGAACGATCTATTCACCGGATGATGGTCCAGCTCCAGCGCCCACTGGAATAACATCGCCGAGTGGCACCAGTGCTAGTCACATTAAGGGTAGGGTAAAGGTGCTTTTGTTCCCGCTTTTTATGCCTTTCCTAAGGGAGAAAGGCAGAAAAAGCGGGGTCCACGAGCACCAAGACCCTACCGCTAATCACAGTGCAACTGCTCCACGCTTCACTGAGTTCGAAGAAGAGATTATTGGAGGAGCCACGCCAACGACATCAACGACAAATGGAAGTGGAGGTTCTTTGCCTTCATCTGGATCGTTCTCCATAGCAGACGGAACAATTGGAGCAGGTGTAATCATCGGTGGAGGAAGCACAGGAACTCAAGCTGCTGCAAGAACTTCGTCTGTTTCTACTTCCTTGAACGGTACAACAACATCTAGTACTTCTAGTGCTGCAAGTTGTACGATCGTCAGCGCTTCTTCATTGCAAACTGCATCATTTGTACCTACCGAATCTTCTGGTTCTACCGCATCTACTCCTGGTGCTGCTCATCCAGCAACGCCTTTGGGATCTCCCTCATTGCAGACACGAGAGCAGCTCGTTGTGGGCACAAGTCCTGCTTCCTCATTGCAGACACGAGAGCAGCTCGTTGTGGGCACAAGTCCTGCTTCCAGTTCGACCTCACCATACATTGAAAATTCACGAGGACCAAATCACAGAACAACGAGAACAACTCCTGGCCGCGTGGTGTCTAAAGAAGAAGCGGTCCTTGTCACTGGAGGTGAAGCGGCAAATGAAAAGGACAACGACGAAGGATTTCAGCAAGAGCAGTACTATCACACTGCAGGTGGAGGCGGAGCAGGCAGTGTAATTGAGATGCAGGCAATGGCAACAACTGCAGCAGAAGCCACAAATGGAGTTGCTGAGAAAGGTGCCCAGCTTCCACCACTGGCGCTAGCCGCGACATCTTCAGCTATAACAGCTATAACCTCTAACGCAGCCTCTTCTTCGGTTGAAGAACAATCGCTTAAAGAACAAGAATATTGTTCCGACGCAAATTATTTTCACCTGTGTCGTGTGAACGATTTTCCATTGCTTTTGAGTAGTTTGCAAAGCGAATCTGAACCCCGGTTGAAACGCTTAGGGAAGGCACGGGATCCTGAGGGACACTCGTTGCTACACTGGGCAGCACTCTTTCCGGAAAATCTTGATATCCTCAGATGGTGCATTATGATGAAGAGATGATGATGAAACAAGAACTACTTGCTGAGAAAGACAACTGTTATTAGAATCCTCAGTAGGTGTACTTAATACACGATACTCAAAAGATGAAGTTGAACTTTGACATGTACTGTTCCGGTATTCGCCGGTAGCCGGACTTCGATCTCACGGGGTTCTCTTCTTGCTTTCCCTTGTGATCAAGATCAGGTTACCAAATAATTCCCGCACCTTTCATGACCACAATAAAAACTTCAAAATCTTCTTCCCAATCTGCGGGACAAAATGAATAAAATTATTACATCAAAAGACACTGACGCTGTAGTTACTGATAATCACTATCAAATATTACACATTCCCTATAAATATCTCTCCCATCCCCATCCTCTATCTTCTTCATACCAATAGAGCATCTGCAGTGCGACGTGGCCGCTCAGGCGCAAGGGACGGACCAAACCCCCCTAATGTGGACCATGACGAAGGTGCATAGCGATCCGTCATTTAAGGCTCATTCGTTGACAAGTCTTGCTTACACTTTGAGTTTTTGTTCTTGTGCTAGCTTTTCTTTCATGCACCATAAACATAATATACAAGAACCTACAGAGCCTCGACGCAATTTTTGACCACGAAGTGGAAGATAAGGATACTCACGACATCGAGGCATGCCTTCCCGTTCTAACCCTGCTTGGCCCTCTTTACATCACGCCACCCAAGATCAAAGAACACCGCCTTTTTTCGGCGTTAGGTATCTTGTACGCCACAGCTTAGGCCCTTCTCTACGTTATCGCGACTCACTGGGCGCATCGGCATTGTTAATCGCGATACAACACGGCAATTTCATGGGTTTTCTGCTCTGCTTAGGTGCAGACTTGAGCTGTGCCGATGATGTAGATCACTATGGATGCACTGTCGCTCACTGGGCAGCTTTCAAAGGGGAAATCACGATGCTTCGGGTACATGAGGAAGTTCAAGTTCATGAGCCAAAGCACTGCCACTGAATAATTGGATCAGTCTGTACAAGCTTAATATCATCATGCATACTCATCTACATCCTTCACTTTCGGTTCAAATCAAAAAATCCTCAGATTTTGATTGCCCTCTTCGATTCGAAGCTTTTCCGTCGAGTGGATAGTCAAGGGATGACGCCTCTACATCGCGCTGTGACTGGTGGTAGGCACTCCAGCGTTGAAGCTTTGATGACGCATGCAGTGTCGAAGAAATTGCTCGATCCCCATACGCGGTCGAAAATTAAGGCAAGATGGGCATCGTCGATTTCTTCATAGTACAGTAGGTGTAAGAACACGGTTTTCGACCATGATGTCGATCACCTACTTGGCCTTGACACGAAATTAAACAGTTCTAATCATCATGGTGCTACTGCCCTTGATCTGGCCAAGCAAAACGCGGACGAATACATGACAAGGATCATCAGACGACATCTCGCGAAGATGGAGCAGTCGCTTAGTGCGAGTCTCAGTTCACGAGACCAATCAGCTGGTAGTCCGGGAGACGACCAAGAACTTCCTATGTCAACATCTAGCGGAAGCGCAGCTAATGGAGATCAACATAATACAACATTGAACGCAAGTATGGAGCGAAAAAGTGCACTCACACTCAAGAAATTGGCTAGGATTGATGTACTTAGGAAAGCAGCCACTTTTTTTTACTGTGAGTGCACTTTTTTCTTTCATAGCAAGCAACAAATTCTGGAACAACACAAAGCGTTGCTGTTTGAGCAATCGCTTTTTACGCGTCCCCTTTTCAATCGTGACGCGTACATGGAACCAAGCGGCAATCACAGGCGGAAACGGAGGTGGGGCTGTGTTTAAGGCTCCTCGTCGTGTTCACTTATCATAAATATGTTGGTCTTGCAATTGCTAGAAAAGTCTCTTGGCGTTTTTTGGACTGTTGGTGAATTATAATAGGCTTTTTTCACCTTTTTCTAATGTCTTCAACGCCACAAACAGAGGAGCAGGTGCCTCTCCGACCGCAGCAGCTTTAGGTGGTAGCCCCTTAGGTGGCTTTTTCGCTGGAACTCATCATAGTTTTGGAGGCGGCCTGATGAATGGGGATTTGTCGGTATGAAGGGAGAAAGTGCACTCATGATCGTCAAGAAGATAGGCACGTTCATTCTAAATATGAAGCTGCGCCTTCACCTCGTCTTGAGCATGAGCACACTTTTTCCCGTCATAGTCTGCTCTTTTACGCATCTTCGCGATACCATGTGGGGTAATTGCAAGTTGTTTCTCGCTCTCTTGGCGCGGAAAGGATTATTCTGTGCCTTTTTTCGCCTTCTCCGGGTTGGTCATGAAGATATTAAGCTGAGTTGTAGAATAAGGAGTTGTTCATTTTAGTCGTAGAATAAGGAATTGCTCTTCTTTTTAGAAGGTACAATTAGGCTGAACTACCTCAAGGCTACTTGACCACGTGGCTCAAGAGGGCACACGACATGACGTCAGTAGCAAGAGTCGTGGCGTACTAATCGAAATTGTAGAATATGAATAAGAAGTTGTTCATTTTAGTAGCAAAAGTCGTGGTGTACGAAAAACTTGAGGTGGTTGCGGACGCGTTCTTGGTAGTTCACCTCGGGCATTCACACATACACACCCACTTCAAGTACTACAACATCAAGTCACCATAATGATAAGCAAAAACGCGACTTACTTACACCCATATCAGTATTACCTATTCCTCGCACCATACCCAAACCTACTCCTACTACACGACCTACTCTGCTTACTCTTTATTCGCACCTACACCTCGATACCCCAATAAATCTATATCTGTCTGAGACCCTCCCAAACCTCTTCCTCGCGCAACTGCTAAAACAATTCTGGCTTCGATGGTACTTATCACCTGGGCCCTCAATTACAAGAGCAGTTCCAACGAGCAATTATGATGCTTCATTTTACTCTTCCCTCGTCTATGGGCCCTACATAAACACTGACGATACGAATCCGGCATCTTGGCTGCATTTCCTGATCTTATGCTCAGGTATTTGAAGTAGAAACTCACTCTTCCTTTAGAAGGTGGAACGTCGAGAAGATTAGAATGAAGACACGAATGTTGAATGTACGAGGCTACTAGGGGAAAGCCGAAACTGGTAAGAGGGATCTACAACCACTTAAATCCACTCAAGCCGCTGATTCACGGATAGTGATGTGATCACGGATACATAATAGAGGTGAAAGATACATTTCTGTTTCTCCTTCTACAACCTCTCTAATGACCATTGTGGGCGACCTCGTTGCGGCTTATACGTATCTTTCTCTGGTCTGCTGTGACCCTGGGACAGTGCCTAAGCCACACCCTCAAAAACGCAGACAGGCTATGTGTCGATATCTCTCGACGCTACAGCATGACGAAAATATGGATCCTCAAACAGCGTTTAGATTCTGCGACACATGTTTTATCGTACGCGACTTAAGAACGAAGCACTGTAGGGTTTGCGACGTCTGCGTTCACGATTTCGATCACCACTGTCTCTGGCTCAATATTAAGGCGGCCACTAGCAGTATTCTTGGTATGTATAATTCAATTCCAGTATGCGCATGCAGTATAGGGATCCCTCAGCCGTAAGTTGTGTACTTCAAATGTCAATTTCAAAAACTGTTTAAGGATATTCTGCTTAAGGGATGATCCTTTTAAGGGATCGATCCGTCTAGAAGCTTCATTTCTCTACAGTGAAGATGAACTACTCCAATAAGGGGTCCCCGTACCACTTCTAACAACAATTGTGTCGGGAGAGCAAATCATCGGACCTTTTTGGTCTTCTGCGTCAGCCTTACTTCAAGTTTGGTCATGTTTGCCCTGAAAATACTTGTCTTCTTTTTCGAGTGGGGTGTCTTCGGTGGAGTTGGAGCTTTAGACGGAGTAGACGGGCACATGCAGAGTATCAATAGGGGAACTACTAGAACTTCTTCTATTACGGTTTGCAAGTTGACCAATCTTCTGACGAGAGCATATCTCCGGCCACGAGGTTGGTGCCTTGTGGACGCAACCTGATTGATTGCTTGGCTTTCAAAGGGGATAGATACGTGAGCTAGATCGGTCAACTTGCAATCCCTAACTCTGCAGGAGCACTTCAGGCTCATTCAAGTGGTGGTGGTGGACTGTTGTCGGATAGGGAGATGCTTCTCGAATCGTTGGGGCGGACGGATAGTGCCGTCAGCACTGAGGCGCTTATTGGAGAGGGATCGCTGTCCTCTGGTGTGGACTCACTACTTAAGACTCCCACTATGCATAATTCATGATCTTTGACATTGACGTGGTCGGCAGCCACATCTTGTCGGTAAAAAGTGTCGAAGACCATCACCATAGGATGTATTTTCACCACTCGCTACAATAGGATTGAGTCACAGAATAGGAACTGACTCGATACAATAGGATTGAGTAACACAATAGGATGTAGTTGGATCACACGAGTACTACAACAAGAACAATAGGATGGTGTAGTATCACTTGATCTTGAACCTCTCATCTAGTATAATCTGCAGAAGAAGAAGATGCATTGCATCGCCATCTAAAGGATGAACAGAGACTGAAAGACCTCAACACCGTTAGTTAGGACGCGCTTCAGGACACACCTCGTCCTCGCGTGAGAACGAAGCAAAGGCAACCTATCCTATCCTATCTTATCGTATCTTATGCTATCCTATCCTATCTTATCCTATGCTATCCTAGGCATCATAACATGACCGAAATATTGGTTGGCGCTAATAATTCTTCTGCGACGTCTACGTCTTCGAAAAGGAGCATAATTTTTTTTCTGAACCTATGGCCTTTATCCAGCATCTACAACACCATGTTCGACATTTTTTTCACGCTTCCGAAGCATGGGGGTAATGAAACAAGCACTTTGCCGTTCTACGAGCCGGCCTTATTGTCACACTTTCTAGTTCTCGTATTCGTGTGCATGATGGCTTTTTGGCTTGGAGGCCTCACGCAGTACCAATTTGGCGTCGTTACCTCGAACCTAACGACAAATGAAATGCTCAACATGGATCGCTATTCTTACGGCTACTAGTGCATCACTATCCCATTCCTATTTAGATATTTAAGTAGTAAAAGTACTAATTTAATTTGTTGTATCTCATACCTTTTCTTTCCTGGTTTTTGTTTTTTCCAGCTGGGTCGTTACTACTTTCCGATATTGAGTGGGTTCCCATTGCAAAACAAGCCGGTTTCACGGGAAAGCAAGGTGTGAATGCACACATGGAGGGATAGTGAGTTCTTAGCGTTAACATATCCATCTATGGCGAACGGCACCTCAAGTGGACGATGTTGACAGTTCGTCATCCACACCTGGAACTATTGCAACTATTACGGCTTACTACTTACAGTAATTCATCTTAGGGAGCATCTTTGACTCCTTCTTTAAGAAGAAAGCACGATAAAGATGCTCTTCAAGATGAATAAAAGTAAGGTCTAAGACTACAAGCAGTGAAGATATGTTTAGCTTTGGTTTCGACGTAGCCGCTTCAACACGGAGAACGAAAAAGAGTCGCATCTTTTCGAATATGTGGGATAAGGGGAGTAAAAGTGAGAATTGCCTAGATTTCTGGTTTTCGCGAGATCGTACGATATTGCCACATCCGGATGGCGGTTTAGACGAGTTGGAAGATCTTCAAGGTCTTGTTGGAGGAGGAAGTGTTTCAGGTGGTGGAGTTGTCCAAGTAGTCCTTCATAGTGCCAAAAAACTCGTCATTGCTGTAGGCCAAGGAGCCTTAAGGGTTCCCACATTACATCCCTCACCATCATCCCTGACTCTTTTTCCGGTGGGAAATGCGTCAGGGATGTTCTGAGGAATGTAATTCCGTAACCTCTAAGTGTCTCTAGTTTTCTTAGCAGCAGTGGCGGGTCTAGCTCTAGGAGCAGTGGCGGGTCATTGTTATGGATGATGTTTTTTTTCCATCTTTGGTTGGTTACGACCATCCTCCTGGCGACTAAATCTAAAAGTATTTCAAGGGGGGCGGGGGCCGGACAAACTGCCAGGACGATAGTCACGACTCAGCCTAGAAGATGGAAAAAGCGCTATTCCTTCACGATCAGGAAGTCTTTTCAGTAACGCAAAGATCAGACAACAAACATATTTGCCAGTAAGCACGGTTGTGGGTGCTAGCGAACACAGCGATAACGATCTGGCCTTTGATCTAGGAAACGATAGAGTTAACGCAAAAATCGTCTAGTCTTATTCTTCTTCTACTTCTTCCCATAAGGGTTAACGCAAAAATCGTATAAATATGTATTTCACTAGTTTTAGTTAGGTTGGCTCCACCACTAGTTATAACCTCACACATGCTCCTTCGCTTTCTTCTCTGTTCCATCAAGAGATCTTTTAGGGTTAAAAATTCTTTGTTTCATACGACTGCTACGTACAACTACTTTTTGTTTTTTCCACCATGCTGAGTACTTAACTTTGTTCAGCACCGTCAATATCGCGCCAGAGGACTTCTGATTTCTATCCTGGAAGAAGAGTGATCATCTATTTTCTAAAATGTAGTAGACTCATTCTCGTATTTCCCGGCTCTTATCTCACGCTTACCAGTTGCTAAGATGCTGCTCGTCATGACTGCGGTGTCGTGAACCTTTGTCAACCACGTCACCCGCTTCATCTTCATATGTTGTTCTTGTTTGGAGATGTTAATCTTAATGTTAACTGTCAGAGGAACGAGATTTCTTTGGTGAGCGTAAATCAGTGAATCTTCTATTGCGAGACTTGCTAACGCCTCACTTCGTGTTTTTAATTCAGCAGTATCCACATCTTCATGGGAAATGTTTCACCCTGACGAGCATACTCCGGGTTTTGCAGCAAGTGCCTGCTTGATGCGCTGGACAACATGTTGCCAGCGTTGTTCTATTTTTTGGTGACAAATGAGAATTACCTCGTTGGTGACAAATTACCTCCTTACTTCTAATTCAGCTTCCTATTTACTTATATAAGTCATGTAGATGTAGTACCCTCTCAGAACTTATCTCTACGGATGTCAGGAACGGCATTATCAGGGATACACACATACATGACGAATTACCTCCTTACTTCTAATTCAGCCTTTTTGAAAAGACCAAAATGAAATGAGAGATGATTGTGAGTGATCATGTCTTTATAAGAGAAAGAGAGGGCTTTAGAAGGAAGGATGACTTCCACGAGTGTTTTTACCGGGAGCGAGGAGAAAAGTTTCACTGAAGTTCTGATATGAAGAAGAGAGGAGGAGAAACTTACTTCTGCGTACAATGATAAAATACAATTGACTTTTCAGAGCAGGACCTCATTTTTTTTCAGAATATTTAACATTAACTGCTCATCAATGCGATTAATTTTGCAAAGAAAAAACAATAACAAAGAGTCGCGATTAACTTCTTGTGCTTTAAGGCCGTTCCTAACTTTCTATACCCAACCCAAACAACTTTAGGAGTATTTATCAAGAAGTTTCAAGATGGGGGTACTATCTTCTGTTGTCGGAGGAGATGCAAAAGAGTGCTTGTTCATCTACAACTTATTCCTACTTCGAAGTAGCTGTATAATCATTACAGTGAATAGATACTTATGAAAATTAAGCACCAGCACAGAGCATGCATCGATCTACTTTTTTTCTGTTCCTTTCACATTTACGAGCGTGCTATCCATCTTTAAATGGGAGCTGCTCTCCAAGAGAAAGCAGCTCGCCAATCTATTCAAAGATGGA
Source organism: Amoebophrya sp. A25 (assembly GCA_905178165.1). Classification (NCBI taxonomy): domain Eukaryota; class Dinophyceae; order Syndiniales; family Amoebophryaceae; genus Amoebophrya; species Amoebophrya sp. A25. The sequence continues at coordinate 359,728 of CAJINU010000009.1, read as the reverse complement.
TCTTGCGCGATTCTACTAATTTTTCAATACAACTTCTAGGTACTACAAGAGCTAGAACAAATTTATTATCTGCTAATTTGCTAAACAAAAGTCGCTTTTTCGTATCCAATTTCGTCTCTCCAACTCCATTAGAATTCATTATTCGTTTTCAGTACTGTTACTACTACTACTAGTACTAGTTTGCAAAGTATCTATTATATGTACTACTACTGCTACTAATTTACTACTACTACTCATATGTAAGGCGACTAGACACTCAGACCACTTTGCTAGAAGAGTATCTTTCTCCAAAATTGTCTTCACAAAGACAAACTCGAAAGTTTTTCAGTACTCCTACTACTCCTACTACCACTACTAATAGTTTGCAAAATCAAAAATCACTCGTATAATAAGGAAGTACGTTTTTTTATATTTCATTCTTAATACGCTGTCTTCACTCTGTTTCCGTTTCGTTTTATTATTTGCAAATAAATATCAGAAAATCAAAATCATCAACCTCGTGATTCAGTACTGTAATCAAGTTGAGGAGCAAGAGTAGCTAATGTGGTTTGACTCCGAATACAACCACTAATAAACTACAACTACTATAACCAATACTACTGGTACTACTACTGACGGCAAATAACCCAAATTCTTACGACGTGGACGTTGCAGATGCCCCTACGTTGAATGAAAACGTAGCTAGTCTAGTACAGGTAGTCAACTTAGTTTGTTGGTTACCTAAAAAACCTACCCTTGTTGATACAAAAATAGATTAACAAAAACAACGTATACGTATACAAGAACTTCTCATGATGTTCCCGGCGATGTCGTCTTAGTCTTCACAAAAAGTCTGGGAGATTCGACTTGGAAAGTAAGAAGAAATGCTCCGTCACAAATAGGTCTACGCGGGACGCAAAGGATTTGCAACTATTCGCCATAGATGACGATAACTTGAGTGGCAATTCCAACCATTATTTCTTTTTTGTCGTGTGCGAGCTACCAGCCAGGGGACTCACGGAGGGATCCAACTTTCATTTCTGCCGATCCGGAGCTCACTGCGCAGGGCTGAGGCTGGAGCCCCTCTAAACCTAATAATCTAATCAGGGACCTAACGATAACGACGTCTCTCTGGTATGCAGGCACTGCCACGCACAATTGTCTCTCTTCCATGGAACACTTTCGGCAAAGGAAGTCGTCGGATCGTCAAAGAAAAACGTTTTTTTCTCTCCTCTGAAGGTGTTATCTTTGTTACTGTTGTTTCTCCTCAAGCAGCATTAGATCAAACCAGGGTGTACTTCGTAATCCACATAGTTCTACGATTACAACTTTCACCGATTTGCAGTCTACTTCCACGTTGGGACTGTCCTCCAACCCCACGCTAGCGAACCTCGGCAACAAAAGTAAGTTAGTCTTGGTTGTACTAACAAGAATTATATATATTCTAAGTAGTTATGAATGGTTCCGGTATAATTTGGTAACCTGAATTTGATCATTTAAGGGAAAACAAGAAGAGAACCCTTAGGATCTAACTCAGTTTACCAAATACCAGAACCATACAAAAAAACGAGTTGAAAGTGAACTCCTTGTATCCTACTTACTTGATGGCCGTATCTTCTGGAAAAATAAAAGATCAATCTAACTCTGCCTCTCCAGGTAAGACAGCCAGTAAAAGCTCTCAATTGACTCCGCCTATTATCGCGAACTCACATTGGCCAAAGTCGGACTCTCAATGATGGAAGATGAGGATGATGACAGCTAGCGGAGGCTTTTGAAGATCGTCCTTTTCGTCTTGTACGGATAATTGCATTCAATATTTTCACGGCCAAGAAGACCTCCAGCACACCCTCGTTGGCCTAGCAGCAACGACTCAAGTATGAGATAATACAACTATCTAAAAACTTTTAATATTCTTACTGTAAATTAGTATTAGTAGTAGTAGATTTAGATTCTTCCTCCGCTGCAGGTATGTCTATGTTTCCCAAATGCGTCGGAAGAACAAGTTTCTTTTTGTGGTGGTCATTGCAAAGGGCTAGAGGGCCGAAAGTTGTGGCAGTAAAAACTGCACTAAGAACCACGACAACTACAACATGGTCGCTAATATTAAAAGTAAAAGTTTTTAGATAAACTACTAAAACTTGTCCTACTCAAATCAAGGAGGTAGTATTAAGTAAGAATGATGATTCTCAGAATAATGATTCTCTCAAAGCAAAACCTGGATGATTCATCTTCACCCCAGCCTCCCCAACAAAGAAGATGCTTCGTTATCTACGAGCTGAAGCTATTTCATTACCCAACACAGTTTCTACGCCTCATCTCATATTTTAGGTCTTCCTGCCTTCCTTTTTTACCTCTCTCTCCTTCATCCTTTAACCATTCCGGCACTTATCTCACGCTTCGTCCGTCATTACCAAGCACTTTTTGGGTTCCGGACGAACAACAACAACAGCCAAGATGGGAGAGGTTTTTTCCAAATGTGCGTCTTTGGCTGCGACTCTACTGTTCTATTTTGGTATCAGGAAGAAGCCACTGGTCTTTGTTAGCGGTCTCGTGCCTCCGCAAAAACGTGCGACCATCGACGAGGATGAGGACGAGAACGCATTCTCCTTCATGGAGGAAACGTTATGGCCAATAAACCCGAAAAACCCTAAGGCCTACCCCTAAGCCCTAGGCCAAAAAACTGCCCTTAGCCCAAAAAAGTTATACCAGCTGAAGCATCCTCAGTATCCTCTATCTCTAAAAAACTCCGCGCACGCGGCAGGAGAGGACGAGCACGGGCATCGGGATTAAGGCCTCGGGTTCAAAATCTTTGTCAATGGTTCGAAATCTTTGGCAATAGATGTATGATGTGTATATAGCGGGCTATTGTTCCCTTGTTTTTTTCCCCTTTGGGAGTCAGCCAATGCCTGGCATTAACGAAAGCACTTTGTAGGTACCTCAAGGTTCTTTGAAGATTCTAACTGAAGCCGCAATGATACAAATTACATAATGATGGCTAGAGAAAAGAATTTCGGGTCTGTGAAGAAAGCATCCGGATTTAATTGTGATTTTTTTTGAATTTTGAAACGACCTCTAACTTGGAGACAACCGACGACCGACTAAGACGACAAAGTCAGAAGCATCAGCAGCAGCATCCTCTTCTTCTTCTTCTTCTTCTTCTTTTGTGTCTACCTCTACGTCAAAGGACAAAGCCACACATGAGATGCCGCAATTTCATTACGTAAGCCAGGAGCACGCGGATATTGATGCTATTAGAAGAGTTAAGGCTTGAGGAAATACATCTTCACGGGCATTTTGGTCCCGTTTTTTAAGGGAAAAGGGGACGAAAAGTGCTGCTGAAGATGGATCCCTGCAAGTTCTAAAAGAGGCTCCTACGAGAGGGGCGACGACGATGAGGAGAACGAGAAGCACGCGGAAGAGGTGGGCTCCGAACTAAGCAAGTCCGCCCATGCGGCAGGGGAGGATGAGCACCAACACCAGGATTACGGCAGGGTTTTTAGAGTCTTTGCTCATATCAAACTGTTATTTATTATTATGCCATCGTTGTCCTTCGGTCATGAGCCCCGTCTAAGGGACCGGCCTTAGCCAGGTTGTAGTGCCCATCTGTGAGTTTAGTTGGCTTGGCCGCTTACTTGAGTGAGGGGGCGCAGGTGGAGCTGAAACCCCCCACCCTGACCACGCTCCCCCATCGGTTTCGGCTGTCTCGGGTTAGGTTTGGGTGAGAGAGTTAAAGCAAGTTGGGCCTTTTCCCTCCTGTGCCCCCTAATGCTATTATTATCTTTTTTTAAACCGAAAGTGGTTTGCAAGGCTAAACTAGGGTAGACCTATGGCCTGGGATGTACAGAAATCATGGCCAAGATGTACGGGGTAGATGTATACACCTCGAACGCATCAGCGGAGAGATGTACGCTGTAGGCACGTCGGTCATCGACATGATCTACGCCATAGACCACGCACTCGCGCCGGGGTGCTCTTTGACGGTTTTTCTCCTTATCATGCTTCTGAGATGTACGGCAATCATGGCCGAGATGTACTTGTAAGCGTATGCATCATTTTTCGCAAATTTTCTTCGATTTTAAGTACATCCTTTCAATGGTTCTGCTCCTGTTAAGCATTTCGCTAGCACCTTGCTGCCGGATATCCTTAGATCTGCTTGCGTTTGTAATTGCTTCGCAGACATTGTGCTGCGGTCTTTTTCAAATTGTTCACATTACGAAGGTAGGCCGGTAATTGCTTCATTTATTTCTACCGCAGTCCGCTATTCGTCACGGTACTTGTAGCACGCCGGCAGGCAGTAAATATCTCATGTAGTTTTTAGAATTTGTAGGAGTAGGACCCTTCCGCCCTGCGCCGGCGTGTGAACACATCACCGGGGAAGCGTGGGCGGCAGTCTATGTGCTCGCTATTAGATTACTCCTGCTCTAGTGCAGGGCTAGCTCTTAGTCTTTGATTAATCGCCGTCTAGTTGATTCACTTTCACATTACTATACCATAGAAGTAGCAAGAAGCCAGGCATTATTGCTTCGTCTTATTGCCAATGAGAAGCATTCTATTAATTTTTGCCGATTTGTAATTGTATTATCCTTCTGAAGTTCTTTTTGAATTTTTGACGCACGCGCTAATGTGGAGACAATGGGTGGCCGAACGAGATGAGAAGCCAAGAGGCATCGCCAGTATCCTCATGGTCGTCACCTTCTTCTTCGTTCGTGTCCACTTCCGCGTCAAAGGACCAGGAGCAGGACAAGACCACACAAGAGATCAGGGAGAGCCACGGGCACGCGGATATTGAAGCTATTAGACGAGGCACCGAGGAGGGCGAGGAGATGGAGGAGGAAGAGGTGGGCCTCGAGCCAGAAAATACAGCGCGTGTGGCAGTAGAAGATGAGAATCGCCATCAGGATTAAGGCTTGGCTCTTAAAATCTTTCCCTTTGCTTATAGATCTATGGTGCTGTAGAGGCGGGCTACTATTCTCTGAGCCACCTCTTACTCGCAACAAGATGGAGCATGCTCTTGAGAATTACTAATACGTAACGGCAAACGAAACTACTCTAAAGTCATTCTAATTCATTATCTATTAACCAACTAACCGTAACCCCGGCGCACTTTTCTGGCTGAGGCGGGGTGGAGGAGGCGGCGGCGTCAAGGGAATGCCCCTTGGTGCATCTTGTGCGCCTCCTAGCTCTTCCGCGGCTGTCTCGTAGCTGCTCCGTCGCTGTTCCGCAGCTCTTCCGCGGCTGCTCCGCGACTGCTCCGCGGCTGCTCCGTACGTGTGCCGGAGCTGCTCCCCGGCTGTTCCGCAGCGGTCCGGCTGCGGAAGAGGATGGAGCCCCTGGAGGGCCCGCGTGTGCGCGGGCAAGGCTCAGCGCAAAACTGCCCCGGGGTGCTCCGGAGGGGTTCTGAAAGCTGGTCGGTGACTGGCGGCTCCTTGTGTGTCTCAGTTTAGCAGGCCTCTTGCGCTGCCTTATGGTGCTCCTGCTTGTTCCGGGGCTTGTCCTGGGGGCTGTGCAGCAGCCCGCTCCGCAGCTGCTTCCGCGGGGGGTTCTGCAGAGTGGTCCGCGAAGAGTCCAGCGGCGCGCGGGTCTCTGCCCCCGTGGCGATTGCGTCGCGCCTGTATCCCTCTAGTTGCGCTGAGTGGCAGCGCGGCGCGGCGCCTGACCTTGTCCCCGTTGCGTTTTTCTGCGCCCTTAGCACCACCAAGCAAACGGGCCGCCTGGGCCTGCTCCGTGGCGCTAGGACTCCAGCTGGCTGGCTGTGCCCCGCCGTCTTCGCCTTGTGTTCGACTCTGGCCGGCGTCTGCCCTTAGCTCTCCACCGTCTTGACCCGTGCCACCGCCGCGCCCTTCGGCACTTGTTCTTGCGCCTCTCCCTTTGTCTCGTTCTCCGCTTTGGTCTTATGTCTCTTCCCCTCTCTTCGCTCGTTCGGTCCTCGGCTGCCCTTGGTTGCCGCCTCCTCGCCCTTCAAAACTAGCCCCCAGCGGCGAGCGCAGCGCGACGCCGGTGGAAGTACTCAATAAGCGCGGGCTGAATATTCAATATGGCTGGTAAGTAATGGAAAAGTCGACGGCGGTGGGGTGGTGGATTAAAGATATGCGACGGCTCTTGGTTTCAGGTCATTTTTAAGACCACCTAGGCTAGCCACGCCTCCTCTCCTCTATCTAGTTCGTGTCAACTGCAACTACAAGCGTGACTTCTAGATGATACAAGGGGGAGGGGCATATGCGAAACAAGGACAAGTGTACACGGAGGGGCCTGTCTCGATAGATTAGAAGGAGCCAGCTTTTCTTAAATGCACAGCTAGGGCCAGGGCTTATACATAAGCAACATCTACTGTCGACATCAAATTTTTCACAAGTGGGCAAGGACATAGAAATAGATGGAGAGGATATGCAACTTCTGGCGTTGGCCTGAAATTCATAATCACAAGTAGACTGTCTTAGTGCTTTTTTTTATTTCGTCATGGAGGTGGGTGGATAGGGATTGAAGGGGCGAAGCACTCTTCTTGTTTGGTCACGGTTCTGGATTTAAGTATAACTGAAAGGAAAGGACTTTGACTTTGTGCACTTAATACATTTGCATACACCTATGTATAGCTTCTTGATTGATGATTGTGCGAAAGAGAGTGCCTTCTTTCAGGTTTATGAGGTTTCTTTTATTCGAAAAGCTAAGTCACGCGAGGACATTGCTTTTGACCCCTCTAACATGGAGACCAACGGCGGCCGACCAAGACGAAAAGCAGAGAAGCTCTGTCGCCATCTTCTTCTTCCTCTTCTTCGTTGTTCGTGTCTTACAAGGCGAGTGAGGAGCCTAGGACTCTCTTCGTTGAGGAGAGTGCCCTGCATCCGATTCTTGAGGTAGCAGATGCCACAGCAAAAATAGTCATGGTGCTGCGTCGCATATACGACGATGTGGGAAACAGGTTCAAAATCAAAACTACTGACAATCGTGCTGCCGAAAATTCACAAAATGAAGCTACGCGTGAGACAAGCGCCACGCCTTCATGCTCCCTGAATAAAGAAGAAGAAGAGGAGTTGAAACGCATTCAGGAGCAAATCGCCGCTTTTGGTGAAGCGAAAGACGCTGCAGCAGAGATTATTACTGATGCCACAGACGGAGGTGCAGGTGCAGCTGACTCTGCCACGCAGAAAACTTAAGGCTATTTCGGCGCTTGATTTCTTCAAAGTCACTGATCAGATCTTCGTAGCACATTGATGAAGAAAGCTTAAGAAGCAACTGATGCCACTCCCTCGTCGAGGGCTCCCAAGCTACTCCGGTTCCATGTGAATGGTTTCAGAATTATCAAACCAGAAACCATTTCCACTTTCAAAAATTGAAAAATTGCTAATTTTGTTGGACTTGATACTCATGTTAAAACTAGCTAGAAGGGAGTCTGGCGGATCCGTGTCGCGTGCAGCAGGCAGGGCTTGATGGTTGAGGAGCAGGCCGAGCTGTGAGGCCTTGCGGAGCCAGGCTGATCAAAGTCGCGGCGAGTCTGAGTGTGGGCATCTTGTTCCTTTCACGATCGTGGCACAAATACAACAGAAGTTTCACACTCAGACTGAGCCTGACCCTGGTCAGCCTCGCTCCACGAGACCCTACAGCTCGGCCTGCTCCTCAACCATCAAGACCTGCTTGCTGAACGCGACACGGATCCGCCAGACTCCTTCGTGGCTAATACTTAGCTAGCTAGTTAATTTTCTACCTAGATTATAGACGCAGTCCAAAAAAAGTAGCAATTTTTCAATTTTTGAAAGTGAAAATGGTTTTTGGTTTGATAAGAATGATCATACACCAACTGTGACCTCAGAGCTTTCTCTAGCCTAGATCTTTGCGCACGTAAGAGTAACTACGACGAGCAGCTCGTCGTAGTAGCTCTTACTTACTCAGATCGGAGAGGTCTTGAACTACCTACAGCTACCTACGATGTTGGTACTTCAATGATGTTGATGACCCACTTAGGTGACTGAGTAAATATCTACGATTGATTTAATAACGGTGGTTCTATTTATGAGCGATTTTCTTAGGTTTTTTATAGTACACGTCAGTCCAACGACAACAAGAGTGAGAACAAAGAGAGAAGCAGCGAGTCTTCGTTGCTTCTATTGCAATATGATCAACTTCAACGCTAGTACCTGACGTGGGATGTATTCGCTTGCCGAAGCAGCTTCTCACGCAGCTTTTGCAAAAATGCTTCGTCTCCCTTGAGTGTTGATACTCACCTTACTCGTTCGTATGGTATACCTATGGATGCCAATAATTTATGATCCGATCGGTCAGCTTCTGCATCTTGTCGAGGCGCTTGATGTTGCTCTTCTTGGACTAGGTAGCTGTAGCTCTAAAAGTAAGAACGCGCAGCATTAACATTGGAAGGTGGAACACTGGGTGAAACTGCGGGCGAGACACAATCAGACCTCGAGAGCGATGAGTCAGGCGCCGAAGCTTCCGATCGAGATCTCATAAAGATATCTATTTATGGATAGTCATCGTCATTGAAGTAAGTGACAAGAAGATCACTGAAAAAAACAAGGGCTCACTACTGTCGTATGATAAACAGCAAATCGCATTACTTATTTGCGTTGATGGTCTGGGCCTAATTTTTTCCGAGTCGGGGCCAGAAATTAATCAAAGCAAGGATGTGACGTTATGCCATCGATTGCATACAGCGTTATACTAGAAATTGAAGCTATGAAGTGAAAAGCATTACTTTTACTTTACGATCGTACTTGTCCGCTTTGGACGCAGAATTTTACCGCGAGATTTTAGTTTTGTGACCGAGATAGCTAAGTTACCCAGTTTAATCGCTTAGCCAGAGAGACAGCAGTCCGAAGAGTCCGACCATCTGGACGCTTTGGGCTCCGCTTTCTCGTGGAAGACTGCACTGTGTCGAATGCGGACGAGTAAGATCTTCATGTAAGAAGAGTCATGCTTTTCATCTCAGAGATTTTGGAAAATGCTCGTCTACGCTTTTATTTTTATTTTAACTCTATTCCCTGACTGTCAGGTGAGGTAGGTCCGTCTAAACGAAAACGACACCGACAAAAGGGCTGAGAGAAATCCAGAACAATCTCAAGGGGGCCGTTAATTGCCTCTTAGAATCTCGACCAACAAAGGTGTGGAGGCTTCGCGACTGCCTCCCGAAGCTGGAGCAGGCACTCGAACCCTTCACAGACCTACCCAAGCTGAACCGGGGTCAGCTCACTAAGCTCCTTGTTAAGGAGCAGGGCCTTGAGTTTGAGTTTGCTGCTACATGGGTGAGTACGTGGATGGAGAACAATGACAAGGTAAAAAATCTTATCTATCTGAGCTTGAGTCTCTACAGCTATTGGCATTGATTGTAAGACTTTGCTATTGATTTCTGACCTAGTTATCGTGTATTCAAGCATGATTAATACCTCCAACACTGACAAAGACAAAGATAAGTCGGAGGCAGTAGATGTCGTGGCACTGTCAAGGTCAACTACACTTCTCTCGTCAATGATTTGCAACTCTGTCTATGCAGGCGAGCCAAGCAGGGTCGCCAAAGCGGGTAGATGGGCCGAGTGGTTGGCCCCCTCTGAGCGGAGTCCTTATGCATTCTTCAGCCGTGATCTAAGCTGAACTTTGAATTTTGTAGATAAAAATACATTTGGAATAATAGGACATGCCCAGAAAGCGGGCCCTTGAGGGCCCGCTCCGCTGGGCATAGGTCGGCAGCAACTAGACAGATAAGAGCACGGTGGCCATGGCCAAGCTAGCTAGCAGGCTCGCGGGACGCGGCAAAGTTAGAAGGTTGGCGATGGCAAAGCAGCTGCTGGGCTAGATTTCGCCAAGCAGCTAGCAAGCTTGCTAGGGGCAAGGAGCTAGCTTGCCTAGCCAGCCAGCTAGATAGGGGCGAGCAGCTAGCGGGGTGGTGAGCTCGATAGCTACGGCGTAGCAGGTAACAGGCTAGGCAAGCCTAAAAAGCAGCCAGCAAGCGAGGCGTGCCAGCTGAGCAGCTAGCAGGCTAGGCGTGCCTACTGAGCAGCTAGCAAGCCAGCTAATATGGCCAATCCGCCACCTAACTACGGAAGCAAGCACCTAGCGGACCCGCTATGTATGGCGAAGCTTCTAGCAGGCTAGCTACGGGCAGGGGGTAAGTGTGCTAGCAGGCTAGCTAGCTATAGCCAAGCAGCTAGCAGGCTAGTTTTGGCGGCGCACTTCTTAGCAGGTTAGCTTTGGCTAAGCACTTAGCAGGCTAGCCATGGCTAAGGAGCACCTAGCAGGCTAGCTACGTCGAGCCTAGGCAGCTAGCTACGCTCGTGCAAGCTGTAAGCCAGCAAGTTAGCTAGGGCGCGGGGCCCTTAAGGGAGAGAAGGCCCTAAAGGGAGGGCCTTTAAGCAAGGTCTTACTTTTAGCCCAAGTCTATCACAGAGCTGACTTAAGGAAGCTCTTTAAGAGGTTTTTTGTCCTTTATAGAAATTCTCTCATAGCTTTACTTTTTATAATAGCAAATCCTTAAGAATTTTCGTTTCCGTAAGGGAGCCTCCTCATGAGGGCTCCTTAACTTCCTTAAGGGACGCTCTTAAGAAATTCAGACTAATTGGCAGGCCTATGAGGACAACTGATATTGTAATACAATACTAAGAATAACTCCCCAGGACATTATCGAGAGGTGCGCCCCGGGTAGGAGGCGGAGAGAGAGAACCATCGCGCGGGGCTGCGGTGGCGCAAACGCCACCGGGCTCCCCGTCCCCGGTTGAAAGTAACGCAAAAGCGCCCGGGCTGTTGCTTGTGTGCTGGTGTTCGGTTCTTCTGTGTCTACGTCTAGCCCGTTCAGAATGATCCCGAGCACCGCCCAAACGCCTGGCGGCTCTACGGTCACGCGGGTGATGTGGGTGCTCTACCGCTTTCAGCTGATTGCCGTTTGTTGGTTGTCGTGGTTTTCGTGCCTACCTTGTCCAGAATGATCCGGAGCACTACCCAAACGCCTGACGGGTTTACCGCTGCGCGGGTGCGTCTGGTTTTTCACACTTCTCGGCCGTCACTTAGTTCCTTGGCCGGCGTCCTTTTTGTATGTTGTTCAGAGTTCAGCTTTGGCCCTTCAGCTTCGAGCTTTCAAGCGGCTTGCGGCTTTCGGTTCAGCCTTGGGCCTTCAGCTTTGGGCTGTCAGGTGTGAGCTTTCAGCTTGACGCTTGAGGGCTCAGGGCTAACCAATTCCCAGGCCTCTTTCAATTTTTTCAGTTTGTTTATTCAGGCCGCGGGGGCTTTGGCTTTGTTATATTATCGCGTAGCTTTTGAAGCGTGCGACTTAGTGCCCATCTGCGTGAAGTCAGGGCTAACCCCTTCCCGCGCCTTCTTTTCAATTTTTTGGGTTCGAATTCTATATCTATAAGCTTCGGCTCTATCGCGTAGGTTTTAACTTTCACACACATCTGCGCGAGGTCAGGCCTAACCAATTCCCAAGCCTCGCGCGCAGGCTCATAAGCTTGCAAGCCCATAGGCTGTTCATAAGTGCTGGCGCCGATGCTGATGGTGATGGGGATGGAGGTGATGCAGGCCCGCCGATCGGGTGGGGTGGGGTGCGTAGGCTCCTAAGTTCACAGGCGCAGGCCCATAGGCTCAGAACTTCGGAAAGTTTGGGAAGTTTGGAAGGCTTCGAAAGTTCGGGACGGTTCGGAAAGGCTGGAAACAAAGTCAGCAAAGTTCGGAAAGTTGGGAAAATTGGGGAAGCCCAGAAAGCTGGGAAGGCTGGGGAAGTTGCGAACTGTTCGGAAAAGTTTGGAAGAGTTCGGAAAAGTTCGGAGAAAGGTTGGAAAAAGTTCGGAAAAAGTTGGGGACGTTGGGGAAAGGTGCGAAAAGCTGCGGAAAGCTGGGGGAAGTTGCGAAAAGTTGGGAGACAAAAGCTGGGAAAAGTTGCGAAACGTTGAGGAAGGTCGCGAAATAAAAGCTGCGAAGCCAGCGCTGTGATGAAAAGTCTCGAAAAGTTGCGAGGTGAAAGCCGTGAAAAGTTGAGAAAAGGCGCAGAAAGGTGGGAGAAGCTAGTAAAAGTTGGGAAAAGCTTGGAAGAACTGGGAGAAGCTGGGAAAAGTGGGGAAAATTTGGAGAGCTTGGAGAGTTTGGGAAGTTAGAGAAGCGGCGAAAAGTTGGAAAAAGGTTGGGAGAAGCTGGGGAAAGTTGGGAAAAGCTGGGAAAAGTTGGGAGAGTTGGGGAGGCTGAGAAAGTAGGAGAGAGCTGGGAGAAGTTGGGGAACGTCTGGAAGGCTTGGGAGCTGGGGAGGCTGTGAAAGCTGGGGAAAATTGGGAAAGTTTGGAAAGTTCGAGAAGTTGTGAAAAGTTGGAAAAGTAAAAGGCTGGGAAAAGTTGGGGAAAGTTGGGAGAAGATGGGGAGAGCTGGGAAAAGTTGGGGGAGCTGGGGACGCTTGGGAAGTCTGGGAAGCTTGGAAGCGGAGAGAGTTGGAAAAAGTTGGAAAGAGCTGGAAAAAGCTGGAAAAAGCTGGGAGAAGCTGGGAAAGTGTGGAAAGCTTGGAAGCTTCGGGAAGCTTGGGAGTTTCGGAAAGCTTGGAAAGCCTGGGAAGTTAGAGGAGCTGCGAAAAGGCCGGAAAAAGCTGGGCAAAGTTGGGAAATGTGTGAAAAGTTGGGAAAAAAGTTGGGAAAAGTGGGGACAGTTCGGAAAGTTGGGAAAAGTCGGGAAAAGTTGCCAAAAGTTGGGAAGAGCTGGGAAAAGCTGGGAGGAGTTGGGAAAAGTTGGGAAAAGTGAGGGAGAACTGGAAGAAGTTCGGGAAAGCTGGAAGGAGTTAGGGGAAGCTGTAAGAAGACTGGGGAAAGCTGGAAGAAGTTAGGGAAAGCTGGGAGAAGCTTGAAAAGTTAGGAAGAGCCGGGAAAAGTTGGGAAGAGCTGGGAAAAGTCGGGAGGAGTCGGGAAAAGTTCTTGGGAGAAGCTGGGAAATAAAAGCTGGGAAAAGTTGGGAAAAGCTGGGAGAAGCTGGGAAAAGTTGGGAAGAGCTGGGAAAAGTTTGGAAAAGTTGGGGGAAGCTGGGAAAAGTGCTGGGGGAGAGCTGGAAGAAGTTAGGGAAAGCTGGAAGGAGTTAGCGAAAGCGGTAAGAGGCTAGGGAAATCTGGAAGAAGTTAGGGAAAGCTGGAAGAAACTTCAAAAGTTGGGAGAAGTTGGGAAAAGCTGGGAAAAGCTGGGAGAAGTTGGGAAAAGTTGGGAAGAGCTGGGAAAAGTTGGGGGAAGCTGGGAAAAGTGCTGGGGGAGAGCTGGAAAAAGCTAGGGAAAGCTGGGAGAAGTTAGGGAAAGCGGGAAGAAGTTAGGGAAAGCCAGAAGAAGTGCTGGGGGAAAGCCAGAAGAAGTTGGGGAAAGCTGGAAGAAGTTAGGGGAAGCTGGAAGAAGTTTGGGAAAGCTGGAAGAAGCTTGAAAAGCTGGGAAGAGTTGGCTAGGGAAAGCTGGAAGAAGCTTGAGAAGCTGGGAAGAGTTGGGAAAAGTTGGGAAAGTTGGGAAGGCTTGGAAGTCCATGAGCCAGAAGCGGAAGGCTGAGAGCTTGGGGGGGGTGCTGTCGTTTGTGTCTTCTGCCGTTGTTGTTTTCGTGTGGTGTGTTGTGCTCTCTTTGCTTTTTTCGTGTGCTCTGTTTGCTTTGCTTTTTTCGCGGGTCGGTTGTGCTTTGCTTTTTTTGTGTGTTGTGCTTTGCTTTTTTCGTGTGCTGTGCTTTGCTCTTTTTTTGTGTTGTGCTTTGCTTCTTTCGCGTGTTGTGCTTTGCTTTTTTTGTGTGCTGTGCTTTGCTTTTTTTTCGTGTTGTGCTTTCCTTTTTTTTCGTGCTCGTGCTGTGCTTTGCTTTTTTTTTGTGTTGTGCTTTGCTTTTTTTCTGTGCTGTGCTTTGCTTTTTTTTTTGTGCTGTGCTTTGCTTTTTGTGTGTGCTGTGCTTTGCTTTTTTTTTTGTGCTGTGCTTTGCTTTTTTTTTGTGTTGTGCTTTGCTTTTTTTTTGTGCTGTGCTGCAGTTTCTTTTTTTGGCCTGAAGTGTTTAGTTTAGATATACAAGTCGCGGCTTTGTCGTTGGGATTTCTAACAAGTAAGGCCCGCAAGATGAAAAAAAGCAAAAAATCTGAGCCATGAAAAGAGCGGCCGCTGGTCGGTGTGGTGGTGTGTTGTGGGTGTGGTGGTGTGTTGTGCTTGTGGGTGTGGTGGTGTGTTGTGGGTGTGGTGGTGTGTTGTGGGTGAGGTGGTGTGTGGTGGTGTGTTGTGGGTGTGGTGGTGCGTTGTGGGTGTGGTGGTGTGTTGTGGGTGTGGTGGTGTGTTGTGGGTGTGGTGGTGTGTTGTGGGTGGGGTGGTGTGTTGTGGGTGTCATGGTGGTGCGTTGTGGGTGTCGTGGTGGTGTGTTGTGGGTGTCGTGGTGGTGTGTTGTGGGTGTCGTGGTGGTGTGTTGTGGGTGTCGTGGTGGTGTGTTGTGGGTGTCGTGGTGGTGTGTTGTGGGTGTCGTGGTGGTGTGTTGTGGGTGTCGTGGTGGTGTGTTGTGGGTGTCGTGGTGGTGTGTTGTGGGTGTCGTGGTGGTGTGTTGTGGGTGTCGTGGTGGTGTGTTGTGGGTGTCGTGGTGGTGTGTTGTGGGTGTCGTGGTGGTGTGTTGTGGGTGTCGTGGTGGTGTGTTGTGGGTGTCGTGGTGGTGTGTTGTGGGTGTCGTGGTGGTGTGTTGTGGGTGTCGTGGTGGTGTGTTGTGGGTGTCGTGGTGGTGTGTTGTGGGTGTCGTGGTGGTGTGTTGTGGGTGTCGTGGTGGTGTGTTGTGGGTGTCGTGGTGGTGTGTTGTGGGTGTCGTGGTGGTGTGTTGTGGGTGTCGTGGTGGTGTGTTGTGGGTGTCGTGGTGGTGTGTTGTGGGTGTCGTGGTGGTGTGTTGTGGGTGTCGTGGTGGTGTGTTGTGGGTGTCGTGGTGGTGTGTTGTGGGTGTCGTGGTGGTGTGTTGTGGGTGTCGTGGTGGTGTGTTGTGGGTGTCGTGGTGGTGTGTTGTGGGTGTGGTGGTGTGTTGTGGGTGTGGTGGTGTGTTTTGGGTGTGGTGGTGTGTTGTGGGTGTGGTGGTGTGTGGGTGTGGTGGTGTGTGGCTGTGGTGGTGTGTGGCTGTGGTGGTGTGTGGCTGTGGTGGTGTGTGGCTGGGTGTGGTGGTTTGTGGGCGTGGGTGCGGTGGTGTGAGTTGCGCTTTCTGGAAAGGCTGGGACCTCTCGGAAGTTTTGGGGCTTTTTCTTTGGAAGGCTTGGGGCTTTTTGGAAGGTTTGGGACTTTTTGGAAAGTTTGGGACTTTTATTTGGAAAGTTTGGGACTTTTTGAATAGATTGGGACCTTTTGGAAAGTTTGGGACTTTTTGGGAAGTTTGGGACTTTTTGGAATGTTTGGGACTTTTTGGAAAGTTTGGGACTTTTTGGAAAGTTTGGGACTTTTTGGAAGGTTTGGGACTTTTTGGAAAGTTTGGGACTTTGGAGGGTTTTGGACTGGGACTCTTTGGAAGGTTTGGGACTTTTTGGAAAGTTTGGGACTTTTTGGAAGGCTTCGGACCCTTCCTCTTTGGAAGGTTTCGGACTTTTTGGAAAGTTTGGGACATTTTGGAAGGCTTGGGACTTTTTGAAAAGATTTGGACTCTGTGGAAGGCTTCGAACTTTTTGGAAAGTTTGGGACTTTTTGGAGAGTTTGGAACTTTTTGAAAATTTTGGGCCTCATTTTTGGAAGGTTTGGTACTTCTTGGAAGGTTTGCGCGTTTTGGAGTTCGTGCCTTGAGGAGGCTGTTCCAGGCGTCTGGTTTGTTTGAGATGGGCGCTTCTGGTTTGTTTGAGCTGGGTGCGCCTGGTTTTTTTGAGATGGGCCCGGGTGGAGGAGGACAGGGACGGAGCCAGATAGACTACGCCTTGGCCAACAGGACGGCGGCGGAAAGGGTGAGAAAAGTTGGCATGAGCTCGAGGAAACTGGGCTACACCATAAAGGAAGAAGAGGAGAAGAAGGGCCGCCGCCCCGTGCTGGTTACCATCGGCCTGGGCTCCCTGAGAAACAGGGAAAACGGAAAGAGCTGGGGAACGTCGAGGCGATCCGGTACGACAGGGAGAGGGTGCGGGAAATGGCACGGCACCAGAGGGAAATGCTGAGGCCCTCGAAGTACGGGCTGGAGCAGCGAGAAAAGTGGGACCGACACGCTGCGGCACAAGATTGGACAAAGGCAGCAAAAACCGAAGAGAAAAGGAGAAACGGAGGAACAAGAAGAGAGGGCAGCAAAGAAGGAGCGGAAACAAGAGGAGCCGGGGGAAGCGGACAAGGGGGGCGCACGCACCCAAACACCGGCAGAGAAGCGGAGGCAGATAAGGGCTGCGAATGTGTGCAACTGGACGCCTAGAAAGCCCAGGAGTGCACTGAAGAAAATGCAACAAGGAAAGAAGACCGCGGAGAGGTCTGGCGATGCTGGATGGATATGGAAGCGACTAGCCAAAAGGGTACACGCGAGGGAACAGGGAAAAAAATGGAGGGGCATGCAGGCTCTCCGCGAAGCTAGGAGGGTAGTCGAAGGTAGAATAGAGGACGTCCTCCAGAAGTGGGACAAAATAGGGGACAGAGAAAGGGCGAAGACGCTTCGCGCACTAGCAGAAGATAGAAGAGGCGGCAAGGGTGGATCGGTGGAAAGAGCTCAAGAAAGTAGCGGGCAATGCCAGAGAGTTCGAGGACATTGAAGCAGAAAGCGAAAGGGCCAAAGAGCTCGAAGAGGTAATGGCCTGGACGAGTCGGATTTCCCTGGACGCCTATAGGGCCTTCCAAGGGCGTGAAACCTGCGGAAAAGAGGACGGGGAGAAAGACGCCCGCCTCTCCCGCATAATGGCAGACGGGAGGCTCAGACGGCTCAAAGCGCCTGAGGAGCAGGCAAGGGACCAGAAGGAAGAGAACAGCCTGAAAGAATGGAAAAGAGGCAAGGACCAGGCGCAGACTGAAGGAGGGCTCGCGCCCCCGGTAGTCTGGGAAGAACTCTCCCAGCGGGTGAAAGCCATAACCGAGGCAAGCATCCCAAAGGGGGGGGGAAGGCCGGGCGCGGTGGCGTGATAGTAAAAGACGGGAAGAGAAAAGAGACCGGGAACGAGCTGGAGAAGCTCCGGCGCGAACGGATTAAAGCAACAAAGGAAGGGAAAAAAGCGGGCGCTGCACTGGCGCACCTTTTGAGGAAATACCACGAGGGGAAGACGAAGGCGACCGCATGGCGGTGCCGGCGAGAAGGCGAGCAGAAAACAGAGGAAAAGAAAAAGGGGACTGGTAAGCCCCCGGACGAGGAGCAAGAAGAGCAGGAGAGGAACGAGGTAAGCAGCGCGCTAGGGCAAAAGCTGAAAGAAATCGCGGCCAGGCATCGCAACCTGCGCAAACAAGAGGAGGACTTGACGGGGGAGGTAGAAGGACTAGAAAGGGAAGCGAAGGCCGCGGGGTGGAAGGACAGAATCAGGAACCTCGCCAGAGGAAGCAGGACCGACCAGGTCAGGCAGCTCTATGAAGTGGCGCGGCAACACAAAGGGACAAGCCGAGGAGGGAAGAAGAACACCGAAGGCAGTGGCATCAGGGTAGCCGACCGCGATGGGAAACACAAAGGAACCGCCAGGACGGACAGCGAGATCGCTGACGCCTTCCGCGAGAGAATAAAGGAGCCCTGGAGCATCGCTGAAGAAGAGGATAAGGACACCGACGAAAAATGGAACAAGACCAAGGAAGAAGCGGAGCCGGGAAGGTGGTCGGTCAAAATAGGCGAGAAGCTCCGGAGTGCGTTAAAAGTAGTGGGCGTCAATGGGCTGCCATGGCAGGCGTATAGGGAGGCAATTGAACAAGCCAAGTTCGCGAAAGCGGCGGGGCCGGATGGAGTCATCGGGGAAATCTTCAAGCTGGACCCTGTGAACTGGGCGAAGGTTCTGAAGGAGATAGACGAAGCGAGCGGGGCTAAGAAGTTGCAAACAGGATGGGTGGCATGGGCATGGCTGTACAAAGGGAAGGGAAGCAAAGTTGGGAGAATAAACTACAGGCCAGTCGCCGCCCTGCATGTTGCGCGCAAGATAATACGCAACGCGCACAAGCGCCAGCGCGAAGGAATCATAAGAGACACCATGGGGAGGGTCCGGCGGTATGGTTTCCAGGCCCGAATGGGATGCAGGGACTACCCCCTCGACGTCAGGGAACTCATAGAGGCAGACGAGACGCCAGGCCTCGCCCTTGCGCTGTGTGATCTAGGTAAAGCCTTCGACCGGGCGAGAAGGGGCAAGCTCTGGAGGATCATGCTGGAGCTAGGTGCTCCAGCAGGATACGTCGAGAAGGTGAGGAATTTACACAGAAAGACGCGAACGGTGTCGCAGACGCAGTGGGGAAAACACCGAGCAGAAGAGACAACAATCGCCCTCGGAGTGTATCAGGGGTCGCCAGTATCCCCCTGCCTCTTCATCATCTACACGCTTGCGATGAGTGAAGAAATCGAGCGAAGACGAGAGGGGGAAGGATTGAGGGGAGTAGAAGTGACCAAGCCAGCGAACGCGACCGAGGAACCGCGAAGAGGTTGGCAGAGCAGCCAGCGCAAATGGAAGCCAAGGGTGAAGAAATGGGGCAACCCGGCCCCCGAAGAGAGACAGCCGCGCAGAGGGGTGGCCCTGGAGCACCCAAGCGCGCGAGGGGCTGACAGGGACACAGACAGGGCCTTCAGCCTCACCGTGTACGCTGAAGACACAAGCACACTGGGGCACACGGTGGAGAGGACAGTCCGGGCGGTGGAGATCTTCGAGGAAGTAGGGCAGGACTGCCGCATGATAGTGAACAAGTCAAAGACAGAGACTCTCACGAGGGAGAAACTGACCCACCAGGAGAGGAGGGCCCTAAGTGAGAGACTGGGGAGCAGCGACTTCGAGGCAGAAGGGACGGACCTGATTAAAAGAAGCGGGCGGCTAGTTGGGGACATCATAAGCATGCGTCTACGGCGCCACGCGGCCGGAGGTGGCTGACAAGGCCAAAAAGGTCGCGAGGATGATCAGCCCGCTCCTAAGACATGAGGACATCGATCAACATGACAGAGAGACGCTAGTCGAAGCCCCGGTGGGCACCGTCTTACTCTACTACGGGCTCGACACGTCCAAACTGTCAGGCCATGACATGGAGCAGATACAGCAAATCCAGACCAAGGCCAAGCTGGTCTGGGTCGTGGCGGACCCGAAGGAAGAGAAGAGACTCGGAGAGACTTGGGGAAGGAAGGGGGCGGCCTTACCGCTCACGGATATGACAAAGGAGGAGATCCACGCAGCGCGCAGAATGGTGGAGAAGGGGCAGCGCCTGCCGCAGGAGGAGGTAGACAGGAGAGCCCGCCTACCCACGGCTCGGAGCAAGTGGGAACGCCAAAGGCTGCTGGCAATCGTCGACAGATACAGGGAGGAAAAGTGGGGCGGAAGGCTCTGCCCGGGGATGACCCTCAAAGAAAGCCAACGAAGGGCCGAACACAATGCCCGCCAGGAGAGTCAGACTAGGAGAAAGGGACAACACGGAGGCGGAGACGAGATATTGATATGGAAGCAATTCAAGGGAGATATGGAAGCAATTCAAGGAGATTCAGCGAGAAAATAGAAGTGACGCGGGACCTTGAGCAGCTGGAAGAGACGCCACGCGTACAGACCTGGGTGGAGCGGCTGGGAATGGCAGACGTGTGGAACCTCGTGACACGCTGCCCGCAGTCGATCCACTGGCGGGAACTATGGAACGCGGCGACGAGAGTTCTGCACAACACCAGAAGAGGAGAACGAGAGGGCAGGGACTGGACGACGTGCAAGCACTGCGGGCAGAAAGGCTCTAAAGGCCCAAAGGGCTTAGTGGCGCACTGGGTAAGGACGGCAAAAAACTGGAAGGAGGGAGAACGCGCAAGCTGTGGCTACCAGGCTGCAAGCGAAAGGGAGCGAGAATGGAAGAAGGACCGCGGGGACATGATGGACGCCGGGGACCTGCAGAGGCTCTCGCATTTCCAGGAAACATACCTGGAGGAGGCAGGACTCAGCCCCGGGGACGTGAAAGAGGTGGCGGGCATATCGCTGAAAGGAAAAAAGTGGCCGTACGTAGGAAGCGGGACACACATCCAAGACAAGCAAGATGCAGGAGAGCTCCTCAAACTTGTGGAAGACTGGGAACACTATGAGCAGACAGGGGAAACCATCGACCAAGACAACCGGCGAGAGTGCCCCTGGGGGGGTGAAGAAATGCCAGGGGGCACAGTCGGACACTCGCCGATGCGGTATGTGCCAGGTGATGCACGGCACAGGCCAGGCGCGCCAAAAGTGGCTAGAACAGGCCAAAAGGGTAAGAAAGGACGAGAAAAGGTAGGAGGCATACGATACCACGGGGCCAAGCGAATGCGCTGGGACCCGATGACAAAGGTAAAGACATGCCCACACAAAGAGAAGGCGCGTGGCTGGCCGGTGGAGGAGCCGGGAAAATGGTGCGAAGGGTGTAAAAGAATAGAGGGAGGAGAAACCTGGGCCACCCACTGCAGGGAAGTAGAGGAGAAAAAAAGAAGGAGGACCCTGCGGGAAAGGAGCAGGAGGAAAAAGCCAAGGCCCAGAGAAAAAGACAGAGGGAAGAGGAGCAGGACGATAGGGCAAAAAGAGAGGCCCAACGCAAAACCCAAAAGAGAGAGGTAGAGGCAGAGGAAAAGAGAAGGGAAGGAAAAAAGAGACCCGCGGGCAAACCGCTGGAGGGACTCAGGGAAGGGAAGAAGCCAAAAAAGCCTCCAGGAGCGGAAAAGGCTGGAGGAGAAAAGCGGCCAGCGGGGGAGCCGCTGATAGACCTCAGAAAAGGGAAGAAGGGGAAGAAGCAGCCAGGAGACCAAGAGGAGGAGAAGGGCAACGCCCTCAAGAAAAGGGGAGCACAGAGCAGCCCCACAGAAGTGAAGAGGAAGCGGCAACGAGAACAAAGAACAAGGCCGAAAGAGAGGGAAGGAGCCAGCACAGAAGTGAAGAAAAAAGAAGAGGAAGGGCGGAGACCTGGCAAAGGGACCGCCGGACGAAATGAGGCCAGAAAGACCACGAAGGGAACAGGACAGCAAAAAAAACGGCCGAAAGGACGGGGCCGCTTAAGGGGAGGCCCCCTGATGAAGGGGGAGGCAGTGCAGGAGGGCAAGAGCAAGCGAAGCGGGCTCCCCTCGCCTCCTTGGGGTCCCCCGGAGAGGTGGCGGGCGTGGGTCTGGCCTCTCTCTGCGGGGTCGAGTAGGGGCGACCTCTTATCTTAAAGAGGGCGGCCCTCTTAGGTAAAACGACTGCGGGGATAAGATGGCATCGCGCCCCACCCGGTCGGTGGGCTTGCATCATCGTCGTCATTTTTGAGATGGGCGCGTCTGGTTTGTTTGAGATGGGCGCGTCTGGTTTGTTTGAGGTGGGTGAAAGTTTGGGACTTTTTGGAGCGTTTGAGACTTTTTGAAAAGATTGAGACCGTTTGAAAAGTTTGGGACTTTTTGGAAAGTTTGGGACTTTTTGGAAAGTTTGGGACTTTTTGGAAAGTTTGGGACTTTTGGGAAGGTTTGGCACTTTTTGGAAAGAAAGTCTGGAGCCTTTTGGAAAGTTTGGGACTTTTTGGAACGTTTGGGACCCTTTGGAACGTTTGGAACTTTTTGGAAAGTTTGGGACTTTTTGGAAAGTTTGGGACTTTTCCTTTTTTAAACGTTTGGGACTTTTTGGAGCGTTTGGGACCCGCCGGGAAGTTTGGGACTTTTTGGGAAGTTTGGAACTCTTTGAAAAGATTGGGACCTCTTAGAAGGTTTCGGACTTTTTGGAAAGTTTGGGACTTTTTGGAAAGTTTGGGACTTTTTGGAGGGTTTGGGACTCTTTTAAAGTTTTGGGACTTTTTGCGAGGTTTGGGACTTTTTGCAAAGTTTGGAACCTTTTGGAAGGCTTGGGGCTTTGGAATGTTTGGGACTTTTTGGAGCGTTTGGAACTTTTTGGAAAGTTTGGGACTCTTTGGAAAGTTTTGGACACCCCACGAAGCCTGTTCTAGAAAGGCTTGGAAGGTTTGGGACTTTTTGGAAAGTTTGGGACTTTTTGGAAGGTTTCTTGGGACTTTTTGGAAGGTTTGGAACCTTTTGGAGAGTTTGGGGCTTGGAACTTTTTGGAAAGTTTTGGGCCCTTTTGGAAATTTCTAGAAAGGCTCGGAAGGCTTGGGACTTTTTGGAAAGTTTGGGACTTTTTGCAAGGTTTGGGACTTTTTGGAAGGTTTGGAACCTTTTGGAAAGTTTGGGACTTGGAACTTTTTGGACTTTTTGGAAAGTTTTAGGCCCTTATGGAGATTCTGGGTCTTTTTGGAAAGTTTTGGACTTTTTGGCGCGACTTTTTGGAAGGCTTGGGACTCTTTGGAAATTTTGGGACTTTTTTGAAATTTTGGGACTTTTTGGGAGGTTTGGGCCTCTTTGGAAGGTTTGGAACCTCTTGGAAAGTTTGGGACTTTTTTGGGGTGACTTTTTGGGAGGCTTGGGAATTTTTGGAAATTTTGGGACTTTTTGGAAATTTTGGGACTTTTTGGAAATTTTGGGACTTTTTGGAAGGCTTGGGACTTTTTGGAAAGTTTGGAACCTTTAGGAAAGTTTGGGACTTTTTGGAACGTTTAGAACTTTTTGGAAAGTTTGGGCTTTTTTGGAAAGTTTTGGCCATCCCGGATAACCTGTTCTGGAAAGGCTGTCCCAGAAGTCTTGTTCTGGGTACGTAGAGGGAAACTTTCCCCTGTCTAAGTAATAAATACTATATGCGCTAAATATTAAGTAGGGCTCCGGGGTTTTTTTATCTCTATCTCATATCATTTGCGTTATAATACTTATACAGGCCAAGTAGTACCTGAGTGGTCTTGTAGCTTTTCAAACTTAGAGTAGCGCTGACAGTCCAGCAATAAGCGAGACTAGAGGGTAGAAGTCGCCAGGGAAATCGTCGGCAGGTTGCTGATTGGATTCACGTCATCAAGCTGGCTAGGCTAGGCCACTGCCCACTGAGCTGGGGGCTGCTGGGGGTTTCGAGTGGCGGGCGTGGTCGGAAGCTTGTGGGGCTGAGGCCCTGAGCGAGGCGGCTCGGGTTCTACTGGGCAAAGCCACCAGTGGCCCCATTTTGGCCCTCTTGTTACTGGGCCAGAAGACTTATATAGAACGGGAAGCCATGCCGGCGACAGCGTGCCCCCGGGGCTACCTCAGGGCCGCGGTCGATGGCGCGCCTGCTGCCTATTATTCTTCAAGGCTATTGGGTTTGGGTCCGCCGTCTTTCAGGTTCGCCCCCTTGGGTTGATCCAATTCGCCGAAAGTGACTCCTTCAGCCTCTTCATTCCGCATGTTTTTCTGGCTGTCTCTCCGTCGGTCCGTCTCTGTAGCCCTCGACCCCGCGGCATCGCCTCCCACCTCCTTTGGCTAGTGTGCAGCTTCAGACGCTCAAAAAGTAAAAACGCAGGGCGTTTTTCAAAGCGTAGGCTTTTGAGATTAGGTAAAGACGCTCTCTCTTTGAAGGGACACCTGAAAAGCTTGGCAGCGTCAGAGAGGTGTCTGCGACGGTCACGTCGGTATGTGTCTCACGTGGTGCGACCTGTCGACGGCGTTGCTCCATGCATAGCGTGGGCATGCGCGTAGACTTTGCACTCCTTAGATACCTACACCACGGATAGACTCTGTTATTGAGTTTTTCGGTGGGATTCTATTAAAAAGCAGCAAGCGTCACTACTACTAGAAGTCGTGGCGCTAAGCATGTCCTCAGCTATTTGCGAGGAGCTCAGCTTCCCCGAGTTGTCAACTTAGCCTCTGCGCCATTTTCTGGACGCATCTAAAGTTCTTTCCGCAGCGGTGGGCGCAAGCAGTTAAGACCGGAAGGAGTCTTAAGCCAAAACATAGACTTAGACCCTATCCTCGACGCGGCTTCTGTAGCATTTTCTTCTTGGTTTTTATTTACTGAAGACGTAGGTAGTACTTTGTTTTGCTACTCGACCAGGTCAGTTTGAATACCCTCAAGATTGAAAATCGAAATTATAACACAGTGTGAGGTCTTGTACTTGGTGTCGCGGCATTTTGCTCTATGTTTTCGCCCCTGACCCAAAGGCGCAGCGAGCTGTAGGCCTGAAGGGGACGCGCGGTGGACCTTAGTTGAGGGGCCAGGCGGGCCGAGGGCCCTCTTTGGGCCCCTGGCTGAGTCAGGCACAAGAGGAGGAGTGCCGAGCGTGGATCTTTTCGGCTGCTATATCAGGCACAGGAGGTAGCCTCCTGGCCAAAAGGCAGGGGGGGCGGCGTTGATTTTCGGCTTCCTACTCCTAGATCGCTTGGCACCATCATCGGCGCCGCCGTCAATCTCTGCCATTTGGCCAGCGGCTTGAAGGTGGAAGTGGAACAGCGCAGATTCTTGGTGATGTCGGTCTGCTGCGAAGCTTGACCACGGACGGCGCAGGGGGTCCGTCAGGCCTGGGGGTGTCGGTTGGTTTGCTTTGGATTATTTCGGACGTGACCCAAGCACAGGGGGCGGAGTGTGCTTGGCTTCTAGCATTGGTGTGGCTGGCTCTTCTTTGGTGTTTGTCTTGCGGTCGCCGGCCGCTGGATCGGGGGCCCGATTTGGTGTAGTGGGTTCGTTCTCACGCTCAGCGCATGGTGCTCGCGATGTGTGCGGTGCTTCTTGGCGTGGGTGTTTCGGTGTCGTGGTTTCTGTCATCTTTCCCCGTGCCTGCTCGGTGATGTCTTTGCCTGCAGACAAGTGAAGGGCAACGCGTCTGCCCGCCTCGCCAGTGAGAAGCAGGGCGCGACCGTGTCGTCCCTTACTGGTTTCGGCCGCCTTTTCTTGTTTGTCTTTGTTCCTCGCGTGTAGATGTAGCGGGCTTTGCTATTGTGTGGGCACTCTCCATGCGTGCGCCCGCGCTGTACTGACGCGGCGTCTGTGGGGGGGTCTTTCTCCTTCGATGGGTCGTCGTCGTGCTACGAAGTTCGGAGGGTGCCTGATATTGGTCAACGCAAGCCGGGCTGCGCCCCTTCTTCCGCCCCATCCTTGCCTGGGCGTGCCGGTGTGGGCGCCACATGCTTTCGCCGGGGTATAGCGTGAAAGCGTCGCGCGCGTCGTCGCATGCTTCTTGCAGACTTAGTTAGACCCCACACAGCGGCCGCGGATGTGGTCCGCAGCAAGCTCGCTTGTAGGTCGTTCGCCCCCTTGCATTGTAGAACACAGACATGACACAGGACAGAAAGAAGCCCTGCCGCCTTGGCTCTAGTGCGTTGGCTGGTGCAATCATGTGCGGCCGCGCTCCAAAATGTGATAGGGGCAAGGGCTGGCGTAAGTTGTAGGCGCAGAGAACGCGGGCGCCCTCTCTGCGTTTTGCTTGCTTGTTTTTCTCTCTGAGATGTACCTTGCGGCTTGGTGCTTCTCTCAAGCTTGCCCATCCAGTTGAGCCAGATGGGCTGTTTGAGATAGCTGGCCGCCTTGTCCAGGCAGCGTCGGACTGTCTCGCGTAGCTTGTCTTATGCGGGCTGTAAGTTCAGAGCGAAAGCTTGGGGGGCTGGGCTGTTTCGGATAGCCAGCGAGCCTTCAACGGCTGAGCGGCTTCACTCAGGTGGCCCACCTGCGTTGGCTGGGTTGTTGTGCATGGGCTGCCCCGCTTGGAGGCGTGTCCGTTTCAAATAGCTTGCGCTGACGGGGCTTTCAGGTAGGCCGCGCTCGGCAGTTTGTCTCAGGTGCACACTGTCCGGCTCTGCAGTGCCCATGCGGGGGCGCTAGGGGTAACTTGTTTCGGGCAGGTTGATTCACATGATAGCAAGTTTGCAGCGGCTGGCTCAGGTGGGCTGCCTTTGTTGGGTTGTTTCTTCGCATGCTGGGCTCCTTGGTCTGGTTTGTTTAAGGTTGGTACTTGGTGGCTTGCGTTGGCTGGGTGTAGGAAGGTAATTTGAGCTCTTTCGGACAGGTTGCTGCGCCTGGGTTGTTTCGGGTAGGTTGCGATGGATGGACTGCTTCAGAGAAGCAAGCCCCGCCAGCTGGGCTGCCTCACATGGGTGGCCTTTGCTGGGTTGTTTCGGGTAGCCCGTCTTCTCTTGGGCAGTCCCGACCGGGGCTGTCTGCTCAGGTGGCTTGTTTTGGCTGGGTTGTTTCGGATAGCTTTCCTTGGCTGTGCTGTACTTTTTTGCAGGTGGCTTGGCTGGGTTGTTTCAGACTGGTTTACTCGGCTTGGCTTTTTCGTGCTGGCTGTTCCGTCTTGGCTGTTCTGGTTGGGCTGTTAGTTTCAGGCTGGCTGTCTGTTGCAGAGGCCGCCTTGCTCGGGGTAGGTTGTTCTGGGTTTGCTGCTTCAGGCTGACGGCCTCAGGCTGGCTGTTTCTAGTTGTTTCGGGGTCGTTGTTTCGGGCTGATTGCTTCGGGCTCGTTGGTTTGGGTGGGTCTCGGTTGCTCGGTGGTGGGTGTTCTTGGCTGGTTGTTCCGAGTTGCTTGGCTATTCATTCCACCGGGGCTGTTCTAGCTGGGTTGCTTCAGGATCAGGAAGGCTGCCTTGGACAGGTTCGGCGCTGCAGATAGGCTGTCTTGGCTGGGTCGACTGCTTAGGGTCCGCTGGTTGTTCTGGCTGGGTCGTTTCGGGCTGGCTGTTCTGGGCGGGCTGCTGCGGGTAGGCTGTCATCTTCCTCGGATTGTTTCGGATCGGCTTTTCTGGCTGGGTTGTTTCGGATTCGTGGTTTTTCTGGCTGAGCTGTTTCAGGGGTTGGCTGAATTGTTTCAGATGACTTTCTGGAGGTGTTCTTGGCCATTGATAGAGCCTCTGCGCGAAATATTCAAGGGAAGGCTTTTTTGTAGCTACAGCTAGAGAGGCACGCAAGAAGGAAACCACCGAAAAACAAACACGCGGCCAAACTGCTTGCACAGATTGGCTTGGCTGCATCGCTTGGGCCTTGCTTCACAGCTACGTAGATAGGCGCGCGGCTGTCATCACGCAAAGACTTACTTAAAAAAGTGGGGGGACAGGTACAGGTTTCCAGGCCTCGCCCGTAAGATCGAGGCCGCCTTCTATAGAGGCGCGCGGGGAAACCGATGGGGGCTGCGTTGCTCCTCGTGGCTCTCCTCGCGATGTGAGGCGAGCCCGCATCAGTTTCCGCATTCTCTTTGCTCCTCGTATGCCCTCCGCTGGTTGCTGATTGGCTGAAAAGAGTCCCGACTTTTCAAGGGTTTCAAAGTTGAACACTTGAAAAAGTCGCGGCTTGCTTTGGATGCCAGGAGACTGCGCGCGCGCGCCTGCTGGCTCCATGGTCTTGCGGCTCAGCAGCCGAACCGCGATAAGCCGACGCGGCGCGCGTCTGCTGGCTCCATGGCCTTGCGGCTTAGACCCGGATAAGCCGACGCGGCGGGCGCCTGCTGACTCCATGTCCTTGCGGCTTAGCAGCCGGACCGCGATAGGGTGACGCGACGGCGCAGGCTTTTGCGCTGGTTCTTGATTGGTTGAGAAGCCTGACTCTTGAAGAGAGTTCTCAAGCTGGACACTTGAAAAAGCCGCGGCTCTGGAAGCCAGGACCAGGAGACCGCGCGCGCACCTGCTGGCCCCATGGTCTTACGGCTTCGCAGCCGCACCGCGAGAAGCTGACGCGGCGACGAAGGAGGTTGCCCTGGTTGTTGACTGGTTGGCTGGAATTCAATTGAGACTCCCTCAGCCCCTCCATTGAAAACGGGAGACATTTGGCCCCCTGTGCTTGTGCCTCTATAGAGGGCCTCTGGGAGCCTCCAGGCCTCGCCCCCGCGAATGTGCTAACACTGGGGGCGCCTTCTACAGCCGCAACAGCCCGCAGCAAACCAGCCAGCAGCTTGGGCCTTGTTCTTGGGCAAATCCATGCGCAGACCCTGGATGAAAAGCAAAGGCGAGAGAGAGCCTCCACCCCCACGCACGCAAAAAGTTCGACACTTTTCCCGCGTCATCTCGACCAGCGTTAAGACCTGCCGCCGGCTTAAAGGCATCAACAGAGCGCCGCGCGGCCACCTGCCGCAAGCTTCTTGCACTACGTAGGCCTCCAGGCTTGAGCCTGAGGAGGCTTCGGAGAAATGCCCAGGAAATTCACAGAAGCATCAGCAGAAGCCCCCAAGCATCTTCACTTTTTGCGCCGGAGGTGTTTCGAAGGCCATTCGCTTATAAAATCGCCCCGGAGTTTGTCCTTCGATTGGCCTCTAATCTGGCGGGCTGTGTCTTGGGTTGTAGGAGTTGCGGCGTAAGCTCAAGCTGTGGGCGCTGTGCCCTAGGTTGTGGAGGTTGTGGAAGCGCGCTTTTCTACAGACTCGCGCGAAGCATGTTGCCGCAGCCTCCACCAGGTTCGCCCCGTTGCCAGGTTTCTACCCGAGAACGCAAAAGCAAAAGAACCGCCAGCCACATGCAAGCACGCAAAGACCCAACCAGAAAAGGGGTGAAGAACCCAAGCACCACAAAAGGAAAGGGAAGGAAAAGGGGGCTGGCCCTGACCCTAGGGGCTGTGCCCCTTCGCTTCAGAGGAGAGCGGGGCGCTGTCCATGCCGCTGGCTTTCTTCCTGGCCATCTAAGCCAGCCCCAGTCTGCTTCGATCGTAAGAAACAAAGAGAAACTTTCTCCATGCCTAAGCTTCGTGTGGTTTTCTGGCATCTATCGGCCCCAACCTCTCCAGAACTCTCTTCGCCTGGCGACGTCGTTTCGGCTGGGGTTTTCTGGCCGAGCATTTTCAGGTGATTATGCCGCCTGCGGTGTAGTTCTGGGAGGTGTGTTGTCTCAGATTGCCAGTCTGTCCTGGCTGGCTTGCTTCAGATAGGCGGGCGGCGCTGGCTGGGTTTTTTCACGTGTTAGATAGGCAGTCTCTTACTTTTGGGTGAGTTGTTGCAGGGACTATGCTCGCAGGCTAGTCTATTCTCAGAATATTCCATGGCTTCTGAAGCTGAGCGCCTCGCCCACATGGCTTGTTGTGCTCTAATCGTCTGCGCCCCCCATTTCCAACGGATTCAGTTCCTCAGCCGCCAAAGCAGTTGCGGATGCGAGGAGGGAAGTGGCTGAGATGAGGGCGCATGCGCCTCCTCCAGGAGAATCTTCAAGGCCAGAAAGTGAGAAAGATAGAGCACGAGTTCGAGTCGGAGCAGTGGCGCTGCCCCCTCTACATCCGTCCACTATTATGGCATGCGTGCCCGAATAGTTCTAGTAGAAGTCGTGATATAGATTATAAGACAGATTTGGTAGTTTGTTGGGCCATGGCGAGCGTAAGCATATCTTTTCATCAAGCGATATGAAAAATTTTGATGCAAGAATCACAGACACGGAGAGAGGCCCTCGAAGGATTTGCTATTGCTCGTTGGTTTCCGAAGCCGATGCTGATGCGAAGGGCCTGGTAGGTAGGGCGATGACCCATTTGGAGTCTAAAGTAAGTAGCTACTTGACCTACATACTCTCGAACCTGAGAGGCGAAAGGACGCGACCCGGGAGGGCCGGCCACATGATAAAACAACGACGCCGGGAGGGGGGGCGTGGCTCGTAGCTGCATGGCTTGGCCCCACGTCACGGCCCTGCTGCGAGATGGCTCCGGCTCCGCTTCGGGGTGGGTTGTGAGGATTCCATTTTCTCCGTCTCCCGTGTCGCAGCTTCCCTTTCCCCTGTCAGGTTCGTCTGGTTTAACTAGCTATCTTAAAGGGCATCTACTCACATCAGGCACTTGCCGCCGCTGAAAATTTCGCTCCGCTTTCCTCCTCCCAAGAAATGCTTATACATAAAAAAGTTTTATACATAAAAAAGTATACCCTTACGCTCGCCGATAATTATGCCAGTTGCTGATATTTCTCGAACATCATCTCTAAAAGCTGAGGCATTGCGACCAGTAGCGGAGAGCTTGGAGGAGTAAATCAAGACGAAGCGCAGCGCCAGGAAGTGCTGCCACATTCTGGACGGAAACGCCTTCCCACCGCTGATCTTATGATAATGCCAACGCAACTACTTGTAGTTGTACTTTGTCTTTCGTTTTTCGTGTGCAGCCGAAAAAGGTGTTATTGCTAGCGCGTGGGCGTTTCTCGTTTTGTCTCTTTTTACTGCAACAGGAAGGCGCATTGAAGTGCGAGGCGTTTGCGCTATTCTTCTGGAGCGGATAGGCCTCCTCTTGGCTACGTAATATTACAGTATATTAGACTACGACCATCTTACTGCAGGGTTAGTGAAGTCTCAGCTAAACAACCTGCAGGCACAGTCTATGTCTAGTCCTTTCGGCATCAATGTGATGCATAGTGGAGGCAGTTCGCCGACAATGGATGATGTCACGCGATGCAAGACCTCAAGGGCAACACTGAACCCTGCGGAGAGGCAGATGAGTAGGACGTCGACTTCCAGCTTTTATTGATGAATGCGTCAAGCTGCTAACATGACTAATTGTAGAGGTTTAAAGAGTAGACGGGCCCCGCAATCGATCGGGGACAGGAGGTGCTGCTTGCATCTTCTAAAAGTTTTGGAGGCACGCTTGAGAGTGGTGGAAGTGCTGCAGCTGAAAAACTTCAGGGTCGGGACGCGGATCTGGGGAACTCTGGTGAGCATTCCTCCTAAGGCAGTGAGTTCGCGTCTTTCGCGTGTCCTAATGGCCAAACTTCACGGCATCTCCTAGATAATCACGATTCCGGCGTCTCACTGTCAGTTAGTCTGCATGTGGTGAGCAAACAGCCACGATGCTGTGCGCTGTGAGTGCTCCTCGCTCAGAGAAAGACAGTTATCCGGGGTAGTCCTTCGTGAAGTCAGTAGTGAAATCGCTCAGAATATCATGGATTTCCTAATGATGTGACGTTAACGGATATCTTTTACCGCCACCTAGGGCCTCGGGGATGTTCTGTTATTGCACTAGTGGCCGCTCTAACTTCATCGGCATGTTGCTACTTTCGTCAGCCTGCGCCTGAAGACTTGAAGTTTGGTTTTATAGTGCCAATACTACTGGCGCTTGTTGTAGCTCTAAAAAATACCGACGCCAGGGCCAACTCTATCATCTGACGAGCGAGCAGCTCCTGCAGTATCAGAGGAAAGCACAGCCGGATACAATGTTGAAGACGCTGGCCCTCCAACTTCCGACACTTAAGACGGTGCCTTGTTATTTAGATTGACTTCGTGACGAATAAAAACAAAGTAGCTGACGGAAGAAAAGAACTTCGCTAGCATGTTGTTAGTACAAACAGTTGTTACTTTCTTTCATGGATTCCAGCCATCCCTCGCAATTAAGATTTTGTGCGGCAATATGGATTTACTTCCAGTTCCCGAAGCACGCACTTCTTTCTCCTGAGTTCTCGCTTCCTGAAAGTTTCCCTTGTGGACTTGGATATTGATTCTCTTGTGGACTTCGTCCTTTGCTTGATATTTTTCTGGAGCTCGTCCTGATTGCCCATAGATAAGCCTGTGGATGTATTTTGCTGTAAGAGCACGTACACGCTGACACCATTAGCATCGCTCCCACGCTTGGGATGAACATGAACTAGTCTCATTCTCCTTCATGTCTGTGTGACTTGGTCATTTTGCGAGCTGAAACTTTGCATTTGATGCCTCTTGGGGCATCGTGTATCGTCATACAACTCCGCTTATGGTCTTTTGTTGTCGGCTCTAAAAATCGAGCCCCAAGCCGGCCAGCGCTACACCAGTGCCTGCGACACCGCTACAACCAGATCTGCGCGAAAAGACACCTGATCAACCGAAAACATCAACAAGCGACGAAGGAGCGGGGCCCGACATGGACATGAGTATTTATGATGTTCGATATACATCGGCAGTGAGTTGTTGCAAGCAGGATTCTCACTTGTTCGATTGCTCCAGATTCGTTTACTTTTATAAGACGCTGTTCCAAGAAAAAGGTGACAAGGGTACAGTAGTGCTAGAAGTACTTAGACGATGGGTTCGTTTTGTATCTATAATCATAATATGAACTGGCGAATGAAAACACCACGCAACGACAAATGCCCCGGCTCAGTGACTCTGTGGTCTTTTATATGTGTCTTTACAATTCATATGTAATATGCTGCGTTGTACATGTAGTTGCACTGTCAACGTGTGCTAGAGCTAGAGCATGCCCCAGAGTCAATTTCGTGAGTAAGAATGACGACCGAAGCACAGCAGTGCAGGCCTTCTTGACGCGACTATCTAAGGTTCACTAGGAAGCATACACATACTTGCTGCAGCTGCTGCTGTTTCACTAGCGACAGCTCTAATGCACCGGGAGTCGTGATGCTCCTCATGATACAACAAAGGGGAGCGATACTGTTCTTGTCCTTCCAAGGGATGTAGCTGTTGAGGTGGAGAGATTGGCACGCTTGGCAGAATCAGAAAATCCAGAAGCGAAGCTTTTGCTGGACACGGGTCGAGTCAGGACGCTGACGAGGGCCCTCCAAGAAGAGGAGGAAAAGATAGCGAAGCGAATTTTTGCATCCCCTGAAGATCCTTACGGGGTCTTTTCCATTTCCACCATATAGTTTAGTCATAGTCCTGCCAATGATAAGATTCCACTTGGCTCTCTATCTACTTGCTCAACTCTCACGTTCAATCGCCCTATGCCTAAGGCATGTGGGGAAGGCGGAGAGTAAACGAGGGCTGTTGCGTTGTTGGTGTTGTAGTGACTCGTAGTTGAATGCTTCCGATGTTGGCCGAGCAGCAGAGCCACGCTTATCTAGAACTAGGGTTCGTTGATCACAACTGAAGCTAATACCCCAAAACATGGATAGTCTACGGGTTTTAATTATCCGCTGCTCTAAGACTACGCGTCTCGTCTTGACAGCACAACCACAAGTGCGGGTAGAAGTAGTTCAACTCCCCGGGGGGGTCATGGCACTGAGGAACTCAAGACTGGAACTGAACTAGCCGCTGTAAGCAGTGGCAGGGTCGAGGATCCTCTACCTAGGCGTGAAGATGTCGACAAACTTTAAGGTCTCACCCCCATAATCAAGTAGACTACAAACTACAACTAATGTAAGTCTGAATGTATATTCTTGCTCTACTAAGTAGTAAGAACTAGATGCTGTACAATGATACTAGGCAACGTTAGAATTTTTGAAAAAGAAGGCCTTTTGCGCTATACTGGCTGCCCATCTACGTAGCACAATGGCAACGCATGCCGCAGTTTACGTTGGTATAGAGTCAGTGATACCAGGAGTCCCGCAGGACTAACGCTGTGCATAAAATGAAAATAGTACCACAGCCATGCATTAATTATGGAACCTACCACAAAGGAGCTACTTCTTAGTGAAGCCACCATGTGGTAGACCTTGATCTGCTTAGAAGGGTTAGATGACTTACTCTTACGGTCGTGTTTTTAATTTTGTGATCGAAGATTATAATTACCTTTTTACGTTTAGTATTTGTATTTCGCAGTCTGGTGGTGGTGGTGGACGAGCCTATTTTTCTATTTCTACAGGAGGTTTTGTCGTCACTGACGATACAACGATAAGCTAGCTACAGGAGGTGACGATACAGTAGCACAGGCTAGACGACTCCATGTTTTTTTTTACTTTTTTTTGCTTGCTGCTATGAGCAGCTTTCTTTCTAATCAACGCAAGAGGTCAGGCACTCCCTCGAAGCCTTGACCGATGCCATTCGCCACCTGGAGAATTCGCTTTAAGGCTTCTCTCACACGTCCAAGTCAGTGCAA
This sequence comes from Amoebophrya sp. A25, assembly GCA_905178165.1. Classification (NCBI taxonomy): domain Eukaryota; class Dinophyceae; order Syndiniales; family Amoebophryaceae; genus Amoebophrya; species Amoebophrya sp. A25. The sequence continues at coordinate 326,224 of CAJINU010000009.1, read as the reverse complement.
ACGCCTTCTCATCCAATTCAATAATCAGATGAAGAAACGAGATGAACTCTAGGAATTCTCTGCCTCCATGTTATACATGTACTAGCATTCAACAATTATAGGGAACGTCACTTACAACTTTGGCCGTTGCATAGGTCCAATGAGTTTCATAGTGTATAGTCTAAATTTCATATATTAGACTATACACTATGAAACTCATTGGATACCCTAGATTCGCGTAGGTCGTTGTAGTAGATGTAATACATAGGGCTTCATCTATTAACTCTAGATGGTGATCCTGATCCATCCTTCTCTATGCTCTAAAAGGCACCGAAGGAACCGGAAAAGGGCAGTCTTGAAGATATAACAAAAGCGCTTGGTGAGAAACTCAAGACGCTCATGCCCGACAAGAATAACGCGGAGAGCGCTAGTCAGGTCCTTCAGATATCTATCGACGCCCTTGATGTTGATGCGGACAATGCGGATCCCATCAGCTGGCTGTAAGACTCGGTGCTGGGCAAGAATGTGTTTACCTGTGCAACAGATAGATACTCATCTTTTCAGACAGTGGGCTGATTTATCAGAAACGGAAAATAGCTTCTGTGTCGCTGTCTGATTTGCATTTTTGAGTGACTGACAGCCGAGCGAAGGCCTCGTAAGTAACTACTCACACGCAGAGGATTTCGCTGCGCTTTTTCAAAGTTTATTTTCGATTTTCCATACTAGTCCTAGTGGCGGATCTAATCGACTAAAGCCATCCAAATGGATGCGAAGGAGTGGATGGAGAGGGAGAGCAAAAAATCTTATGAGCAACGCTTCTATTTAGAGAAAACTGTAATTGAACACAACCATAAACACAACCAAGCAGAAGACAGAAGCTGCTCCTCAGTGCCGCGACTCATGTAGCTAATACTAGTTTCATTCAGTCGGTGTCGGCGAATTTTTAATTTAAACTAAAAAGAGCCCAATCCCCTACCCCTACCTCCGCAGCCGCATACCTAATCAAAAATTTTCTGCATTGTGTGCGTTTCTCGGCCGAAGCGCGACGACCTTCTTTTTCTCGATGTGGTTAAAAAGTATTTTGGCCGACTAAGGAAAGACAAACAGACTCCGCTACTACAGCGTATGATGTTTCATGTTTGTTGTTCATCTCCTTCTCGCATGATGTCTGCATGAAAATGACCAATCCACCACTCCAGCCTTTCTGATTTGTGACAGCGGAAGACCTTACTCTAATCCAACGGTGAAGCTGGTGCCGACGTCGACGGAATTTATGCCTCTTGTCGAATGTTCGCGCTTCTTAGTCTCTTTTTTCCTGGTGTAGTTGTTACTCATTTATTTATAGAGGAACGGTAACTATTGTTTCAGCACGGTTTTTTACTCTATGCGGGAGAACGGGCGCAAGGCTTCTGGTTCTGATAGTGCCTGCGGGTGCAGTTGGGCATCCTCAGTGTGTCAACGAAAAACAGTGAACTAGTGCACCTCAACCTCAAGCAGGATCGATAGAAGTTAGAGCACCCCAAGTAGGGTCCGTGAGGACGTATGAACCTCCTAGGCAAAGCCGTCCTACTTTCGTTTTTCATGTTGAATACTAAGTCCCTACATACTGCATTGCTAGCGCTAACCAAGGGACGCCCATGAAGCGATCAGAAGAGCCGCCGAAGCACTAGTTGCAGAGCTCGAGGAAGCCAGCGCTTCTGCTTATGAACAATAGAGGGCAGGGGCAGCCTCTTCTTGGCATAAAACTAGATGAAGCAGGCCAGGAAGAACAAGGCGCGACGAGCCGTATTCTTGAGTAGGGTACTGCCCTTTTGCTAGTAAGCAAGTTCTCACTCGTGCTTTTCCCCACTTCTACGCAAAAAAAAGAGTCAAGCGTAGCCATGTGCACTAGGTGCAAAGTATGATGCTCTCTTGAAATATATTCTCCGATCGTAAACCTAAGCCTGAACCACAACGGGCCTACTTGTATTTCCTGTCGAGGGTTTGTCACTGACCCAAATTTAGTTGCACAGTCGCAAATTAGGTAGTAGAACTTCTGATGGCGTTTGCCTGCTTTCTTTATGCATCACATCGAGAATGCTTCTCGTCCGTCTTTGATAAGTGTGCAATCCATTGCCTGAATCATGAAGCCAATTATGCTGCTGGCCGCATCTTTTATATGTTGGCTTGTTTGCTGCCTATGCCCCTCGTATTGGGCCAGTTTATAGCTGGAGCGCTTCTAATCGACCAAGAGCGCAGCACTTTACGGCGTGTTCTTTGCGTTTCTTATCCTTTCGAGATATTACCACTACAGGCACCCAGCGGCCCGCGTGCTGCCTGTCACTCTTCTCAATCAATTACAGCTTCTGGCGATCGCGAGTTGTCGATCTTATTTGAAGTCTGTGAGCCCTTGTGGCTGTAAGTGAATTGTAAGCCAAGAGGACGCTCTTTCTTTTTACGCTCTAGCACGGATTCTCCATAAACTCAATGCTTTACAGAAATGCACTCCCTGCGCTAATGGAGTGAGAAAATTCGCGAGGCCGCTAAAGACGCGGCTGCACTCCTCAGCGGCCTACTTTATGAAGAAAACGCAGCTAGTGATAGTGGTAGCAGCACTGGGCTATTAACTAAGCTGCACTTGATACACATTACAAAAACGGCATTTACATTACGGCTTTTAGGCTACTTCGCACTTTTTTGCCAGTTATGACGCCAGAGATCATTCACAAAATAGAGGGAGACAGTTGAGGAGGCGGACGCTGGAGACAGGCGCCGCACTCTCTTGGAGCCTTCTGGGGGGTTTGCGGTTGGAGATGGAGTTCCGCGCCCTCTTGGCGGGGTCGCGTTGGGGTTTTCTAACCTTTTGAAGGGGGAACCCTCGCGAAGATTATGGAGGCCGGGGATAGATGGAATCCCGCCCCACCCGATCGGGGGGCACATCAAGCCAGGCCAATTCCCTGAGCCCTGGCCCTCTTGCCTCCGGTTGTATGTAGAGGTCTGCCGTCGACTGAGTAAGGGGAGGAGCCAGCTAGCGACGGAAAGCGCATAGCCTAAGAGACAGGCAGAAAAGTTTTGAGTTGGCTGAGGGTGAGTATAGCCTTTCGTAGATTCTTATAATAGAAATTCTTTACCTTAGGGGATGTCATTTCTTAAAGGAAGCTCCTGAGGGAGGCCTCCTTAAGGTGGAGAGGCCTTGGCCGTAAAAAAACTGCTTACGCTATGAGTGTTAGGACTCATAGTGTAAGCAATTCCCCGGAAATCCTTAAGAGCCTTCCCAAGCGGCTTCGCTAAGGGAATGGCACCCCTTAAGCTTAGGGGATTCTTATGCATTTGAGAAAACTCAAACAAGGACAGCAAAAGTCCGGACAGTCTTCGACCTGTCTGGGCATGATCAGAATCAGGAGAACAGCCGCCGCCCATTGGGCTCTCTCAGTTCTAGGAAAACCCCGGGCACGCTGAAAGCCTCCGCGCCCCTCCAGCATCCCCTGCCGCCTATGGTCTTTGACTCTGGAGGGACGCGGGGAAACAAATGAAACAAAAAGAAAAGACACAAAAACCAACACAAAGCAGGCCACGGGCACCGCTAAGCGGAGCACTTCCACGACTGAAGGGAGACAGTTTGAATCTCGGCCGTCTTTGTGCAGTGCTTCGCTGACTTAGCGCCAGCGCAAAAATTCTCTATAGGTATAGGCCTTCCTACTTGAGGGCCACCCAGGCGCGTGCCTTAGGGAGGCTCCCCAAAGGGGGCCCGTCAATGGGCTTGGGCTAATAATGGGCCCCCCCTTATTAAGGGCTGCCCGCCCGACCTCTTAGGCGGATCTCCGGAGGAACCGCCTCGAGCGTTTCAGGCTCTCGATCTGGTTCATATTGGTTTCCGAACTTGTTCGGATTTTGCATAGTTTGGCAGTTCTTAGACGTGGTTCATGCTCTTGCTTTCTGCTGCCTCGCAGCGTGCGCTTGGGTGCGCTTTTTCTGGTGTCATTGGGCTGGCTTGCGCTAGGGGTTCCACCGTAAGGTGGACCGAACGCCGTAGAGCTGTCCAAATGAGTCCCACCGCATACTTCCCCCTAATATAAGGGGGATTCTTGTCGCTCTCTTTGATGCGTGACGCGTCACGCGTCACGCCTCCCAACTCGCGCCGCCTATGTGAGGCGTGACGTGGGAGGCGTGAGGCGTGAGGCGTCACGCGTCACCCCGAAGCCGCCCGCGGATCTATCAAGGGCGCACGGATCTAGCAAGGGCTCACGGATCTATCAAGGCCTCACGGATCTGCCAAGGGCTCACGGATCTATCAAGGACTCCCGGATCTATCAAGGGCTCACGGATCTACCAAGGATCCACGGATCTATCAGAGACAGAGAGATCCGCGGAGCGATCGAAGATCCACGGATCTATCAACGAAAGATCCGCGGAGCGATCAAAGATCCACGGATCTATCAAGGATCCGCAGGTCTATCAAGGATCCGCGGATCTATCAAGGATCCACGGATCTATCAAAGAAAGCCCCGCGGATCTATCAAGGAACCACGGATCCCTCAAGGATCCGCGGATCTATCAAGGGTCCACGGATCTATCAAAGATCCCCGGATCTATCAAGGATCCACGGATATACATCCACGGATCTATTAAGGATCCGCGGACCTATCAAAGAAAGATCCGCGGAGCGATCGAAGATCCACTGATCTATCAAGGATCCACAGATCTGCCAAGGATCCACAGGGCAGATCTATCAAGCATCCACGGATCTACCCAAGAAAGATCCGCGAGCGATCGAAGATCCCCGGATCTATCAAGGATCCACAGATCTATCAGGGATCCAGTGATCTATCAAGGATCCACGGATCTATTCTATCAGGGATCCAGTGATCTATCAAGGATCCACGGATCTATCAAGGATCCAGTCCACGGATCTATCAAGGGCCCACGGGCCTCATATAAGTTTGCGAGAATCTAGATTCATCAAAATCAAGCCCCTCCTGCCCGCTGTTGCGTGACGCTTAAAATTGAGGGCAGGCATCTCATCCTCCCCGAAGCTCTGGGCGTGACGCGGTGGGCGTCACGCGTCACGAAACAGCTCTACGGCGTTCAGTAAGTCCCACGGGTTTCCGCCCCTGCTCGTTTTAGAATGAGAGCGAGCCGGGGCAGGCTTTGGCTGCCGGTCGTGGGGAGGGCGTGGAGGGTTGTTGCTTGTGTGAGTTTTCAGTCGTGGGATGGGTCAGGCAGGTGAGCGGCACAAGGTTGGGCGCCGCTTGGGGTGCGGTAAGTCGGGTCGAAGTCTTCGGGGGCGCTCTTTGGGTGTTTGTTTCTTGGTCTTTTCTCTCTTTGTTTTCAGCTTGGTCGGGGGCTCCTTGGCGGGCGGCCGCGACGGACTGTGCCAGGGAGGGGTCGGCGGTCTGTGCCGTGGGGAGCGTGGGGCGCTCATGGTGGTGCCGTGTGTATGCTAGCAAGCACGAGTCCGCCAGAGAATCCCCAAAATGTTCCACCGGCTTCCGAAGAGGTCGCGGCCGAAGTCGCGCGTCCTTGTGCTTGTAGGTGGTAGAAAGTTTGCGCTGTCGCTTTTTGCTTTAAAAAAGTGCGCCAAAAACGAAACCTCCGCCATGTCATGTGGAAAGGCCAAAGTCAGAGGGCGTGGGCCCTTTCCGTCTTTTTGGCGGTTTCTGTAGGTAGTCGGTTGAAAGTGTCGCCTCTTTGGCAACATCTAGGCGCTTTTTGTGCTTTTTATTTTTTCGCTTGTTTCTAGTAAGTGCTGTGCTGTTTCCCGATCTTCAGGCTGTGGCCGCGCCTTGTTTTGGGCGCGATCTGAGGGCCGTGGAATTTATTGAAAAGCGTCTGGAATGTATTTCAAACGGATGACAGCCGAGGGGGATCTTATTGCGCTGGGCACCGTTTTCGCGTCGCTTTGGAATGCATTCTGAACGATTTCGAAACAAACAAATTCCGCGGCCCTCAGACCGCGCCCAGAACAAGGCGCGCCTTGAAGATCGCAGGACAGTACTAGAAACAGGCGAAAAAGAGGCGCAAAAAGTGCCCAGATGTGGCCAAAAAGTTGACGCCTTCAACCGACTACGCACCTAACAAAAAAAAAGCTGGAAAAGGTTCGCGGTCTTTTTGACTTCTCTGCAGGATGTGGGGCTGCAGGCGTTTGGTGTGCTTTTTTGAAGCAAAAAGCGGCAGCGCCAATTTCTTACAACCAGCAGAAAAATGCGACTTCGGCTGCGACCTCTTTGGGAGCCGGTTGAGCTCTCTGGGGTTTTTCTGCTTGCTGCGCTCTGGTTTAGCTAAATCACTTTGGTGGCGCCACTGGACTTGGGAGTGCTTTGCGCCCCTCATAGGCCCGCACCGGGCGCGGTCGCCCGCGGGTGTCCGCTCGTGACCAGCAGAGTGGGCGGCCTGCAGGGGAGCGACGGAAAGGGGAAACCCCCAACAGGTGCCCCGCTTTGAGGTTCGCGCCTTTACTTACCTTCCTTGGGTGCCAGCCTTGGCGCCGCTCGTTTGTTTGGGTAGCTTTTTGCTTGGGCAGACCTTGCGCAAGCAGCTAACAAGCAGCCAGGGCCTCGCCATGACAGGCGGCTACAGCTAGCAACGGCTCGCGCTCTTCAGCATGCAGAGCAGGCGCGCCGCCGCCCGAGGTTTGAGCAGCTGGCGGCTGAGTGGTGGCTGAAAATGCCAATCCATGCACAGGCTGAGCGGCAGAGAATAAAAACAAGAACCACGGGCGAAGGCTGTCAAACTGTGAAAAGCTTGAACAATTTCGGGAATGAATAGGGAACGGGCCGAGAGCTTAGGAAGCTCGAGGCGGTTCCTTCTAGGGATCCCTTTAAGAAAGTGCTGCACTTTCAAGAACCTGGCGCATGCATCGGGGTCAGCTATAGCCAGCTTGCTACTTAGCGGGGCCATAGCGTACTTTGCTAGCTTAGCCAAAGCCTGCTTGCCTTGCTAGATTGCCTCAGCCGTAACCAGCTTGCCGCGCTGGCTTAGCCATGGCCAGCTTGCCTCGCTAGATTGCATCTGATAGCCGTAATGGCCTTCGAAGAGTCTCCGCCCGGGGATATCGTAAGTAACTACTTCATAAGCCGACTTTTGCACACGAGATTCTAAGGTGCTGTCCGAATTTTCCAGCTCTCACTTCTAAAAATTCGTTTTCGGATCAAAGTAGAAATCAGGGGGCTGCATGTGCTGGGGTAACTCGTCAGGGGAAATACGATACGAATTATATCGGGAACCACTGATACTTTAATGCGCAGCTGCTGCTCCACTAGCGACAGCTCTAATGCACCGAGAGCGATACAGACGGGAATGATCGCGTTGAGCTTGGAACGGCTGTAGCTGGTGCGGTGCAGAGATTGTCACACTTGGCTGCAAATCAGGAGAATTCGGATGCAACGGAGATCGAGACTTCCCTGGAGAATATTCTTAAAGAACTCAGGAATCTGATGACGACCCTCAAAGCCCAGGAGCCACATGAAATAGAGGGGCGACCAACTTTTGCATCCACTTACGGGGCCTTTTCCATTTTCAAATAGTTCAGTCACAGTCCTGCCAATGATAAGACTCCACTTGGCTCTCTGTCCTCTACTTGTCCAATTATCACGACCAATCCTTTGCTAAAGGCATGTGGCGCAGGCGGGGAGCCAACGGGTGTTGAGTGAATGCGTTGCACTGCACTGACTCGTAGATGCTCCTGATGACCGAGCAGCAGTGAGAGACGCTTATCTAGAACTAGGGTTCGTCGAAGATCACAACTAAACCAAAAATACCCCAACACATGAACGATAGTTGTACTCAATGGGCTTCTACTAGGTGTTTCATTATTGTCTTCTCTAAGCATAACTAGCAACGCCTCAGCTTGGCAGCACAAGTATAAGCGAAAGTAGTAGAAGTGCAGCGGCTATTTCCGTGACATCAGCTCCCGGGGAAGGCACTATGGGGCCCGGGGCTGAAGTACTAGACGATGCAAGAAGTGGCGGCGATGATGCTCTACTTGAACGAGATCTCGACACACTTTAAGGTCTCACTCCCATGATTAGGGTTATTATTAGACTACTATCATAAAGAAGCACTCACACACGTTCTAGGGCTGCACGGTGGCCCCCCCCCTGTGGTATGGTCTGCGGTGGCGCGCGCGCGCGCTTTTCCGCGCTGATTTTCGCGGATTCTAGTGGTGGAAGGCGGCAAAACTTGGCGCGCGGCTCTCCTTGCGCCTCTCTGCGTGTTCCTCGGGGACCTCTTGGCCTCTGCTGACCCTCGCAGGCGGTAGGCCTCCGGGGTAAAAGGACGCCGAAGGCGGCCACGGTCTCAAGAGCAGGCAAGCCGATGACCAAGAGCCTCGAGGGGACAGGCCTCACGGCTCAGGGGGTCCAGCCCCTCGCCTTTTGCCGCCTTCGGAGGCCTTCCAAAGCCGGCGCACTGCTGCAGCGGCGAAGCACATCGGAGGCACCTGGAGCACAGGCATGCACCTGGAAGGGGGCGGCGCAGGCGGTCCCGTGGTCCCCTTTTGAAGCTTGTAGGGAACAGCCAGGCAGCTAGAGGCGAGCGGAGGAGGCCACGTGGCCCCCTTTTGAGGCCTTCCACTCCGGGCAGACGCCTTAAAAAGGGGCCTGGGGCTGCACGGTGCCCCCCCCCTACGCTAGGGGGGGCACCGTCGCCCTGAGCCCTGGAGGGCCATATAACAGTATTATAATTATATATCTTTCCTCCGCTGAGTAGTAGCTAGTACAGTAAGACAATGCAACGGTAGAATTTGAAGAAGAGGAAGGCCTTTTGCGGTACTATACTGGCTACCTTTATACGTAGCACAATGGGGATGCGTGCCATGGTCTACATCGGTATAGAGTCAGTGATTGCAGAGCTAGCGCTGTGTATAAAATACTACCATTGTGAAACCTACCGCAAATAAGGAGCTACTTCTTACTCTTAGTACAGCCACGACGTGGTAGATCTTGATCTACTTAGAAGGGTTAGATGAAGACTTACAGTGTTTTGAATTCATCTATGATCGAAGGTTATTACTTTTACCTTTAGCTCCCGAAAGTATTTCACAGTCTGGTAGCCGCGGAGCCTATTTTTCTACAGGATGTGACGATACAGCGACAAGCTAGCTACAGGAGGTGACGACACAGGAGCACAGGTTTGACGACTCCAGCTAGTAGCTCTAGGAACTTTGTGAGTAAGCTACACAAGGTGGCTGACGTCGTGTGCGTTTTGATACATCCTTGCGCTCCGTGAGCATGCTTTTTTTTGCTTGCCGCTATGAGCAGCTTTCTTTCTAATCGACGCGAAAGCTCAGGGAATCCTTCAAAGAGTTGGCCAAGGCAATTGGCAAGGTAGAGAAATCGCTTTAAGGCTTCTTTCACACGTCCAAGTCAGTGCCAACACCTTCTTTTCCAAGTCAGTAATCAGATGAAGAACAAAGAACCTCAGGAATTCTCTGCCGCCATGTTGTGCCTGTAGTTGTAGCGTCCAACAATTAAATAGGGAGCGTCCATCTGATCCTGTGCTACTCACTTTGGCCGTTGCATAGGTCCAAGTGATTGCTTTATGAAATTCAGACTATGTTCTTGGACATCGACATGCTAGATTCGCGTAGGTCGTTGTAGTAAATACCATACATAGGGCTTCATCTATTAACTCTAGATGGTGACCCATCCTTCTCTCTGCTCTAAAAGGCGCCGAAGGAACCGAAGCGCAGTCTTAAAGATAGCATGGCAGATCTTGGTCCCCTACTCAAGACGTTCAAGGAGAAGGCGGAGAGCGCTACTGGAGGTGGTGTAGGCCCGCAGATCGTTATGGAGGAAGCTATCGGCGACCTTGATGGGAGCACGGCGGAACACGATGATCTCATCAGTAGGCTGTAAGACTCGATGCTGGAGACTGTGTTTACCTGTAAAACAAGTACTCAACATTTCAGACTAGACAGTGGGTTGATCTATCAAAAACAGAACAAGGCTTCTGCGTCGCTGTCTGCGACCTGTGCGAGGCAATATATTTATTATATGCTGTGATGTACATGTAGCAGTTGTGTTGATTGACTGGCTGATTGGCATTGAGAGACTGACAGCCGAGCAAAAGTCTCGGGTAGGTTTCGTAAGTACCAACTCACACGCAGAGGATTTCGTTGCGCGTTTTCAAGGTTTCTCAATGTGCCGCACAATCTACAGGCAGCTCTAATCGAGTACAGACCTCCGAAGTCGTGTGGAGTCGTGGATGAATAGCCATAGCAAACCTTATGAGCAAAGCTACTTAGAGAAATCTGTAAGTAAGAACACAACCACAATCAAGGAGATGCCAGAAGGGGCTCCTCGTCCTACGCGCCGCAACATGTAGCCAATACTGATTATACTCACCAGTCGACGAGTTTCTAGCTCCAACCAGAAAGAGCCCAATCTCATAACTCCGCAACCGCATACTTAATTAAGAATGTGCTGCATTGTGTGCGCCTCGTGGCCGAAGCACGACGACCTCCCACGTCTAGATTTAGTTAACAAGTATATTGGCCGACTAAGGAAAGCGAAAGACAAGAAACAGTTTCCGCTACTACAGCGTATGACGTTTCATGTTTGTTGTTCATCTCCTTCTCGCATGATGTCTGCATGAAAATGAGCGATCCACCACTCCAGCCTTTCTGATTTGTGACAGCGGAAGACCTCACTCTAATCCAACGGTGACGCTGGTGCTGGTGGAATTTATGCCTCTTGTCGAATGTTCGCGCTTCTTAGTTTCTTTTTTCCTGGTGTAGTTGTTACTCATTTATTTATAGAGGAACACAGTCAACAGTGACTATTGTTTCAGCCAGGTTATTTACTGTATGCGGGAGAAAGGGCGCAAGGCTTCTGGTTCTGACAGTGCCTCAGTGCCTGCAGGTGCAGGTGGGCATCAGAATCAGTGTGTCAGCGCAAAAGAGTGAACTAGTGCATCTCGACCTCAAGCAGGGTCGATAGAAGTTAGGGCACCCCAAGTAGGGTCCGTGAGGACGTATGAACCTCCCAGGCAAAGCCGTCCTACTTTCGTTTTTCATGTTGAATACTCAGTCCCTACATACTGCATTGCTAGCGCTAACCAAGAAACGCCCATGAAGCGATCAGAAAAGCCGCTGAAGCACTAGTTGCAGAGCTCGATGAAGCCCTCGCTTCTGCTTATGAACAATAGAGGGCAGGGGCAGCCTCTTCTTAGCATAAAACTAGATGAAGCAGGTCAGAAAGAAGAAGGCGCATCGAGCCGTATTCTTGAGTAGGGTAGAGCCCTTTTGCTAGTAAGCAAGTTCTTACTAGTGCTTCTCCCTACTTCTACGCAAAGGAAAGAGTCAAGCGTAGCCATGTGCACTAGGTGCATAGAACTATGCTGTTCTCTTGAAATGTATTCTCCGACCGTCGTAAGCCTAAGCCTGAACCACAACGGGTCTACTTGTATTTCCTGTCTAGAGTTTTTCACTGACCCAAATTAAGTTGCACAGTCGCAAAGTGGGTAGTCGAACTTCTGATAGCGTGTGCCTGCTTTCTTAGTACATCACCTCGCGAATGCCCCTCATCCGTCTTCGATAACAAGTGCACAATCCAACGCCCGAATCATGAAGCCAATTATGTCTTTTAAATGTTGGCTTGTTTACTGGTACTGCCTATGCCCCTCGTATTGGGCTAGTTTAAGGCAGCTGAAGCGCTTCTAATCGACCAATATTGCAGCACTTTACGGCGTGTTCTTTGCGTTTCTTATTCCTTCGAGATATTATCACTACAATTACTCACCGTCTCGCGTGCTGCCTGTCACTCTCCTCAATCAATTACAGCTTCTGGCGATCACGTTTTGTCAATCCTATTTGAAGTTCGTGAGTCCTTGTGAGTGAAGTGTCCTTGTAAGAGAATTGCAAGCCAAGAAAGCGCTCTTCCTTTTTACGCGCTAGCACGGATTCTCCATAAACTAAATGCTTTAGAAATACACTCCCTGCGCTAATGAAATAGGAGAATTCGCGAGGCCGCTACAGACGCGGCTGCAGACCTCAGCAGCCTCTTTTATGATAGTCTTAGCAACAGTGAGTTATTAACTTAGTTGCACTTGATACACTTACACAGTGCCAAAGAACGGCAACTACACTAGGAATTTTGGACTACTTAGCATGTATGTGCCAATGATGTCATAGAAGAGCCACAAAATTAATGGAGATAAAATAGATACTGAAACACCTGCGCCAAGTCGTCTCATCGGGCACCCTTCTCCGCAAGCACTTACGAACGCAAAAATACTCAACAAAGGGCCTGCTTAATCTGAAAGCGAGGACTTCTTGGTACTTGTTGTTGTATGTTTTTTCGTGACAGTGCAGTGGCCCTAAGCGAACGAGCCCCCGGACGGGCTGGCCACGGAGGACAACGTCGAATACGCTCGGGAGATGATAGAAAATTTTTACGGATCCTCTCACTCTGTGTCATTCTGCGCAAATAGTTCGCATTCAACGAAGCTGATTTATCGATATTGATACTCCAGACCCCGCTTGTCGGTGGTCAGATTTTTCGCTATAATCGGAGAGGTTTGAGGGAATCCGCCCGAGGTTCTTCGTTCTTGGGCCTTTTGGTCTTGTTCAGTGTTTGACTTTTGACCACCGGGCGCCCCGAGGCTCTCGCGCCGGGTGGGATTAGTTACAAAGAGGAGCGACGCGCTGCCGCCTTTAAATGGTCAGACCACTCACGCGCGCCGCCGTGTGTACGCAGATTATCGGGGGAGTTTGCTGGCGTTGTTCGCACTCTTTTGAAGTATTTCAGCGGGGAAGTTTGCGGGGGTTTCGCCGAAATTGAGTAAGCTTTTGCCGCTTTCCTGCTCGCTAGGCCATTTTTGATGAAAAAACTGAAAAGATGTCGCCAGACTTTTTTTCCAAGAATGGCCTTGCGAGCAGGAAAGCGGCAAGCAATAGAGAGGCTGAATCAATTTGGTGGCATTTCTCAAGAAGGGCTGGACCGGTTGCCGCTTGAGTTCCAAAGGGCTCGCGCCTCCTCTTTTTGTTAAGTTTCGATGGTGTGGCGTGCTCGCTGTGCCTCTGGTGCTTCCGCAGGTGGCTGATTAGAATGGCGCTAAGTTAGCTAAGAACTGCACAAAAACGGCCACTATTGTCGCCTCCTCGTCCTGGAAGTGCTCCGCTTAGCGGCTTTTGCGGCTTGCTTCCTCTTGGTTTTTCTGTCTTTTGGTTTCGTTTCATGTGATTCCCCGCGCCCCTCCAGAGTCCACCGCATCAGCCTGCAAGTGTGTGCCTGGGGATTCTGGAGGGGCGCGGGGATTCCGAGAGCGCCCGCGGTTCTTGGTTCGCAATTGGGGGAAGGTTTTCCCGAAGCGAGCGCAGTAGGCGGCGAGTGTTCTGCGGGTTCGTATCATGCCCGGCAAGATTGAACTTTGTCCGGATTTTTGCAGTCCTTCGCTGAATTTTCTCCAATATAAACAACCCGTGGGCCAGAACTGGGAGGGTGCCGGTACTCGAAGGGTTGGGAAAGTAAGGGCTTCGACAAAAAAGGGAGAAACATCGATAAAAACGGTAGAAGTAGAGGAGGCGCAAGAGGTAGAAATCGAGAAAAGCAGGAGCCTTATGTAGGTGCAGAAAATCCAAGCTCCTAAAACTGAGACGGGCACTACTTTCAAGCCCGTCCGCCCACTAGTCTGCGCCTCTTTCTGCCTCTTTTTTCGTACATTCCCGAGCCGGAAGCTAGTGGGTGGCCCCTGGTAACTACCAAAAACCTCCGCGCCCGATGGCTCGGCAGTGATATGGGAGCACTCTCCGGGCGGGGGCGGCCCAATATCGGAGAAGGCGCGCGGGCATCTCCGTTGGCTGTGAACTTGAGTGCTAAGGGCTGCCCTGGCTCCGTGTGGTTGTCACCCTTGCACGCAAAGCCACGCGCGAAGGCCATCCCACCGCAGTGGGCTGCAGGGCTGTGCGACCGGGCTGGAGCGCCAGTATGCAGGAAGACCCGACCCCGCCACACACTTGCAAAGTCCACCCCCGTGAACCTTGGCCAAGCCAAAACGAACCGGAGTCGGGTTGGCGTGCTGCTGCTGGTCGTTGCCTACGTCATCCTCTTCCCCTGGCGCGGAGTCTGGTGGGCGTGCGTGTCTGCTACAGACTCGGGAGACAGACGGGTGATCGAGCGACGACCAAGACCAACGGCGCCAAAATATATTCTGCAACGCAAAAAGCAGACTTCGAGTTTGTTTGGGCAGGATCCAAGATTTGGAACGTCCGCCACCACTGTGCTGGTTTTGGTCGCTCCAAAGCCGACGAGGGTCCAGCAAGTCGCTGGCTATTTTTTTCCCGGAAAAGGTTCGCTTTTTTAGGCCTTCCACTTGGGTCTAGTCTTGGGCTTTCATCTTTTGAAATCTTGGGCAACAATTTCAAAAATCTAGTGGGGGCAGCAAATATTTTCGGAGCAGACTTCGAGTATATTTCTGCGGTTTTTTCTGCGGGAAAATTCATCGCAGAAAAAGCACTTTTAGAGGTGGCTACACTTGGATCTAATCTTGGCTCAGATTTGAGCCAAAGTGTGAGTCTGCTCACTCGCTCCGGCGCTTCCTGCTCCTGGTTGTCTTGCTGCAGCCCACAGATTGTGGTAAATTCAGACCAAGGGGATCGCGCACAGGCTCAAGGAAGCGGCAAGCGGAGGAGGAAAGGGCTTCACAGCTGGCCGACTGGGGTGCGACTGAGTCAGTTGATTCGGACAGCTTTCGGGCGCTTTGAATCAGCTGACTCAGCCGCAGGTGTAGGCAGCCCTTGCGGCAAGCCCAGCGCCTGGGCCACTGATCAGCTGCTTCAGGCACTGGCCAGGCAGTGGGCCACCCGGTTCCCTTTGAGGCAATCTGCCAGGCCTCTGGCTGAGTCAACTGATTCATCAAGGCCAGCCTTGGCCTTGAGTCAGTTGATTCGCATGACCGTGCAAACACAACAGCGCACGCGGTCGCTGGCGATGGCATTGGGGCCGGGGACTCCTGAGCTGCCTGAAGATGCTGCGTTGTGTGCGTTTGCTGTGGCTTTCTTGGTCTCTCGACCGTTGTGCACATTGCGTCGCCTTTTTGTGCGTTTTGAAATCTCAACTCTAGGGCCTTGGGTAGTCTCCATCTTCACCTTAGAGAACCAAAAAAGGTGGAAAAAATGTAGAAAAGGGCGCAGAAGTGGCTTGGCAGGAGGTCGCAGCAAAAGGACGAGGGGCAACTTCTACAGAAAGAAGGGCTTGCCCATCTTACTTGCATATCTATGCACGCACACTGGAGGGGGCGGGGGGATCGCAAAGGGAGGAAGCGCGCCGCGAAGCTCTTGCTGCCTGGCAGTTGCCCGCGCGCCTGCCTCTGGCGGGTGCGAGGTAGTGCGGCAAGAGCGGGAGAACATAGAGAAATGAGAGGCGCAGCAAGATGCGCCAAGCCTGAGGGACCGGCCGCAGCTTGGTGGCAATCCTGCCAGGACACTGCGCGGCCAAGCGCGCGCGGCTCCCCACCGGGCCCGGGCGCGCATTGCACAGGCCACCGGGGCGCTGCGCTGGCAGTGGGGCGGAAGAAGCAGCCTACAAGAAGGGCCAAGGTCAGGCCCGCCATTTTCCGGGCCTCTTCTGATACCGCGGCCCCAGTTTTTCCCGGGGCCATGTTGGCCCCAGTATTTCCGGGGACCCCGCCAGAACTATAAGGAACCCCGCGGGAAAATAAGGACCCGGGATTTTTGCGGCCCCGGTCCGATTAATGGGGGAAAAGCACCGGGGCCCTTATAATACAGGGGGCCCAGTTTTTCCGGTCCAAACCCTTACTTTCCCACCCCTTCTAGTACCGGCACCCTCCCAGTTCTGGTCCATGCATTGATATTTGAGTGTTTTTGTTTTCCGTTCGATTTCGAATAAAGATAGATATAATCCGTATTCAAAGAACTGGGGCATGAAGCGCATACTTAATGCCCCTATAATAGTAGTATTAGCTCGCCGCTTGCGTGGGTGGCTGGCTGGGTGTGAGAGACCAGCAAGAGCATCAACTATGTATATTCACAAGGCAGGCTTGATTACATAACTGCCTGCATCTCATGAAGGTGACCGTGGTGGCGGGAAAAGCATTTCTATTAGTGGAGCTGCATTTGGTTTTGAATAGCCTACTTGAAAATAGGACTACTCTCTTGCCCTGTTTCAGCGACGGACCTTCCTCATCCTCCAGCCCTTATGTAGTGGTCGCTCTAACCGAATCGGAAATTTTGCGAAATCCAGAGCCAGACCTTCGAAGCACAACGCAAAGCGAGGGAAAAGCAAACCAAAATAGACGCTATTTATGTCACTGACATCAAAAACCCAGAATGGCTGTTATTTGGAGAGGTGGCGTGAGTGCTTCTCTCAAGAACATGGTGCGCGTGCCCAAGATCAAGAAGTTGGCGTACTACTATGTATAAATATTTAATATTAATATTTTTTGTATTGGTGATAAGAGTAGAGAGCGCAATATCCCTACGATTGGGAGAAGCGCCAACAAATGAGCTCAAACAGCAAGCGAGGCTGGAGGAGTGATGATTGGGGGATACTCAATAACCTAGGTTGAACTAGCGCTGGGCACTGTGCCTATTCTAGTGCGCTAGTACGTTACATGAAGACGAGACTACTTCTCGTAGTATATATTCCTTCGAGAGACCATTTTAATGACGTGAAGTCTACGCATGAAGATGCGGCTTCGCGGCAGCTCTAATTATAGCTAAATAGCGGCGGCCGCGGCCCCGAGAGTGACAATGCTGAAAACCTGGCTCCACCGCTTAGTACTCGCGACCCTGCTAGTACTCCAGTCTCAACAATTTATGTTGATGAGGATACTTGAGAATGAGAAGACCGCCAACAACTAACTACACCTCGAAAGCAAGCCTGGAAGAGTAGTGATTGGATGATCCCCGTCCCCCATGATCTAGCACTTGCCCTAGCGCGAGCACTGGGTAGCGTGCCTATTCTCGAGATGATGCTCAACATCGTAAAAGGCATTCAGCAGCAGTGTTTAAACTTCCTAGCAGGCAGTGACGTGCTATAATCTAGAAGATCTACGTATGAAGAAGTAGATGCTTTCTTGTCGTGGTAGCTCTAATCATGACCGGAAGATGGGCCCCCGTGTCCTAAGGTGGAGACCTTTTAAGGCTCCGCTCGTTCCATTTTGAACTAAATAAGTACTACTCGCTATGAGTATGAAAAGGAATCAACTATGTATCGGTATCCAACCATGTGAATCATTACTAGCATTCTGATGTTGGATCGCGACAGTCGTGGCAAACGCCTGCATCATGGCATCAACTATGTATGATGTGGGAGAGCCAGAGCCTCTGCGCGATCACTCCTCAGTGCGCGTATGTAATCAACAAATAGACGTTTATTGGTGTACGCGCACAACGTAAATGATGCATTGTTATTGTACTCTGTAACCGTATTATTTCCCTTTTGGCACTGCATCGCAGTGGCGGTAGATCATAGACTTTTCAGCCATCGAATACATGGAGTATGTGGTTAATAAGGAGGCGGAGACCGACCGCGCGTCTTGGGCTGGACGATTTCTGAGTAAGAAGAAGTGCTCCTCTTTTTAGCCGTGTCCTGGTCATTATGGGTGCTTTTGCTCCTTCTTTTTTTTCCTTGCGTCACCTCGGCAACTCTAATCAATTCGCGAAATGCGTGAGCTGATGCTAGAAAACCTCGAAGCCGTGGACAAGGCCAGGCGACCGCGAGGAAAATACGACAGCACCCCCCTGAATTCGGTTCCAATTTTTCTACACTTAGTCCACCTCTGAGGACTACAACAGCAACCCAAAAAATAACTACTCTACTCGAGGTTCTTTCGGAAAGGTTACTACTACTACGTCCTAGCCACAATTTCCGTCGTGCAAGTTAGTCATTAGTTACGCTCACGCCCTTTCGAAAGATGCAAACGAATCGTCGGTGTCACCCCGATCCTAAATCAGGCGCCGCTGCCATTACTGGATCATTTGCAACCGCAAGAAGCAAACGCAGCTTATGGCAACATAGTAGCGGTCCTTGAATACAAAAACAAAATCAAAAAGGCAGTGCAAAGTAGAGCTCACTGAATATGCGCTCATCGGTAGTTTAACGATGATCCTGATATGCATTCTCGCGTGCAATCTGTTTCTGGCGCCAGGAGTCAGAAACGGAATTGAAATCCACTTCAAATGAGGCGCGCCAGGAGATCAACGGCTCCTCCCCGCAGGCGGTGGAAGAGCAACGACAGCCACCTTACTAGGATATTCTATATTATTGAGACTGTGCCTTTGCGTCCAGGAACTGAAAAATACCAAAACAGTGTCTACTAGTAGCCTGAAATTAGTATTAGAAGCAACAGAGCACGATCAATATCAATTGTTTCACTTGTTGTTCAATTGTTCCAAACTCCTATGAAGCATTAACAAATAATCGCAAGGATCTACGGGATCGGAGGTCCTCTGACACCGACTTAGAGTATCATGAGTAACTGCATTTAGTACTACAGCCAAGAGCTCAAGTTCGAGATGATGAGCTAGCCTCATCATTCATTATATCTGCGTGGCTTGATCATTTTTCGAGCTAAAACTTTGCACTTGATGTCTCGCGTGGTTTCGCGCATCGTCAAACAACTCCGCGTCTGCTCCTTTTTTTGCCGGCTCTAAAAATCGAGCCCCGAGCCGACCAGCGAGGCATCAGATTCAGAGTCTGCGGCACCGCTACCAACAACAGGGGGTGGGGTACCTTACAGCACTCAAGCATAACGGTCCAGGGCTCAGGGCGACGGCGCCACCCCTAGCGTAGGCGGGGGGGGGGTACCGTGCAGCCCCGGGCCGCTTTTTAAGGCGTCTGCCGGGGGTGGAAGGCCTCAAAAGGGGGCCAGGTGACTGCCTCCGCCCCCTTCCAGCTGCCTGGCGGTTCCTTACAGGCCTCCGATGTAGCTGGGAGGCCTCAAAGGGGCCCAAGGAGGGGACCGCCTGCGCCGCCTTCCAGGTGCTTGCCTGTGCCTTAAGTGCCTCCGATATGCTTCGCCGCCGCAGCAATGCGCCGGCTTTGGAAGGCCTCTGGAGGCGGCAAAAGGTGAGGGGCTGGACCCCCTGAGCCGTGCGGCCTGTACCCTCCGGGCCCTTGGTCATCGGCTTGCTGGCTCTTGCGACCGTGGCCGCCTTTCACCAGACGACCTCCCGCCTGCGAGGGTCACCAGAGGCCAGGGGGCCCCTGAGGAACATGCAGAGAGGCGCAGGGGACCGCCTGCGCCAAGTTTTGACGCCTTCGAGCACTAGGACCCGCGAAAATCAGCGCGGGAAAGCGCGCCACCACAGACCACACGGGGGGGGCACTGTACAGCCCTAAAAAATGTATAAGACATTGATCCAAAAAGGTGGCAAGGATTTTGGCCGAGGTGCTTTTTCTTTGCTATTGTTTGGAGCTTGAGTGGTACTTATACTCGCTTGTAGTGCTTCGAATCTGCCTCCTGCGCGTAACTTCATCCTTGGCGCTACTAGTTCTAGCAGGGTACTCTGTCCCACGCATCCTGTACAGTGAAGGCGCTTCTCTACAATATTTTTTCCTGGGAGCTATATCTGAATCTATGCGTTTTCATCTTGCCACGGTATTGCCTATTACTCTGAGTTGAACATGATGAATTAACCAAAGCAATCACTCATATCTGAGTGGCGTGATCATTTTGTGAGCCCGTAGCAACACGCAGAAGCAGATATCATGAATTTTTTGGTGTCTTACTTTCGTGTTGCTCCGTCTATCGTCATACAGCTCCGCGTCGGCTTTTTCTTTTAGTGGTAGCTCTAACAATCGACATCGAAAACCTTATCCGAGAGCGCGCATCCAGGTGCTTTGCATGACGTTGGCCTGCCGCAGCCTCGTGACCAACCGAAAACCGCGCCATCTACTTCTTACGGCGTTATTTTATAATATATGTACATCGGGAGCGAGTGACAAGCAAGTTTTATTTCCCTTCCTTTTCAGTTGGTTCAGATCCGTCTTTTACAGCACTGATCCAAAAAGAGAACAAGGATCCCCCCGGCCTAGGTGCTTTTTCTTTTCTATTGTATCATTTGGAACCTGGGTGCTATTAATACTCTTTCGTGGTAGCTTCAATTATGGTATGGTTAATACAAGACTGCTTTGACTTTAGTTAGAAAATCCGTTCCCTTTATATAAAGTTAAAGGAAGAGGGGTAAGTACTAAGTAGCTAGTACGTAGTAGTAAAATTAGCTAGCTAAAGCTGCAGGATTGTCCTGCAGGAGTTGAGGCATGCTCTCAGGAGGTGAGCCTCCAGATCGGTAGGGCGTGGCTCTCCGAGAGGCGAAGAGAGGACTCTTTGGCGACCAGGTCCACGGGCAAGGCCGCTCCTGGCCAAAGAGTCTGCTCTTTTCCTCTCCGAGGGCCACCTCCTGCCGGGCTGCTGCTTCGACCTATGTGGAGACCGCCTCCAGAGACAAGCCCCCACCCCCTGCAGGACTTTCTTGCAGCTTGATGCCCTAACTTAACCTAGCTAATTAACCTAGCTAATGCGGCTTTATGCATCACCCCACAACTCCGTCTGCTATTAGTGGCGCCGCTAATTCTGAGGCGAAGATGATCTTGTTCAAACGCAGCCCACATCTCCTGGCCCAATTCAAGGGTGGAGCAAGCGTCCGACGACACCAAGTCCGGGGGGGGAGCCAGACAGAACCGCCAGAGCCGCTCCAACAACCACAACAACAGAGCACTCCGAAAGACGGAAGCGGAGCACCTGCCGCTTATGATGCCATATATGTTCCAGGGCTTGGGGCTACGGTGCCCCCCTAGCGTAGGGGCGGGGCACCGGTAGCCCCGGGCCCCTTTTGGAGGCGTCTGCCGGGGGTGGAAGGCCTCAAAAGGGGGCCAAGTGGCCGCCTTCGCTCCCTTCCAGGTACTTGGCCGTCCCCCAGAGGCCTCCGACGTAGGTGGAAGGCCTCAAGAGGGGCCCAAAGGGCCGCCTCTGCTTCCTTTCCAGGTGCTTGGCAGTCCCCTAGAGGCTTCCGAGGTAGGTGGAAGGCCTCAAAAGGGGCCAGGTGGCCTCCTCTGCTCCCTTCCAGCTGCCTGGCTGTCCACCCGAGTTTTCTGACATAGGTGGGAGGCTTCAAAAGGGGCCCAAGGAACCGCCTGCGCCCCCTTCCAGGTGCCTGCCTGTGCCCTAAGTGCCTCCGATATGCTTCGCCGCCGCAGCAGTGCGCCGGTTTTGGAAGGCCTCCGAAGGCGGCAAAAGGCGAGGGGCCGGACCCCCTGAGCCCTGCGGCTTGTACCCTCCAGCCCCTTGGTCATCGGCTTGCCGGCTCTTGCGACCGTGGCCGCCTTCGGCGGCCTTTCACCCCGGAGACCTCCCGCCTGCGAGGGTCACCAAAGGCCAGGAGGGCCCTGAGGGACACGCAGAGAGGCGAGAGGGACCGCCTGTGCCAAGTTTTCACTCCTTCGAGCACTAGAATCCGCGAAAAACAGCGCGGAAACAAAAGCGCGCGCGCGCGCCACCGCAGACCATACCAAAGGGGGGGGGCACCGTACAGCCTTGCAACATGAGTATGACATTGACCAAAAGAGGTGGCAAGGATTTTGACCGAGCTGCTTTCTCTTTGCTATTGTTTGGAGCTTGAGCGGTATTTATACTCGCTTGTAGTGCCTCGAATCTGCCTCCTGCGCGTAACTCCATCCTTGGCGCTACTAGTTCTAGCAGGGTACTCTGTCCCACGCATCCTGTACAGTGAAGGCGCTTCTCTACAATATTTTTTCCCGGGAGCTATATCTGAATCTATGCGTTTTCATCTTGCCACGGTATTGCCTATTACTCTGAGTTGAACATGATGAATTAACCAAAGCAATCACTCATATCTGAGTGGCGTGATCATTTTGTGAGCCCGTAGCAACACGCAGAAGCAGATATCATGAATTTTTTGGTGTCTTACTTTCGTGTTGCTCCGTCTATCGTCATACAACTCCGCGTCGGCTTTTTCTTTTAGTGGTAGCTCTAACAATCGACATCGAGATCGAACACCTTATCGAACAGCGCGCGTCCAGGTACGTTGCCAGGCGTTGGCCAGCCGCAGGATCTTGTCCAACGGAAAACGAAAAGCGCGCCACCTGCTTACGGCATTACTTTATATAAATTATATAAATATAATATATGTACATCGGCAGCGAGTGACAAGCAAGCTTTATTTCAGTTGCTTTTCAGTTGGTTCAGAATCAGATCCGTCTTTTACAGCACTGATCCAAAAAGAGAACAAGGATCCCCCCGGCCTAGGTGCTTTTTCTTTTCTATTGTATCATTTGGAACCTGGGTGCTATCAATACTCGTTCGTAGTTGTAGCTTCAAAGATGGCATGGTTAAAAGATTGCTTTGGCTTTAGTTAGAAAATCCGGTCCCTTTAGAAAAAGTTAAAGTAAGAGGGGTAAGAAGCTAGTAGTAGTAAAAGTAGCTAGCGAAAGCTGCAGGATTGTCCTGCAGGAGTTGCGGCATGCTCTCAGGAGGTGGGCCTCCAGATCGGTAGCGCGTGGCTCTCCGAGAGGCGAAGAGAGGACTCTTTGGCGACCAGGTCCACGGGCAGGGCCGCTACTGGCCAAAGAGTCTGCTCCTTACCTTTCCTCCCCGAGAGCCGCCCCTGCCGGGCTGCTGCTTCGACCTATCTGGAGACCACCTCCAGAGACCAGCCCCCACCCCCCGCAGGACTTTCCTGCACCTGAATGCCCGAACCTAGCCTAGCTAATTAGCCTAGCTAATGCGGCTTTATGCATCACCCCACAACTCCGTCTGCTATTAGTGGCGCCTCGTATTCTGAGGTGATCTTGTTCAAACGCAGCCCACATCTCGTCCTGGCCCAATTCAAGGATGGAGCAAGCATCCGGCGACACCAAACCTTGGGAGGAGCCAGACAGAACCGCCAGAGCCGCTCCAACAACCACAAAAGCAGAGCACTCCGAAAGACGGAAGCCGAGCACCTGCGGCTTATGGTGCCATATATCGGAAGCTTGCAGGCTGGTGCCCTATTCTTCAAGATCATTCGTCTAAAGCATTGCAGAGGCAATGGCAGGCGGGTGCTTAGATTTATTTTATCTACCCTTGTAAGTATTCTCACACAACAAAGACATGGGCGCTCCTCCATAGTAGCACTTGATGCTCTCCTCTTCCACAACAGGGGCGAGAACATGCATGGGACTACTAGGAACTTTCGTTCAGCTATTATCTAAAAAGGTAGATCTTGAGAGCGAGAACTAACGAGCCTGAGTTAATAAAATGGGCTATTTTGTGAGTTATTTCTATCACTGCAGCTCCCCCGTAGTCATTCATTACACTGTAATATGTAAAGACTCCCGGGCGTTATAGAATAGAAGTATATATCTGCAACCGTAGCCCTAGTCATGATTGCGATCTAACGCAAAAAGACAAGGATCCTGAGCTTGACTCCTTCGCTTTATTTTTCCTAAGTATATATCTGCAACCGAGTAGCCCCGCGCCTGGCGGACGATTTCGGTTGGTTGGTTGGTTGGTTGGTTGGTTGGGTCGTCATTCCAACCAGCCAACCATCCGACGGCGCCAGGATCGGGAGGCAGTGCTGACGGAGATGGGCAGCCGTAGCGCGGGCTGCGCTTATCGCGTCCTTCTTCCAAACGGCAGCGGCGCTGGCCAACAACCCAACCAGCCCGCTGGTCGGTTGCTTGCTTGCTTGCTTGCTTGCTTGCTTGCTTGCTTGCTTGCTTGCTTGCTTGCTTGGTGGGTGGTTGGTTGGTTGGTTGGTTGGTCGGTTGGTTGGCGGGTGGGGTAGTTGGCTGGTGGGTTGGCTAGTCGGGGCCCACGCTCGTCCAGCCGCCTGGCTGGCTGGCGAGTCGCGGCCCACGCTCGTCCAGCCGCTTGGCTGGTTGGTTGGAGAGTCGGGGCCCACGCTCTTCTGGCGAGACCGTTGGTTGGTTCTGGTTGGTTGGTGAGTCGAGGCCCGCGCTCGTCTGGCGAGACAGTTGGGGGGCTGGTTGGTTGGTTGGTTGGTGAGTCAGGGCCCACGCCCGTCGGGCGGCGCGGTTGGTTGGTTCTTTGGTTGGTTGGCTGGCTGGCTAGTCGGGGCCCGCGCTCGTCTGGAGGAACAGCTGGCGGGCTGGTGAGTCGGGGCCCACGCTCGTCGGGTGGCTTGGTTGGTTGGTGAGTCGCGGCCCACGCTCGTCCAGCCGCCTGGCTGGTTGGTTGGTTGGTGAGTCGGGGCCCACGCTCGTCTGGCGGGACAGTTGGCAGGCTGGTTGGTTGGCTAGTCGGGGCCGGCGCTCGTCTGGCGTGGCAGTTCTTGGGCTGGTTGGTTGGCTGGCTAGTCGGGGCCCACGCTCGTCCGGCGGGGCAGTTGGTTGGCTAGTCGGGGACCGCGCTCGTCTGGCGGGACAGTTCTTGGGTTGGTTGGTTGGTGAGTCGGGGCCCACGGTCGTCTGGCGGCGCAGTTGGTTGGCTAGTCGGGGCCCACGCTCGTCTGGCGGGGCAGTTGGTTGGCTGGTTGGTTGGCTAGTCAGGACCCCCGCTCGTCTGGCGGGAGAGGGGCAGTTGGTTGGTAGGTTGGCTAGTCGGGGCCCACGCTCGTCCAGCCGCTCGGCTGGTTGGTTGGTTGGTTGGTTGGTTGGTTGGCTAGTCAGGGCCCCCGCTCGTCCGGCCGCCCGGCTGGTTGGTTGCTTGGTTGGCTAGTCGGGGCCCACGCTCGTCCAGCCGCCCGGCTGGTTGGTTGGCTGGCTAATCAGGGCCCACGCTCGTCCAGCCTGCCGGCTGGTTGGTTGGCTAATCGGGGCCCACGCTCGTCCAGCCGCCCGCCCGGCTGGTTGGTTGGTTGGCTAATCGGGACGCACGCTGGCTCGCCTGGCTGGTTGGTTGGTTGGTTAATCGGGGCCCACGCTCGTCCAGCCCCCCGGCTGGTTGGTTGGTTGGCTAATCGGGGCCCACACTCGTCCAGCTGCCCGGCTGGTTGATAGTTGGTTTGCTAATCGGGGCCCACGCTGGCTCGCCCGGCTGGTTGGTTGGTTGGTTGGTTGGTTAATCGGGGCCCACGCTCGTCCAGTTGCCTGGCTGGTTGGCTGGTTGGCTAATCGGGGCCCACGCTCGTCCAGCCCCCTGGCTGGTGGGTTGGTTGGCTAGGCTAATCGGGACCCACGCTCGCCCAGCCACCCGGCTGGTTGGTTGGTTGGGTAATCGGGGCCCACGCTCGTGCAGCCCCCTGGCTGGTTGGTTGGTTGGCTAGTCAGGGCCTACGGTCGTCCAGCCGCTTGGCCGGTTGGTTGCTTGGTTGGCTAGTCGGGGCCCACGCTCGTCCAGCTGCCCGGCTGGTTGGTTGGTTGGGTAATCGGGGCCCACGCTCGTGCAGCCCCCTGGCTGGTTGGTTGGTTGGCTAGTCAGGGCCTACGGTCGTCCAGCCGCTTGGCCGGTTGGTTGCTTGGTTGGCTAGTCGGGGCCCACGCTCGTCCAGCTGCCCGGCTGGTTGGTTGGTTGGCGAGTCGGAGCCCACGCTCGTCCAGCTGCCCGTCCGGTTGGTTGGTTGGCTGGTCGGGGCCCACGCTCGTCCAGCTGCCAGGCTGGTTGGCTAATCGGGGCAACACAAAGAGACAAGAATTGTTGCGTTCTATTTTCTGCTGACCCTCTGGCTCGGAGGTACTTCGACACCGACTTAGAGTATCGTGAGTAGCTACATTGAGTGCATCAGCCAAAAACTCAAGGCGCTGTCGTCCGAATAAATTTTTTCGGTTATAGTAAAGACGAGTGAGTCTCTAACATAAAAAAAGGGAGCTGGCTTCACGAGAGAGCGAACACCTCGACGAGATCATCGGCGTGATTCAGAGACATATGATTGCTGCATCACTCCAGCCTGCCACGACTGTACTAACTTGGTCTTGGTGGTTTTGAAAAAGTAGTATTCCTTGTTTCTAATTCGTCAATTCTACATCTAGTTCGCGTTTTGTCGCCCTTCTACGTATCTTCTCTGCAAGTAGAATTCTGAAAGGTTTAGCACAATTGTTGCACAATGCTGGACCATTCGCAATTTCTCTCCAAAGTATGCACATTATCAGCACTCCCACTCGCTGACTTCAGGATGATCTTCCTTTAATATTGTTGGACGCGTGAGCTTCGCCTGCCGCTCGTTATGAAGAGAGAGAGCATTCCCTTTCCCTGGACACAAACTTAGCATGATTAGTAGAGACGACAGAGCACAATCAAGATTTTGGCTTGTTGTTCAATTGTTCATTAGATTGATATTATATGTTGCATTGTATGTGTACTCACAGCATTGCTACCGATCTGCTTCTTTTATTGCATATGCTGCTGGTCGCAGCTCTAACTCTGCGGGTCTTCGACGGCCGGGGAAGGGAAAGGACAGGGAGTTCTGGTAAAAGAGACGCTGACGCGCCGACCTCCATGAGGATGCGGTCATAAGTGTTTGTTATTCTCAGACAAGAAGCGCTGACGTCATATAGATGGAAAACGCAGCTGGGTACACGGTTGCAACTGTTCCACGCATGTTCATGCTGTGACTCAGACTCTAGCTTGCAGTTTCTAATAAATATATAGTCACGTGTGAGGCGTTCGGGCCGCGCGCGAACTAATAATAATAAAAAAAAATATCATCGATTCTACTAGTATGAGCGCTACACCTACACTCGAATTGCATTTGCAGAGATAGAGAACTTTTTATAAGCTATCGATTACATGCCAAGAACTGGCTGATACGACTAGGAGGCAAAAGTATGAAGCTTTGTTTCTGTATCATTCGAAAGTAACAAGTTGCTGGAACAATGATTATGATTAAGAAATCGAGGCCATCTTCCTGCTCCTCCTAGGTCCAGGAGATGATAGGAGAGTTAGAAAGAGGACATCAAAGAAATTGAAATAATCGCTCAACGAAGTTAAGACTAAGTAGGTGTAGTCTAGTCGTTTGTCCTTTAGCAGCATCGTTTATTAGGTTTAGCAGGTTATGAAAATTTACATTTTGATGAACAGGAACTAATTGAAGACGAAGAAAATCTTGATGCTTTTTATTTAGTTCTACTCCGGGCAACTAGTACAGCACAAAAATTTATATCCTTTTATTCTCCGCATCTTCGTGCCTGTTTCTCCTGAATCGACCTTCATCCAGTGAAGCTTAAGTACTTAGAGTTTCCCTCT
Source organism: Amoebophrya sp. A25 (assembly GCA_905178165.1). Taxonomy (NCBI): domain Eukaryota; class Dinophyceae; order Syndiniales; family Amoebophryaceae; genus Amoebophrya; species Amoebophrya sp. A25. Next base: position 299,164 of record CAJINU010000009.1, on the reverse strand, counting down.
GTACAAGACTAGGCAGTGATGGTGTAGAACGTGGTGGGCTGTCATGATTTTCATTATATTTTGTAGGATTGTCTTCCTGTAAGAGGATTAGGACTGATGTCTCTGTCATTTACGGCTGTCATAATATATAAGGTGTCATCATCAAGGATGTGGCACAAGAAAGCAGCTGCATTTGTATCAACTCTACGAGTTCAGTTTTTAATGCCGGATGATATGTAAACTGAAGCAGACTACTTCCAAGACCAAGGAAAAGTCACGAGACACCTAGCTTTACCAAAAACGATGCATCAACGATTTCACTGTATAGCTGTGAGCCATGACGTTGCACCCTGTTGAAGGCCATCTTTTACCCCTGAGTGGGTAGTTGTTGAAGACCACTCAAAGATCAACATGATCATGATGGCAATGATAATGATGAGGGCTTGCTCAAAAATGATGTCAAAGCTACATCATGGAGCTGATCATATACTTGTCCAGCCTTATGAGCTCGTAGTGCTTTTGTACATCTCGTTATTGTTGAGGGTAAGTACCTAGCGATGGTCTGTTACTGTTTTGCCATACTGATACTGTGTTCTTCATGCACTGCGCTTACACATTCTCACCGATGTTAGATCAAGATTATTAGGTGCGAGGCGAAAGAACAATCTGATTACTGCATCGAGAAGGTGGGAAGGGTGTTAACTAGTATGATGATCAGTATCTGAGTCGATGATTTGATTACTTATGATTGTATTGAGTTCTCTATTTTTGCCGGTAGTTTAGGATGACTACTTGAGACGCAGACGTAATAATGTTGATGGTTGTTCACGTTCTAGGCTAGCGCACTAGAAGGATCGAGAAAAAATTATGCTGCAGTTGTGTGAGGAGGCTGACGAGGACAGCGAAAAGATAAGCTCACAAGTGCTTCTATTATGTAGTGCACCGAAGTCCTACTTGACCTGCAGTAGAATTGCAGGGCGGTCGAAGTCCTACTTGAGGTGCAGTAGCAGTACAGCCTGTTTGTTTTTGGAGATCAGACGGAGATGAAGCCAGCAAGTCGTCGAGATGATTGGTCTCTGACGTCTTCCCCTTCCGCGATTCTTGGCATAGAAACAAGTTGATGGAGGTGCGTCTTTTCCTTTTCCGCGTCAGCGATTGGTGTAAGGATGACGCTTTTTCTTCCATCTACTTTTTTAACGGTTCAACATACACCGGGAACTTATTTCAAGGGGAAAAACTGCCAGAAGAGGGCATCCTGCCTAGATCATTGATGGAAAGAAAACCGCCATCCATGATAAATATGGCAAAGCTCCATCAGAACAGCTAGTACACCGCGAAAGCAGACGAGGCTCAAAAATCTTTAGAATTTCTGCGGAGCTTCCAAGATCACAAAAAAACTTTGACAACACCACTGGCAAACTGGGTGTCTCCGAACTAAGGGTAAGGCCTTTACACATGCACACTCGTAATTGTACTAGCGCATAGCTGTTCTCAGCAGGCACAGACGATAAGAAAGACGCGGGAGCAATTTTTCCTTTTTCTGGCGTCACTCACCACTCGCAGAGGAGTTGTGCTACATGAGACACGGGGGAGTGAATCGATCACGACGTAGTGTCAGCAGGAAGATGTGCGAGAACTGGAACGGCCAATGGTTAGAGAGGTAGCCGTCTACGTCTAGTCATCATATGCTTGCCAAAGCCAATCATACTCTCTGGCAGTCCAATGATTCCAAGATAAGACTTCCAACTCGAAACCAACTGGATGGCCAATGGTTAGAGAGACGGAATAGGCCGACCAATGCCTGGCGTGGTGTCCGCCGTTGGGTTTATTAGTGGAGCAACATGTGCGAGCAACGCTGTTTTTCTTGCGCATTGTGACGATGGCGTCGAATTCATTTTAAGGGTTGCAACTTGGCGCTGGCCTATCGATCTATGAGAGTCGTCTGTAGGACTAGGATCTTTTCAAACTACGGAAAGAGGATACCAGTACTGGACATGCTAGAGCTAGGTACTAAGTAGATAGTTCAACGTACAACGCCTAAAAAAGAGAGTGATTCTTCTGATACAACGAAGAGTCCACAGTATAAAGGGAGCTCCTTTAGTAGAACGAAGTTGAAAATGTGTTTGCCTCGCGTCAGAGGAGTACGCAGTAGCGGACTTCCTCCAAAAGTGGGTCTCAATTGTGCGCACTCAACAGTGCGTCTCACTTATAGTAGGCACGACTAACAGAAGGTAAAAATGAATCAATTACAACTTCGTGTTCTTGTTGCCACTTCTACCGATAGGGCCATCTCGCTCATCTAGGGGCGGCATCCTCAACTTCGCCAGAAGATGACTGAGCAGAGGCATGCACGAATCGCATAGATTCACCAGATGATGACTGAACATACAGACTCAGTAGCCGAAAGTTGCAAGAGGATTCAGATAAGCACCCACCGGAGCAGGATGCCATAGTGCCAGAAGTAGATGCCAGATTATGTAGGAAGCTCTGTAATTGCAAAGAGTTCATGTCTACAGGCTTTTTTGTAGGTTAAATAATGCTTTTTTGTATGTCATAGTTCTTTATTAAACTACAGGCTGCCTGCTAAGGCTAACGAGTACCAACTGAATGACTCCACAACTATGACAAATCCCTTCACGTGCATCAGCATCACAAGCGCAATCGACTTCATAACAAATGACTTCACAACATGAAGATGAAGTGACTTCATAACAAACGACATCTGAATTAGTCAGACTTCATACATAAGATATTACCAATTGACCTGTCGAGATTTCTCATATCGCGGCTACCTACCCTTTTCCCCTTCAAAATGTATAGCATTAAAGGGGGCCGCGATGGTCTTGGTCGCACGGATGGAACAATAAACATTACTCATAACAGGAACAACGTCGAGGAGCCTTGGGCCAACTTTAATAGATAGCGACGTGTTGCTGGAATCAATTGCCCATAATATACACATGGTTCCAATTTACTGATAATTGCAATCGCGCCCCTTCGTCACTACGTACAGCACCTCCATTTCTAATTTCGTTCTTGCGACTCGTTGTTCATTGGCATCGATAGGTGAATCGGAGCAATCTTGTCTAGTAGTAGATAACTGGACATTCAGACTAACACACTTGCTCTCACTGTTTTCGACATTTTTTATCATGCCTGTTTCTGACTTTTATGTTGAATGATTCAAGATTATGCTGATGCTGCATGTGGTAAATACTTCTAGTCTGTGTTTCTAGAAATCTTCTTCTATGTACCAACGATTTTTTTTCCATGAAATTCAAAATCATTCACATTCTAAGTTTACGTGATTTGTGTGTCAAAATAAATGCTATTTTCATTCTAGTACCTAGTCTGCATAATAATAATTCTAGTACCTAGTTAAATACATGTTGTGAAGAAGATATCAGCAACGCTCTAGGAAGACTCGCTTTTGTACATAGCCGACGCTGGTCGGCCCCAAATGATCTCTGATACAGGAAAATGGACAGCATAAAAATACTTTTTTATTGTGGTGTGGAACGATTATACTTAAGAGGACCAACAGCAACATATAGCTATCGACTTTCTATTTTCTTACAACAAGGAAGCCTAAAGCTTCTATATCTGTCTCGTCATGATCTGACTTCTCACTTCGATCTACTATGATGCATTTGATAACGATAGATACGACTACTTTACTACACGCCGTAGCGCCTGAGTGTTGATGTTGATGATGGCGTGTCGTTTCTTCGAATGGTGTGCTCGTCTCGAGTGAATCCGTATCTCTGGTTGTAGTGGTTATCGATATATATAATATTAGTGTTGTTGTAATTTCTAATTTTAAGGCTACAGTAAATGCATCTTCCCTGGCATCTTGGTCCCGTTTCTCAAGGGGAAACTGGAGCCAGGATGCTCACCGACACCGAGATGGATTTATGCTAGGTCGAATAATTCATTGTGCCTACTATAGCCAAATTATTTCTGGTGGCTTGAAAAAATCTTAGTCTGTGCTCTCATCGGAAGGATCCCTGCTCCATACCCACGTAGCTGCTCCATACCCCATTTGTTCCTTATGATCAAAATCAGGGTACCCAAGACCGGAGCCATTCAGTTCCACTACTTACTGCATATTACTAGTCGCACTCTCCGCTACTTACTAGAACTAGTCGTATTTCCCTTCACTTTGGATTTCTTGTTTTTTACTGGTCCTCGTGGAGTGATCGCTGCAGCTTGTCGCGATTGTTGCGACTGTCCAGTGCTAGTAGGCGGGAGGCTGATTTGTGGTTGAAAGTTCAAGTTAGGGGCTGTCAGTTGACCCGGCACCATACTAGGCGACGCAGCGGTAGGTGTAGTTAGAGCTACCGCCTTCGCATCGCAGAGAGCATCTTCCTCATGTGTCTCAATTTTTTCGAGTAGGAAAAGAGGCAGGAAAGGTGTTCCTGCGGAAGAGGATGCTCTAGCGATAGCCTTAATGTGGGTCCAAGCTTGTTGGGCGATATGTTGCCTATGGGCTGAGGCGGCGATAAGCGTCCACCCGCTCCACTTGCTGCTGGCGGTGCAGCGCGTGGCGTGTTGGAAGACAAAAACGAAGGAGCTCCTGCTGATGTTAGAGCACGAGAAGATTTTCATGATTTAATGATTCTGAGTAATTCCAATTTATTACAACAGACTGACTGGCGAGGGCGACCGCGACGCCCTTCGAGCATTCTTCTATGAGAATGCACACGCATCATGATGAAGAGCCCGTACTTGATCACAAGGACGAAGTAGTATGAAATAGGCATAACTGCGGAGGTGGCTGGGGTGTCATTGTAGCTGGGTTAAAATTCAGGCTCGGAATGGTTAGCTGACCAGCTGATGGAGGCTTCACTTGTGGACTTGCACCAGGTCCCGTAGCTCCAAGTGGGTTATGAAGGGGTGCTGTTGATGCTGGTCTTGTTGGTGAGGAATTGACCGATTGAGGTGCCTGGCAAGAGGTATGAGCAGGAGGAAGTAGAGGTGGAACTGGAAGAGGGAAAGAAGATGAAAGTACTATCTATATCGTTGCAGGAGTTGTTGAGTAAGCATTGAAAGGGAGAATTTGATGAACATGAAAGCGAAACGAAGATGAACTACAAAAAAATCCGATTGAACTCCTAGCTCCACCAACATACTCCTACTCTTGATCTTCTATTACGTTGCTATAGAAAGTGACGAGATGCTTTCTTCTATATCTATTGTAAGTAGGATAGGCTAGTAGGAGGTGGACTGGTGTGATAAGCTAGAAGAACTGATATTTTCTTGTCCACCATAGCGATAGCCATACAGATTACTAGCGCCCACAAGTCGTGTCTCTCCATTCGGACTGCCGACACTGAAGCTCGCGAGAGCCACCTTACTCCCTATTGGTTGCTGGAACATGTCCAACGTGCTTCCCATTATCGTACGGCTGCCTGGTGAAGGTGGTGAATTCCCAACTTTCGGCGACCCAGTCGACGTAGTTGTATTAACTACTCCTCCAGTAGCAGTGCCAGTTTTAGAGCTAGTTGTACCGCGACGTATCCCTGAGCAGCCAATCGTCCTTGCGTCCCTTTTCCCCTTGAAAAGAAGGCCAAGAAACTTAGTGCTGAGGATGCTCCAACGTCCAATGGTGTAGCCTTAACAGGTGCTGATGTGGATGTTGTTGTATTCCCTCCAGATACTGTGCTAGCGACTCCACCAGTACTAGGAGTTGCGTTAACCCCTGCACGTTGACCTGCAGCAACTTCGCGCACAGTAGGAACTTGAGAACGCCCAAGGTATCTCGGATCAACACTATGCAAAACTTCATGCAGTGCGTTTTTCACGTAGTTGAAGTTAGAGCTCAGCAAGCTCCTGCTTTTCGCTCAGAAAGGCCAGACGCAGACCCAGAGTCAGTAATGTATTTACCAAGAAGTAAGTAGACATCTTCGAGTTCGGCGACTGTTGTTCTCAATGAATCAGCAAAAGGGGCTGGAGGAGCAGGCCTCTGTGAGTCAAGATGGGTTCTGATGATCAGATAGCGTCTTAATCAAAGCGGTAAGCTGTGGCGCATCGCTGCTCGAAGTCGGTTCATCCATGGACTGACGGAAAGCCGCAGAAGCATCGGGAGTAGAACTGTTCTGGGTATGAAAAAAGGGCTAGAGCGGGTGAGGGTCCCACAACATAAAGACCCGTTCTTCTATTCGGGTGCGGCCTCCGAATAGAAGAGCGGGTCTTTATGTCATGTGTGGAGGGCGTGGGGCGGGTGCTACTGCTATGTATAGACAAGAAATTGATAGCAGAATCAAGTAGTACAGCAGAAGCATGCAACAACTTATGTTGGAAGTTTTTCGTTCTTGTTAAGCGAAGTCTACTACTCTTGTACTTAGTTGTAGAGCAGTGTAGCAACTGTAGAAGAGGGATAAAAATACCATCCTACCTAAGTAATGCTGAGGAGAGGGATAATATTCTACCTAATGCTGAAGGGGAGTCTTTCCATAAGCTGCAGCATCCCGATAAGCGGCACTATGATGGAATTCGGCCACTGCGGTTTGGATCACTTGCATGCTACGATCGCAATTTCGTCTTAGAGTGCGAGTGGGTCTTGTGATTATGTATACTGCTTATATTTTCCCTTGTTGTATTCAAATTCAGCACTCTTTATCTTCTACTATGGGGTCGGGAACTACACCTTTTGTTAGGTGGCCGCTCCTCCACCACGGGAGAGGATACTAGTACGAGTACCACTACCGAAGAGACATACTAGTACGAGTACCACTACCAAATTTAGACATACTAGTACGAGTACCACTACCAAATTTAGAAATACTAGTACGAGTACCACTACCAAATTAATTTAGACATACTAGTACGAGTGCCACTACCAAATTTAGAAATACTAGTACGAGGTCCACTACCAAATTTAGACATACTAGTACGAGTTCGAGTACCACTACCGAAGAGGCCGAAGACGATGCTGAAGAGATGACATAAATGTAGTTCTAGAGGACATACATGGAAGTACAAATAAAGGAAAGCCGGGTCATAATTGTAGCTGTTGACTCTTTTCGTCGACCTCTCGTTCCAGCGTAGCAATGCGGTGCTCTAAATCACGCACTACTCTTTCGTGCTCCGAACGATGAGCGCGCTTTTCGCTCTCGACTCTCTTCACGTTCGCTTCAGCTTCTGCATGCAACGAACGGACGCGGGCTACCTAGTGATTGGAAGTTGATGTGCAATATGAGAGCAGAAAGTAGAAGTAGAAAGGCACTAGTGAGGGAAAGAGCAGATTATACGTCGCAGGTTGATGTCGAACATCATGATAGGGGAGAAACAAGACGAAGGAAGAAAAGCATGTAGATCAATGCACTTTTGCAATTGCCTTCGAAGAACACCCTGTATAGTAATTATGTTGGTAGAGCCACTTAACTTGTACTAGGAATGGAACAAGATACATACACAAAATGAGGTGGGAACTATTCTTGCAAGAATGAGAGGAGCCAGAGTCTGCATATCATGGTTCTTACCTCTTCTCTTCCTCTATTTGTGGCATCTACCTCGACTTTGCGCATATTGGTTTCGAACTCACTGCGCATCTCGATCATCCCGCGTTGGAAGTGATCGCTTAGCATCTCATGCTTTCGCTGAAAATCTCCAGAAATCTCTTCAGAATGTCGCGAGGGTTAGAGCAGGCAAATGTGGGGTCCTATCATTTGTAGTATAAAGAATGTCGCGAGGGTTAGGACGTGTGTTGAGTATAATGCTGTCGCTATCAGTTTCTATATCTGGGGCCCTATCAGTATCTATAAAGAATGTCGCTAGGGCTAGGGTTAGGACAGGTGAGTATGGATATGGGTCACCCCTATCAGTATCTATAAAGAATGTCGCTTGGGTTAGGACAGGTGAGTATGGGAATGGGTCCCCCCTATGAGTATCTATAAAGAATGTCGCTTGGGTTACCTAGAGTAGGTGGATATGGGGTCCTACCAGGATGAGGAATGTCGCTTATGAGATAGTCACATAACTATTCTCAACTTTATAGATAATAAAAAATCCGTACTATCATAATTGAGTGCTTCTTGGTGCGACTTTGTCATGCTCTCGCGGTGTTTGTGGTGCTCTTCATGCAGTCCCCGCACGTGTGCCTCGTGAGCCGCATGCTTCTCCGCCAAAAATTGATCGTATCTGGCTTGTTCTCGAGATTAGAACTAAGTGATATCGATTCAGAAGATACAGGTAGTCCGTCTTTCTGGTCACAGTGGTCACTCGACACTTCTGCTCTAGCCTTACTATGAAAAGAAAATCTGGCTCAAGTCGTGCTGGCTTTTTTTGGTTTTTATTGCAAAGAAGTTCGTTGGAACTATAAATAAATTAGAGTTACTTTCTTCTGCTCTGTGGAAGAAGATTCTTTGCTTGTATTTCGTTACGTGTCTTCGTTATACGTCGGTGTGTGTAGAGGCCGATCTAGTTTTCAGACCTAGTGGAGGTTAGCAGGAATAGGTATAATACATAGGAATCAACATGTTGAAAAAATCCACTTCGCTGGATTCCCTTGTGAAAACAGGGGCGGCATGGGGAAATATGGACCCTGCGCCAACTCCGGCAACTTCAGCAGAAAATTCAGATTGTGACGTGTCTCCCAGAAGTGTTTCGTCTGGCTTCACTGTGGCAGGAAATGGCGCTGCAAGCACAGCAGGAAGATGTCCATTTCACATAGGAGCAGTGGAGAAACATGAAGAAGGTGTTAAGGTAGTAGAGAACGGCGAAAGACGCGAGAACATCGTAGAGGAGAAGGAAACAGTTGCATGTTTGACTCTAGATGAAACAGTTGCTGCTTCTCCCAGCAACAGCGATGGGCCACAAGCTACAGAAGAGCACCCTACCGCTTCTCCCACTAAGAACGCCTGGTCAGAAGACCCCTTAATCGGAACCCGGTGTGTCCAGCACTTAGTAGACGACTCCGATTGTGAAAGTCGCAAATGGATTGCCGTAGCTGAAGCCATTCGAGAATCCTTGTATGATGATAAGAACGAGATCGGCGATCCAGAACGTACTTGGGGACCCAAGTATATCCGTAACTGTGTGCATAGTTGTCTTACTTATTGTAAGCACACGGACACAGGCGGTTTGGAAGGAGCAACAATGCGTTTTGCGCCTGAGAGCACCGAAGCGCACAATCGGGGATTGCCAGCGGCTCATAGAAGGTTACACCGTATGGTGAAGCGTAAATTTCCTTGGATATCCTATTCGGATTTGTTCGCTGTGTCAGCCTGTGTAGCGATTGAGTGTGCCGGTGGCCCGGCGATTCCGCTAGCTGTGGGCCGCTTAGACTCTGACGGCCGTTATTTAGTCCTCCCAGGTGGGGGAGAGTTAGGACAAGAGGAGAACAACACGAAAGTCGTGAAGCCACCAATTCAGCCTGGGCGTTTGCCCTATGCCGAATACGGTGAGTACGAGGATGAAGCGTCCGAATTAGTCTTAATCACCAGTCAGATGCGCAAGAAGTTGATCGACCGCGTTGGATTGACAGATCAGATGCTTGTATGTCTGATTTGCGGTGGTCACGCCTTTGGACGCTGTCATAAGGAAGTTTCTGGGTATAGGGGACCGTGGCAAGCGACGCCTGGAGTTTTTAACAACTCTATGGCCAAAAATTTACTGAACGAAAAATGGAGACTGGTCAATAGTCAGGGTGTGTGCATCGGCGGGGGCGAGGGTCATGAGGTTGCTGGAGGTGAAAAAACGGAGGAAGCTGAAAAGCAGCAAGCCAGTAGTGCTCCGGAGGAAGGCTGCCCTTTCCTCAAGATGCTCAACACATCGACTACTTCTTCTACAGAACAAGATCAAGACCTATCTTCTCCAGGGAAATTCTCCCGTGTGTCCTCATGGCATCCGCCGTCAATATGTCAATGACAACGAGTACATGATGATGTTGATGAGCGACATGTGCTTATTGCGAACGCCAACGTGGCGAAAATGGCTCCAAATCTACGCCGAAGATGAGCAGCGCTTTCGAGAGGATTTCGCAATCTTTTTCAAACAAGCCTTAGAATTGGGCTGGAAAGATCAAAGTCGGAGACAAGATGGAAATCTTGAAAAAGTAGGAGCAGGAATCGAAGAAGGTGAAGGAGGAAAAGAAAGCAGTGAAGATGGAGGAAAAAGAAGAACCGGTGCTGTTGCGGATCTTAAGAACTCTGAATGGGTCCTTGATTTTACCAGATCAGAGGAAGGAGAAGACAACAACTACAACAAAGGAGAACAAGGAACTCATTCTGGCTTACCTGGTAAATGCGCAAAGTCCTCATGTTCTAAGCATGCAAAGTTGCCCAATGCACCAAGAAAGGCACTAGGAGAAGATAGGCAATCGTTTAAAGATGGTTGCTTTGCTTTTCTTGCGCGGATGCGTCGGCAAGCAGAAGCGATCCCCGGAATGTCACTCAGGGATATTGCCGAACGATTGACGTGTAGACAAGCAGGATATTATTTGTAGAACCAGTAAGGAGTACGTCACAATATAGTAATAGGAATATAGAAAATTGAAGGAGCATATTAAGGTATTTTCAAATTTTTCAAAGAAGGGGAAGTACTATCTATTGGAGGACATCAACTACATAATGAGGAAGCACGAAAACAGACGCAACAAAGGAAAGAAGAAATAAAGGACTGTCTTGCAACCAATTAGAGATGCTACACACCGCGAGTGGGTACATCAATAAAGCAATCAACTAAAGAGTAGGTCCTAATCTGTGGAAGAAAACTGAACTTACACCTCATGCTAGGTAAATGAATGAATGAATGAATTATCAAGTTTCTTAAGTAGAAAAGTATGATAATGATAACATATTAACATATTTTGGTTTCATACTTACTCTGGTAATGGTATTAAGCCCCCCCAGCGCCTTAATCTTTCCTCGTCGCTTCTACGGCAGACTCCAGACGTTCGTCATGCCTCTTGCGCACGATCAGCTTTTTCCATTCCGCAAAGAAGCTATGCAGTGTGCTGCGGTTGTCAACCTGTGTCTTTGCAGTATTTTTCGTGCTTAAGTAGATCATACTTTATGATCTGATGACTGGTTAAGTAGATACTTAATATACTTTATGATCACTTAGTAGTAGTTGTAACAATAGTAGTATGAACAAATGTAGTATAAGCATATGAGCTTCATGGTAGTACTGAGGGCTTCGCATTTCTACTAAGTGTCATATTGCTTCATGGTAGTACTAACTATACATAGGGCTAGTACTTAGTCGTACTAACTATAGGGTTAATATTATATCCTCTTGATGAGACTTCTTGCTTGTACAACTTCCTCCTCCTTATTACTCAGCATGTCATTCGTAATCCTCATCAGTTTAACTTCAAGTAAAAAATTATAAAAACTCGAAGTACATCACACCACGATCGGAACAAGGTTCGTAGTTGTAAGTGTAACTAGAAGTACATCACACCACGATTGGAACAAGGGTCGTAGTTTAAAGAATAGAAGTACATCACACCACGATCGGAACAAGGTTCGTAGTTGCTGCATAGATTTTAGTCGTAGTCTCATATTCTCCTCTTGGAGCATTTGGATCGCATCCATCAACCCCTGCATATCGGAGTGCAGGGTCGCAAGTCGTTGCACAGGAGACTTGCCCTCCAGGTTCCTAGGATCTGGGCGTGTGGGTTTTGGGTGTTGAAGGAGATTTCCGATACAACAACTAGTGCTTCTATTCCATCTAATGTCATTACGATGGATTAAGATTACTTCTCAATCAGTCTATGTTCTCAATCTATCAGTCTATGAGGAGTGAGCTCGAGGTGGATCATGGGGACAAATAACATAAGATGAAGAAGAACTAGTGCAACTTGGTGAACGAGGAGAGGACTCAACAACAGAACCAGGCGGACATGCACAGACCCCACGTAGTACAACACCTAGTACAGGTTCTACGTTAGAAGTGAAGTCGTGTCATGTCATGGGACCTCAAATGTAGCATTTGAGATCTACTTTTGAGGCCACGAAGGATCAGCTTTTCGCGAAATGATCTTAAGTTTAAGACTGACCACGTTGAGTAACTAGTAAATGCACCTTTTCTCTGCCTATTTGGGTTCGGACGGCGTTGGGTGATGACGCGACGACCTCCTACGGACGAAGACGTAGTAGGCTGCTCCCCTTGGTCCGTAGTCTCGGAGCTGCTCAAATTAGTGCTAAGGATGATCATGCGTCTCACCAACTAGTACCCACAGTCAGTCTCTCACTCTGTGCTAGTACAGCTGTTTTAGTAGTTCTAGTTTTTTCGGAGGATCGTTGACACTTGACGTCTAGAAACACTGTTGTTGATAGAGGCGCAGGCACGCACTTCTGATGTTGCTCGTTTTCAGTACCACGTGATGAAGCCTTAATTTTTGATGTACTTCTCTCAGCCTGCGTCGTCATATTCGGAGTTGCAAAACGGGACGCACCTGTCTTGCTCGTCATCTCCATGTTGTCGCCGCGATCAGTTGCTACTGTCCTTAGATGAAGAGCCAGAGATTTGTTTTACTTGCTTCACTTAGTAAACTTATAGTCAACATTTTAATCGGTCCCTCCTGAACCTGATGAACTTTAGTTCTTGTTACTAGTCCTCAGTAGTAGTTACTAACAGAAGACTCAGTCTCCTTCTTGACGAGCGAGGCAGTAGTTGTAGTTGTAGTAGTTAAAGAGAGGTGATCCAAGCTGCTACGTAGTACCTGAATGGGACAGAAGCAAGGAAGTTGCACAAGTAGTAGGTGGTAGTCATTTACACCTACACAATCACGACAATCTCAGCAAATTGTCGCCTTAAGTCCTGCTCCTCGTCCAGACCAGAACCGCTGTCAGCTTGTGAAGACGAGCTCTCCTCGTCTTCTGTTCTTAGAATAGTACAGTGGCTGAAACAAACTCAATGTCAATTTGAAATACAATACACCCTGCTCCTTCGTCGATGTCTGTGATGTTCATATACAAGCTACTTAAGCTATATTAATGCATGATCTCACACGTGGCTCCTACTTAGGACGAGGAAATGGAAATCGTCTGAGAACGAAGATCATGCACATTTCAAGATAGGTGCACAGGTGGCCCACTCGTAAACTACTCAGCCAGTTTGCGCTAAGCACTGGGCAGTGGGACAATCAAACAAAATATAATTGGGATGAATAATGAAAAAGCACAAGAAGATGAAGATGCACATGCATGGGATCTGATGGTTTCAAATCAAAATTAATAATAATATGATGAAAGTTGTATGACTATTAGTTCCTAATAACGTTTCTTGTGCATTTGGCTGTTGGGTACTCCGAGTTGTGTATTGGGCTCGCATCGTCGTGTTTTCCCGCATGCCAAGTCTAGGTCGAATGCTCGCTTTTAGCTTAGAGGATGAGCTTGAGGGTAGTAGACTTAGACGACTTGATTCTGATGAGGGCTCAGGGGTAGCGCTAGTAAACTACTTTGGGTTTCAACACATTCAGTAGGGCGGTATGGACAGCTCCTGCTTGAGTACTAGTAGACTATTTTTTTCAACATCTTTGATGATAGGGCATGGCTGGGGAGTTGAATGCTTGAGCTCGTCACCCATACTTCAACTCTTCTATTGCAGATCCTGGTCAAATAGCAGTTGCTAGAACAACAGAACGAAAAAGTAGAAGGTATTAGGAAGAAGAATTATTCTATCTCTACTACTAGGTACAACTACAACTACTCCCACCCACAAGGTGAAGAAAAATAGTCTTCCCGATCAGAGGGAGTACTACTAGCACATTTCGTTCTACTACAAGGAGGAGCACGAATGTCAGAAGGAGGAGCCTTAATTGATGAACAGAGAGTTCTACTACAAGGAGGAGCTGGAGTGGATGAACAAAAATAATCACTAACGCCGGCACATACACGACTACCACCAGACGGAGCCTTAATCAAGGTTCTACTTCCTCCTGTTGCTTCGCTTTGTCCCCGACCTTGTTTACTAGGAATAGCAACACCACCAGAAGATGATGCTCCTCCCGTAGTTGTCGTGTCTGTTGTTGTTGGACAAGTTAAATTGGATCACAAGGATTCTCTTCTTGTTTTCCCTTATGATCAAGATCAGGGTACCAAAGACCGGAGCCATTCATTGTAAAGTCCTGCTCCTGTCGTTTCATTCGTGTGCATCAACCCATAAGTAGTTCGAGATCGTCGATTTGAGAGCTAGGTAAGTACAACCAATGTTAACAAGAACATTAATATGGAACGTAAAAAACTACTCACACTCTAAAACGTGAAACTTTTTGAGCCATATTGCGCAAAGAGTGAGCAAACGCATTAGGCTCTGCTGCACACGCTTGGCGGTGCGCACTACTCTCCAGGGTGGGCCCGCTCTGCTTCAGCCGCCAAATAGGCTCACGCGGCTAGGGAAGCAGAGACCCACCTTCTGCCAAGTCGCTTGAAATTTGCTGGGTCTGCGCACGCAGCTACGGGTAGAATGGCCTTTGCCTCCCTTCCATTCGGCCTCTGCTGCCGAGTTTGGACTTGGCCAGGGCTGGCCAGAATGGTCGTGAGGTGGGACCTGCCGAAATCGTTTAGAGTAGGTTTTTCGGAGTTTGCAAAAACCGGCCCCCCCTGCCCGACAATCCCGCGAAAAAGGCCTTCACAAAAAACCTACTCTAACCCTTTCAGGGGTCCCTTTGGGTGAGGGGTCGGAATCGGTTTAGAGTAGGTTTTTTGGAGTTTGCCAAGGGCTCCGCAGTCTTGGGCGCCCTGTCGTGCTGGGCAGCCCCAGAAAAGGGCGCAAGAGTAGGCCGTGCCGGTGGTGCTCGGTGGCTGCCACTTCTGATCTTGGCCCCTTGGCCCGTCCGAAAGCCGCTCAACCCGAAGCAGAGAGTGCGCACGATCTCGCCAACAGTTGCCCACACTCGACGCCACGTGCCTGCGTGCAGTTGCTTACTGAACAACTCTCAAAAAAATTCATGTTTTAGAGTGTGAGTAGGTATTTACGTCTCATAATTAAAGATAGAGACGCAATCAGTCGTGCACTACTACAAATAAACTTAGAACATAATACACTTACACTTCAAGTTCCACTAGCAATAGTTAGTATTATAATTTCGTGTTCTACAGCACTGAAAATGAAGATAGCGACAAGAATTTGGCTAGAAATAAAACTTATGGTCCATAGATAGCCTTAGAATTTGTAGTACATGATTGCCCCATCGTTGTAGACGGAAGCACCATCTTCGGCATCAACAAATGTGGCGCGCCAAAGATATCGCTGCGAGGAGCTTCCATCTTTTTCTTTTTTTATCGCACTGCGCTAAATATATAATGAAGCTCCTACTCGGCTTTCACTTCTGAGCGCTTATACGAGTGTTGAGAGAATCGTGCTCGTTCCTCCCTCGACACGTTTGTGCTCAATTACCAGAAAATCAGGGACATCGACGGACAACTCGCTTACTTACATTCATTATAGGTAGTTATCTTCCACTTCTTCTAACTTCAAGTTCTCGCCCTTCACGAAAATTATTCACTAAGGGAAACTGATAGAATTTATGGTTCTTTGTTGTTGGGAGGGAGGTACAGGGGGAAAGAGGAAGGAAGAGAAGATCACAGACTTGTCTTGGTTCTTCTCAAGTTAGTTCTGCTACTTCGTAGTTTTCGGATCTTTGTTGACTTTTTCTCTAGCCACCGATGAGTAGAGTGAGCCTTTGGTAACCGATTACTCATCGTCCAGAGTTTACAACATCACGTCGACGTCCGAATTTCACATCTACTCGTCTAGAAAGTCGCCATGCTCGTTTACTACACACCAGCAACTTCCTGTTCGTGAGATAAAGTAGGAGGACGAAGCAACCGACTGGTTCATTGACTGACTCACTCTTGAGTGACAGATTCATTGAGTGATTGACTCCTGATTGACATGTCAGAGGAGTGATAGTGAATAGATGTACTAGAGAAGACTTAAGAGAAAGAGTAGATATCTTAATAGGACTACAACAGTACTCTCCAACCAGTTGGAGCTACATTGTTGCACTGCGTGCAAGGGATCCTCTCTACTTGTTGGACCCTCTCTACTTGTTCTCTCTTGAACATCAATCGGCTCGAAAATACGAACACAATAGCAGTGGTCTGACTCTGGTGACATAAAGATAGAAAGGAACGAAAGAAACAGTTCTTAAGCATCTCCTGGGAGCCTCAAAATAAAGCGAAAGCACCATGTGGGATAGTTGTTTTCTTAGGGAGCGGGTTTATCTGTTGAAGAGCAGGCACGAATACTGCGGCTAGTGGCCGTTCAAGAAATACGATTTGTTGTACTATCCAGCATTCTCCCAGACGAGCATCACTTTCTATTCTTTCCTCCACTTGAAATCCCGCGTCCAGCCCAAGCATTTGTAGCCATGCGCCTTGGTGGCCTAGCCGTACAGGTGTGGCAGTGCTTGTCTAGATAGTGTTGTAATAGCACTACACATTGGTTCGTGAATAACACTTCGGGACCAAGACTGACACGATACAATGTTGGAAAATTGCCATTGCCATTTCCTTTAGCAGATAGAGTTGCTCTCCGCGTTTCCTCCTCGACCCCACAGGAGCTAGTAGAACAAGATATCTTCTGCATCTCCTTTTCAACCATTCGTTCATCATCCTCGGTGAGTCCGCGGTCGTCTCCTAGTATGCTAACAACGCCAAACCGTCTTAAATGCTTCGCGGCATTCTCGTTCTTTTGGATTCGTTCTAGCACCTGCTCAATCGGTTCACCAGTCGCATGTGCGCCACCCGTTTCAGACCCACCTGAGAGAAGGAAAATAAATGGCGTCGCGGCAGCTAGATGTGGATCTGATCCTGAGGCCCCTCGTGGTCCTCCCGTGCCACCAGTACCTGTGCAAGAGCCTGTGCAAGAGCCTGAAGATGGAACCGCTGTAGATTTAGATGAGTCTATTTGTTCTTCTTCTACTTGGTCTTCTTGATGACGCTCATCCTTCTGCTCCTCACCACCTGAGGCAAGAGCTCCTGCAAATCGTTTTTCTCTTCCACGAAGTGCCATGCAATGTCGGAGCGTGCGAATCCAAGGACGATTGTTGACATCCGCATCTTCAACGACATCCGCATCCGCATCTTCTTCTTGTTCAAGCCCTATGATACCTCGAAACGCACTCTTCGACCAAGCGACGCGGTCTCGTTTTTCTGTTTCTTGTCGGATCCTAGCGCTTTCTGCGGTTTCTGCGGAAACCAGATGTAAACGCTCTGCCAGTGACTTGTCATCGCATTTCAGGTCTCGAACGAGCGCTCCATAAAAGGTGACAGTCCTTGCTGGGTTTAGGGTCTCATCTGGTGTTGTGACATGTCCTCCTACCTGCTGTGGTCTCATCTGTTGTTGATCAGTCCCTGTCATTACTAGAGAAATGGTGGTATTTTGTCTCAATGACTGTGACCGGAACAGGGCTGCTGCAACTGAACTGACGCCAACATCCACACGACCGTCTCGCAAATTCTCCAGATCGAAATTAGGTTTCGCACGACGTAACAGGATCACGAATTGACGGGGAAAGCAGCCAGGATGGTGCTGAACAAGCTGATGTGTACTATTACTTTGACCTTCAGCTGAAGAGCATGAACTACTGATTTTCTCTGTCGTACTCCATGTTGGCGCAGGGGCACAGCGTAAAAACCGTTCGGACAATTCAGAGCCGTACTGACAATTCTTCGCACTATGCCCGACACGTCGGCAATGATTACACACTTCAGCAACACTTGTTTTGCCTTTCCCTTTACCTTTCGAAGTAGCAAAATTCTTGTTGTTATTTTTGCTTTGTCGTGTTGAGGTCGTGAAGTTTGTCCTCGTGTTCATCGAATTCGAAGTCGAACCTTTCGCTTTCACTTTTTGCACCTGTGTAGTAAGCTCTGCTGGTTGCTCATCTTCCACGCTTCTACTTGCTTCGACTTTTCGTTTCTTCAACTTCGCCCCTTCCGCTTCATATTCAACATCACCGCCACCATGTTGACCTCCAGTTCGACGCACGACTTCCCGTACGACCATTTCAAGCTCGGCAGTTGAAACCCATTCATTTTTTGAGACCTCTGCTGCAACATCTTCGAACGAGATGCGAAGATGTTTTTTCCCAACGCGCTTTACAATCCCATTTCGCCCTGAAGCCTTGTGATAAACGGCGTCGCCTACGTCAGGCGCTGTTGTGGTGGTCCGAGACATCTTTAACTCTATTATATATTGTGCGAGAAATATCGGACTCAGGGTTAGTTAGTCTACTTTCAAGTACAACTGACTCACATATGAGACTCAAGATTTTTACGTTGTATGTAGTGACTTAATTGGTTCACTGATATGCCATTGACTCTACAACTCGCACAAAAAAATGGGATGGCCTCTCGTCATTGCCGTAGCCTTAGGATAGCTTGCTTGCCCACTGCGCTGCAACCACTCGACCTGCGCTATAATTTCCCCAAAAAAAAGTGTAAGAAAGTGAGTAATAGATACGAGAGAAGACCTCGATCTTCTTGCGTCGTCTGGATGGAAAGCACAGTGTGATCGTCTTGATGACAAATAGATCTTAGGCATCTTGTTCCGTGCTTGTCCTGTCTGGTTATTTCCCCGGTTCTTCCATGACAATGTTCACGGTCTTGAAGGCGATCCTGATGATCCTAAATTGCATGATCTCAAATTGCTAGTAGTTTTAGACATGGACACCACATGGACGTGGGACGCGACTGCCCTTGGATCTGATCTCCTTTTCATGGTCATCGTACTAGACATATAGAAGAGGATCCAGAGCACGATAACTTGTTCCGACAAAGTTGTTCTTAACCGCATGGATGAGCTTGACCTGTCTTTGAGGTGTCCACGACCACGACATGCGATTGCGGAACTCGTCTATCCAGAGACAAAAAACCATAACCAATACTATGTGTCATTAGACCGTGACCGACCATGTTAGGAATATTTTATAATACGCGAGAAGTGCTAATCGTAGAAATATGAATGAATCAAGGGAGGTGATTTAGTACTGAATAAAAGAAGCATTGATGTACGCGGCCTACGTGTCCGTTGGCACTAGTAATATTCGTAACTTTTAAATGCACAAACAGACGAACTATTGCCAAGGTCCTGAAGAGGACAAGGAAGAAAAAAAAGGGTTGCTAACGTTAATATAGTCGTCTCTTCAGACTGGATCGATAAGGTTGTTTTTGACGTCTCTTCTGAATTGAATTGCGTCCTCACAATGTGCATCTATTCGATACCCTCAACAACATCATCATCACACTAGAAGCGCTGCGTCATTTTATGCTCCGTTTGTCCTCCTACAACAGCTCTCAGCACTGTCCTTGTCGTTGTCCGGCTCCTTCGTGTCCCAATATCCGCTTGATATCTTCTGCATACAGGGTCTCCTCTTTGACTAATTCCGTAACCAACGCCCGCACCTCTGGTTCTCTGGAAGATAGCAAGCTTTTAGTTCTCTCGTAGCAGTCAGACACCAGCGACATCACCTCCTTGTCCAGACTCTGCCTAGTTTGTTCGGACCAATCGCCACCTCTTGCTCCTTGCGAGACGGAGAGAATGAAAGTGAGGGAGGTGGGGTTCGTGGGATTTCTATAACTAAGTAAGATCGATGAATCAAACTGCAACTGCGACGTACTAGTACATATATTTTTACATAGAGAAACAAAGTAGTTTTCAATAACTTCAGGCTCAGTGTTGAGTATGGTCTCTAGTACTAGTAGAGAATGTTTTCGTTTCAGATGTTTCCTCTTTCGAGAATTGAAGTACTCAGTTTATCTACATATTTCTAGGCCTATTGCTGCAGTGGTCACCATAAAAGAGAAGCTAATGAGATGCTCCCCAAAACCGTAGGAGTGGACGTATTCCCTAGCGATCTGGGTCACCCGTTCCAAGTCGCTGGAGGCGCCAGTTGCTATATCACTCGTAAAAAGCTCCTCTGCAGCACGACCCCCTAATGCCACACAAATCTGCGCTTCTAACTCACCACGACTTTGACGGACCTGAGGTGATTTGAACTTGAAGTTTTCGTCTTCTTTTTCACATCATGACGATTCGGAACTCACCACGACTCTGTCGGACCTTGAGCAGGTCGTTGAGAGATCTGAAATTTTCACATCTAATATCATGATAATTTGGAACTCACAAGAACGGCAAGAACGATTCTGACGGAGGAGGACCTTGTTCAGATGATTAGATTTGGAAACTTCTACCACGAAGCGAAGTAGTCTGGAAAAAAAATAGTTGTAGTACCTCGGACAATGGTTCTCCTGGCATCATATGTCCCAGTGCTCCAGTATCGGTTGGTAGCACTGTGACTTTAACCGGATCTGGACACTTGTCTAGGAAAAAACTCACAGAATTAGAGCTTGTGCGTCGCACCCTCTTCCTTGAAAACCAGATGATGATCCTTGGTGGACACTAATTTTTCGTTCCCGCCCATGTGAAAAAATACATACGTGTTAATGTACAACTAGCTGCTAACCCTAATCCTAGTATAGTAGGTACCTACTGCTGTAGTTGTAGCTATTTTATAGTATACCTACTGCTGTAGTTGTTGTCGCTCTTGAAAATAAAAGAGGTCATCAAGGATCATGAGGATAGGACTTTGAAGTTGAGGAAGAGGATAGGACTTTAAAGTTACAGAGTTGGCCTTAACAGCAGTATGCCCCGCTTCGTGAAATGCTGTGGCACTTTTTTCACTCTCCGAGATCCTGAAGTTCGATTTCCCGTTGCCAGCGGCGACGATGTCCATCGCTTTCCGCAAGTGCTTCTCAGTGATCGTAGGAAATGTCTTTTTCATGCTGGAGGTGTCTCTTGATGATGTGCTAGGAGTTGCTGTGCTAGTGGCGCTGGAGGTAGAAGAGGCTGTGGTACTAGAGGCTGTGGTAGAGACAGGAGAGCTAGAGGGGAAGGAGTCTGGCGATGTAGTTGATGGTGTGCTTGCGGAGGATGCTCCAGAGGAAGTGGAGGGTCCGAAGAGCATTTCACTGAACGTCGATGAGCCTCCAGCTCCTGGAGGGTCTTTCTTCGTACTTGTACTAGTACCTTCAGGTGCAGCAGGTTGCTTCGAAGAAGAGCTGGTGCTCGAGGCTGCGTCAGCTGCATTGGTTTTTGAAGATATCGCAGTCGAAGATGCACTTGAACTTGAAGCTGTGGTCGCAGGAAGAACAACTGCTTCTCCCTCCTTGCTCAATGAAACGCGTGTTCTTTCTTTTCCACCACGTGTTCCTCCTGGCAGAAGTTTCTCTCTAACACTCAGGATCCCTGCTTCGTTGCAGATGCTGGATATCGTTGCGCCAGTGAAGCCAGTGGTCAATCTTGCAGCTCGTTCTGCCATCTTTTCAACGTAGCCTTGGGGCACCGGTCTAACATCCTCCTGGTTCACAATGTAGTACTTGCTGCCAATCTTGATCACGAAACGGTCCCGCAGCTGGACGATATTACCCCCCGCTGGACGGGATGCGGAAGACTTTGATGGTGAGGACGAGGGTGACGGTCCTCCCGCGGAAGAGGAAGACGGACCCGAGGACGAAGCCGAAGGTGAGGAAGACGGGCCCGAGGATGAAGGTGAGGATCCTCCAGATGTAGTACATGTGAAGTTGGGATTGATGTGATCCAACTTTTGATTTCCCAACACGAGACTGTCTTCAGAAGGCGAAGTCATCCTCGGACTTAAAGACTCAGCATACTTGTCGGAGTTGACACTCGTGGTCCTCGTCGTGCTGCTGTCAGTGGTACAACTAGTTGTAAAAGAACTACTAGTACTAGGGGAGGCAGCACGACTTATGTCTTCTGTTGATATGTTACTACTAGTTGTAGGAGAAGATTTTTTGAAACTACTACTCGGAGAAGAACTACTAGGAGAAGTATTCGCACTGTCCTCTGCTTTTGATGTCCTCCTCCTCCAGACCTGCAACTCTCGTTTTTTTCCGACCACGGTTCCAACCAAGTTGTCCAGATTTTCCTTCATTGATTCTGTCTTCATGTTGGGAAGAGTGAGAGTGACCTGTGTTCCCTTTCTCAACTGGACAGGAGTTCCCGAACTAGAGGATGAGGAAGGGGATGAAGATGCGGTTGCGAGAGGACTAGAAGTAGTTGTGCTTCTTGACGATGTATTCGGAGTCGGAACTTCAATTTTCTTTTCGTCCACCGTGCCACTGCTAGAAGCACTTCGTGTCCCGGTGCCGGTAGTTGTGGAGGTTGCGCCATGACCACGACCTTCTCCACTACTATTCTTCACCTTCTCTTCCGGGTCTCTGCCTGTTGCCCAGTTTGCTGAAGAAGCTGCTATGAGGTCACCTTCCCGCCATGCAAATTTCTTCAGATAGTGAGAAAAGAGTTTTCCTCTTTCCTGGGTGTTGGGTGCCTGCATAGGAATCGTACGATCCAGCCTACCTGGCCGCATCAATGCTGGATCTAGAGTGCCAGCGCGATTCGTGGCAGCGAGAATCACGATGTTTTCGCCCTAGGTTGGTTGCGTGGAGGTTTGGGTACAGACAGGGAAGTAGATTTCTAAAAAGAAGGATAGCGATCAAGATCATAGACATATTACAGCGAAGTACAAGAAGCACAAGGTAAGTACCTTCGAATGAAAGCCGTCCATCTCTGTCAAGAGCTGGTTGAGCGTATTCCCAGTCTCCGTATCTCCGTTGGTGAATTGACGAGATCTGTCCCGACCAATCGAGTCGATTTCGTCGATGAATATGATACAGCCTCCAGCTTTTTCCGCTTCCCTCCTCGCAGTGGCGAAGAGTTGTCGCACGTTCTTAGCACCCACCCCAACGTACATTTGGACGAATTCACTGGCTTGGCACGAAATGAACGGCAGACCGCATTCGCCTGCTACGGCTGAGGCTAGAAGCGTCTTACCCGTTCCCGGTGGACCAAGAAGCAAGCCGCCTTTAGGAACCTTTGCACCCACTTGTTCGTACTTGTTCGGGTGCCGTAAAATGTCGACGAACTCTCGCATTTTTTCGACTGCGATTTCCTGCCCTATCACGTCGTGAAACCGGTTTTCCACGTTTTTCTGCACCTTAAACTTCTGCTGTTCTGGTCCTCCAGTATTTGAGGTAAGCATGGAGAACAGAGATTTATTTGCCTGTTTCTCCTCTTCATCTTCGAAAACGCCGCCATCCTCATCCTCCCCTCCAAAGAAAGGGTCGTCATCCGCGAAGGACGAAGAGGCTGAAGTCGAAGAGGTGCTAGCGATGCCTTCGTGATCCCCTTCTACCAATGTCGAACCATGATTAGTAGTTGACGACACACTAGAGTCGTCATTTTTGCTATCTCCTCCAGCTCCAGCTCCAAACAGTGCTCCCGCGAATCCTGCTCTAGAAATCAACCCGTTCTTTCCTGCAGCAGCAGCTGCGTCCTCAGCGTCTTCGTCGAAGATGGCGTAGTCGTCCTGCTCTTGCTCAACTACATCTATGAGAAAGCTGGAACCTCCTGTCGATGGGACACCACTGGCACTAGACGAGCTACGAATACGACCGCTCCCATCTTCACTTTCCCCGGTTCCCATGTCTCCAAAAACAAGACTGCTACCTGCGCTGGCCACTCTTTGTGCACTATCCATGACACTCCGCACTGCACCGCCAACGGCTTCTATCCCAGTCACGATTTCGTCAGGGAAAATGTCAGAGAGTGCAGGAGCTGTGGGAATAAACGAAGCAGATGGCCGCGCACTACTAGGTTTAGATGAGGATGAAGATGCTGAAGATGAGTATGTGGTCGCGGTACTTAGATGACTGGGTGTCTCTTGTTCAACATCTTTGGACCTATTGCTTTTAGAGGAACTTGAGCCTCCCGCTCTCACTACGTCAGAAGAAGTGTTTGAAGATGTCCCTGTTACGACCGATGCTGTCCTTCCACTGATTGCGTCCCCCGAGGGTGTTGCTGTTGCCCCAGCCTCAGATACCACCTCCTTCATCTTTTCACCGTCTTTCAATGCGGTGCCACTCGATGCATCCTGATCTTCTCCAGCGCTATTGGAAAACAGCTGACTTCTCATGTGATTTAGGCTGTTTCGTATGCTTGAGAGTCTGTTCTCAAGCGTAGTAACCGATGCTTCCTTCTCTGCTATTTCTTGAAGTAGAGGAGCTGTGTCAGCCACATCCGGTAAAAGCTCTTGTTCACCTGTTGAAGATGCACCTCCGACGCCTGGTTGTGGTCCTACTATGTTGATGGCATCTTCCTTTTCCAGCGTGGTCTTCATCGTCTCCTTCTCGCTACTAGTTTCAGGTATCAGAACAGACACCGAAGTCGTCCTCCTCTTTCTAGGTGGTGGTGGGGGCAAAATTTTCACCGGCGTGCCAGCGGCTAAGTCCTTGTAAACCGCTCGTGCTCTTCTGACAGCTTCTCGAGTGCAGTTGGCACAGACATCCACGTCGCAGGAGTTGCAGCGAAGAGTTGGCCTTGAACCCTGAACGGCACTACAAATGTCGCATGTAACTGTCGTGCCAGTCAAGCTCGCTACACTTAGCTTGGACGTTGTTGTAGCTGTAGACAACGAAGATACTGATTGTGGTGTTGTACTGGAAGAAGATGAAAAAGAAGAAATGCTGCTAGAAGTAGAGCTTCCTTGCGAAGGTGGTGATTCAACCCCACTGCTTGCAGCATTTGAAGCTGAGCTAGAAGTAGACGGACTACAACATGCTTCATCCGCAGAAGATGAAATAGAAACCCCACTCGCAGCTGCTTTATCACTAGAGGATGATGTAGAATCTTCACTACGTCGTGTTCCATGTTCCCCTCTACCATCTTGTTCTCCACCAACAACACCATTCCCGTTTTCCTGGCCAGGCCTTGAGAATGTTAGCACCTGGTTACAATTGCATCCTGGACATAGAATCCGGCAATTCGGTCCTGTCAAAGCTAGTTGGCCTGCTTCTCCAAAACTTGGCATCGCAGAAGTTGTAGTAGCTGAGCCAGCACTTGTTGCTGAAGCGGCCTTTTTTTCGGGTACATGCACAACCACCTCCACTGCACTGACTCCAGCGACAGTGAAAAGGCGTAAGATGGAAGATAGATCCATAGATCCAGCGGATTGCGCTATTCCTGCAGTACCAGAACTAGAACTTCCAGGTGCGTTCTGAGCTACCACACCCCCTACAGATGTTGAAGATGATGCTGCGCCATTACCTCCTGGACCAAAATTAGTGCTAGCAATATTGCATATTCTGAGTTTATCTTCTCCTTCTCGGGGTTCCTCTTGGGAACCTTCTTGGGGTTACCTGTTAGGAACCACCTTTGAAGAGATGATAATCTGTGGATTGTGGAAGATATGCCCATGCGTTAGAATTATCATCAGCCTTAACAAAGAAATTAGAAGCAGCGTTAAAAGCATCACCAGGCAACCAGGTGAAAGCTACGAGCTCCTCCGCACGCTCTACAGCGTTGAGGTCGATTGGGTACTCAGGACTGCTGCCGATTACGGTTTTCAAAAATTTCTTTCGAAGTTTCTCCAGTCGACGTGTGGATTAGAGCAGATGCTGAGTGGATTACGACTAGAAATAGAAGGTACGTGGTACGCAGAGGTGGACTGAAAGAAACAAGACAACTCAATTATAAATCTATAGATACAACTTCTACGCGCATGTTGAGCAGCGAGATGATCCAATGTAATTCTATTCTGGTTCGGGTATCGTTATCATGCATCCAACTATTCTTTTGATCAACAACAACATTGAATGTCAATGTCAAGGAGGTCTGTGTCCACCTCATCATAATTTTCCAATGCCAGCAGCCTCTGCGTCTCGAGATAGTAGCCGACGAGCTTGAAAACGCATCCAAGAATCAGTGTAAAAACCAATACATCGCGAACGATAGACAGCAGAGTCCGTGTTGGTGCGGGTGGTTGCTCTAGAAGGACTTTTACTTGCTGTTGTGGCTGTAATGCACCAGCTGCAGCTGCTGTTCCTGCTGAGGCACTAGCACTTGCAGTCGTCTCTGATCCTGCTGCCACAGCTGATGCTGAGGTGTTTGAAGAACCAGCATTAGCAGCATTTCCACTAAGACTAGCTCCTGCCTGCAACTCGGAAGCTTTGCTCTTCTCACCCCCTCCACGTCTGAATGGAGAGATTCTTCCTAAAAGTCGTGACCAACGACTCGGTGTTGAACCTGAGGAAGTGCTGGAGGTCACTATGTCAACAGCTGGTGCTGGCAGTGGTTGTACTGGTGCTGGAGCCGGTGGTGGTACAACACCAGAAGTTGCGGTATCTGTAGTTTTGGTACCAAGAGAGGCAGCTACTGTAGAATCCGTGACTGTGACATTCTTGCTGCTTCCCTGTCCAGATCCTGAGAAACCACGATTGCTTGAAGATGCGCTCACTAACCGTCGGTTCGTCCACGCACCAGGGACCTCGTGTCCGATTCTTCTAGCAAGCAGGCGAGTGCTAGTGCTTACTGCAGAAGGAGCAGCTTGCTTGTCCACATTTTGCTCCGACGCAAAGCGACGTGTGGTCCCTTGTTGTATTAGCCGTGGATGAGTGGTCCAGCCTCTGGAAAGTCTTCCAGCAAGACGTGCAGCGGCTGATGGCCTCATGATTGATTCTGGGACTATGCGAACTACAAGCACATCAAGTTAGTGCTTCTTAGAACGTAGAATCTAGCTACGTATAGCCAGGAACTACAAAGAACAACCTTCAAACTTTATTCTCTAACATTAGTATTCGTAAACTAATCTTCTGCGATGCTTCCGTGAGTCTGGAGAGAAGGACGAGGAAACTACTAGCCATCTGGACCTAGCTGTACAAGTATCTTAAGACAATACTAGTTACTTAACTCCCACAGAACATGTTCCGCACAATTAGCCTGTACAACATAGCATCTGCACAGCGAGGCCGTTGGGGTCCCGGTTGCTAACTTGAACTTCTACCACAGGGAGAAGGGGTGGGCGAACGACTCTAAACTTTCACCAAAAAAAGGGCAGGATTGCGATTTATCATATAAGAGAAAGTCGTGAGTCAGAAACCTTCCCTTAAACCAGTAAAAAATTAGCGTGGAGGTGTTCTTATTGATGAAAGCGAAAGTCTGACTCAATGCAAATCGATGCCTCAACACCTTTAGCTGCACACCTTCGCGAGTGCAGCATCTCCGAATCAAGAAGACAAGCACCACCTTGAACCATTCCTCAGTGGATCGCTCTACTGTCTCTGATCACTTCCTGATGGCTGATGCCAACAAAGAAGAACATCATAATAATTCATCAAAATCATAGCTAGGCCAAATTGACATTCATCTTCTTATAATTCCAAGAAAAGGAATGGATGCTCTGTAATCTTCACCTTAGCTAGGAGTATCAGCAGACACTCGCAGACTGCACTCAGAATGGTGTGAGAACACAGGGACAGGAGGCTCTTTGCTTTTTTGACGAGGTCCAGACGGTCCTACGAGTCAGGGCCGTACTTTTTTTAAGAGTTTTAGATTTAGTGAGTACGTCCGTAGTTCTTTCATATTGATTCGCTGTCTTCGATTTCGTCTTCAAGAACAGACATCCAATGCACATCGTGGCTCTTCCATTGTAAAAGTGAAAAGTTAGAGTTACGAGTTTAGCATAAAAAGAAGTGGTCTCGCTCTGAGAAAACGGCTCGTCTTGTTCGCGCCCAAAAAGTTCTAGTTCATATTGTCTTCAAAAAATAGACGAATACTCATTTTTGCGAGAAAAAAACTCTCGTTACTACAGATGATACAGGAAAAAGTCGATGAATGTCATCTAGATTATGTTGCACTTGCGCATCAAAGTCGTCTTCCTCTGCGAACAAACAACAAGAGAAGGCAAATCAATGGTCATCAACAAGACAAGACAGACAGAGTGAGTGTAGAAAAAAGAACTAAATCAATGTCGATCACTAAAAATTTTTACCTTATGATCTAAAGACTAAAGCACACAGAAGTCCGAAACAAGTCCTCCAGGGGACCTCCACACCTCAGAAGAGATATCCCCGATATTCGTTGCCAGGTCGACTGCAGCGGCCACGCTGTAGTGCACATCGGCAGCGGTCAAAGTCGGCGGGCGTTTCGAACAGACCACAGTGGAAAACGGGCTTCATCAAGTCCGTCCGGTTGCCCTCCAAAATGACAACGGGCTTGCACTGATTCAACTCGCGCCGGTATTTCAGGCGGATTTTGTTATGTTAGAAGTGGAGAGAAAAAGGGCGAGGGTAGTTGTCGCAGAACCAGTAATGTTGATGGGCCTGGGGGGGGGGTAATTGTCGCAGAAGTGATGACGATCATCATCTACTCATTTATCCTGCGGACGTAACCAGCCTTGCCTGTTGTCGGAGTTACTTAGAAACCAACGAATATGATGAATTGAATCTATTCGGCGGGCTGCCTAAGATTTCCCAGACGAGTTCTACCCGCTAGTCTAGCTTGTTGTTGGATTGTTATTGGTCTGTCGATTGTTCCTGTTGTTCCTGATGATGAACGACGAGACTCAGGCTTCTGCCTTGCTACTTGTGCCCAGAGGTCTCTGTTTTCTGCGTTGCTTAGCTGCGCCCCTCTTGCCCTGAGGTCAGCCTCCAGCTGCCTCTTGTAGGTTGCGCGCGGTGCTCCCCTGCCTCTCCTGTAGCCCTGTGCTTGTTCCCCTTCTGCTGCTAAAGCGATTCGCGCCCACCTTGTCGCCGGGTATCGCACTAGGTGCCCGATGTATCTGAGTCGCCTCTGCTCGACAATGCTGCTGAGCTGCTCCTGCCCCGTTCTCTCGAGCAGGTCCACCGTGCGGATGTGGTCGGCCTTCGTGGCTCCAATGCATGAGCGTAGCTTCTTGCGCCACCATGTGTCGAGCGCAGCCCTCGTCTTGCTCGTTAGTGTCCAGGCCTCGGATCCCCATAGCGCTACCGGCAACACGAACACCCTCAAGATGCGCAGCTTTAGCTCCCTGCTGATGCTCCTGTGCGCGAAGACCTTGGAGAGCTCCCCGCTCTTCCTCTGGGCTCGTTCTATCCTGCTGCGGACATCCGCTTCGTCGTCCCCGTCTTGGGTTAGTGTGCTGCCTAGGTAGGTGAAGGCACGCACCCGCTCGACCTTGCCTTGCTCCAAGGTGAGCCCACCTGCCTCCGCGGCCCTCTCCGCCTGCCCGCTGGGGTCGAATTCAACATGTTTCGTCTTTGCGAGGTTGACTGCCAGGCCGTATTCCGACATCGTGTCTACCAGCCTCTGCGTGGCTTTCCTTAGGCTCTCCTCGTCTTCTGCTAGTAGCGCGATGTCGTCAGCGTATAACAGATGGCCTAGTCGGGCCTCTCCTGCTGCGGCTCCCTCGTCCTTTTCCAAAAGTTTTGCTCTGTGCATTTTGGCTCCTTCTCCTAGGTCAGTCCGCTCGAGGACGTAGTTTATACACATGCTGAAGATGAGGGGTGATAGAAGGCAGCCCTGCTTTGTGCCGGTGGTCGTGCTCCTTGAGCCGCTGACAGCTGCTTCCCTGCGAACTGCAAAGGCGTGCCCCTTGTACAGAGCCCAGAAGTTCCTCTGTAGTTGCTGTGGTATTTGGTATGCCTCGAAGGCTCTGGCCACCAGCTTTCGTGGCACCGTGTCGAAGGCCTGCGTCAGGTCCACAAAACAGACAGACGCGGCGCGCCCCACTGCTGCCCGTGCCTGGATCGCTAACTTTAGCGCCAGGGTGTTGTCTATTGCCCTTCGGTAGGGTCGGTATCCTGCCTGTGCTTCTGAGAGTGCCTGGTCTATTGGGCCAACAAGTCTGAGGCATAGTGCGGATGCGAAGATCCTTGCGAAGAAATTTAGAAGGGCTATAGGCCTCCAGCCTGCAGTGCTGCTGTGGTCCTTTCCTGGTTTTGGTAGCACCACTATTAGTGAGTCTACTTCGCCTTCGTCTAGGGCCCCCTCTCGCCAGTATTTGCGCACCTTTTCCCTCACTAGACTCTTTCTGTGCGCACTTAGCAGCTCGTAGCGCTCCTTCTTTAGTTGGTCCCTGCCTGCTGCCTTGCCGGTCTTGAGTCTTCTTATGGCTTCGTCAGCTTCCTTGTCCTCTATCTTGCTGTGCCTCTGTGCCTCCGTGTGCGGTTGTACTCCTGTGGCAGCTCTCGGGCTTCTCGCTCTGGTAGCTGTGGCGGCTCTTCTCCGGTGAAGACTGCCTCGAAGAAAGCTCGGACTAGTTCCGCCTTGCCTCTGGCGGTGTAGGCGACCTCCCCTTCGTGTTCCAATGTTTCGCTTATCTTCGAGCGGCTTCCGTCGTGTCCCTTGGCTTTCTTACCGCCCAGGGTTGATATCTTCGCTATTGCAGGCGCCTGCCCGCTTTTGGAGAAGTGCTCCGCTGCCTCCCTGCACACTCTTTCGGCGAAAGCATTTTGATCTCGCTTCTCGGTCCACTTCATCTGCTTGAGCAGCTGCTTGGCCTCTTCCTTGTTGTGTTCCCGAGCCTAAGCTGCTCTGTCCTCTCTCGCCAGAGGTCTCGGAACTCTCTGCTTACCCAGGGCTCCTCGTCTCGCTCTTGGCCGTAGACTTCCTGCCCTGCTATGCGCATCGCTTCCTGTATGCTCCTTCCGCCTGCAGTGAGCCGGTCTACTGCTGCGTTGTATCTGTTGACCGACGCTGGTTCGGCCTGCTCGGGCTTGGGTAGGTGTGCCTGCCTCTTCTTCTTCAGTTTCTTTCCATGCCAGCCGAATTCGTCCACCCGTAGTTTGCTCTTTGCCATGAGGTGATCTGTGCCAACTTCGTGCCGCTCTACTACTCGCGTGTCCTTGACGCTTTTCCTCATGTTGTTGGAGTGCACTACGTGGCCAATCTGCTGCCAGCCCCGCGTTCCGTATCTTGTGTCTGGGTGTCTCCATGTTGCGTAGCCGTGCTGTCCATGCTGAAACACCGACGCAGACGAGAAAGCCCCTGCCTCTAGCAAGAAACGCCGGAAAGCGGTGGCGTTGCTGTTTGGCCTCTGGTTGGCCTCCCTCCCGTGAGGGCCCGTTACCTGTGTGGCGCCGATGGGTAGAAACCAACGAATATAATCGAAGCAAAAGTTAAATACTTTAGTTGGTACTGTGTACATCGACACGTACATGAAATGCAACACTGAAGAGTAAGTAAGTAGGCAAATTTGAAGCCATAATCATCATCCGCTCCAGGTTCACGAGCGTGCTGCAGAAAAGGCGAGCCGGGTGCAATTTGTTGTGAGGCAACAATAGCTGCGTCAGTCTCCCTTTGCACCGTATTCCTTTCGGACAACATGCGTTCGGTGAAATCAATAGGTGACGCACTGCTGCTAGAACGGTCGACGTCTCTGCTGTTGAGCTGTTGCTCATTCTGCAGAAAGAAGTATCGACTTGCAAGCCCCTTCCGGTGATGATAAGAGTCTAGTGCTTGGAATGTGCCCTTGGAGTCTTTCTCTTCATCTATGGAGAAAGTTTCTTTATTTGTTTCCAGATCAACCGTCTCCCGGAGACGCAGGAATTGATTCGTTCTGGCTTGATAATTCCTGACCTTCTCAGGTATTGAGAGAAAATAGCCGCACCCGCTCAGTCGCTGCATGATCAATGCGTCGGTCCAGTAAGTTCCTACTTCTGTGATAAGCATTGGCGCGATCGAGGCCAGGTGCATCAAAGCGAAGTTGATCCCTACTTGTGAATTCTTCGGCGCTCCGTCTCTAGGCGGTTCCTTGTGCCTCTTTGTCAAGTGGTGGTGCTGGTTCCCATACTTAAAGGTTGCAGCATTACATTCGTCAGAACTACATCCCTCACCTCTTTCCTACTGGAAAAAGAGTGAGGAAGGGTTGTGGGGGATGTAATTGGTTAACCCTTGACGTACGGTTTCCTAAGAATGTGAAATTTGACCAGAGGTCTCCGCCGTAAACGTCCGCATGGGGAGATTAGAGAAGGAAAATTTCAAAAAGAATGACGAACAGAACGGCTTTCTTTGGTCAGCATTCATGTTCCAGAGGTAGTTAATAAATAGGTCCTTCTCTTAAGGGTGGTGTCAAGATCGGTAATCCCATAGCATCCCTGGTGTTCAGCATGCGGTCTCGTGGCCACTCGATACCGCAATCATCACCATGCATCTTCTGATCCTCGTCAAAGTCGGGTAGTGTCAGAGCAAAGTTTTCGCAAGACTTAGAAGTATTCGCGAAATGATCCTGACGTTAGTCTTATTATAGAAACATGTAACGACCCGTGGTAGATGAAACAGACGACAAGAACTACGAAATCTAGACGAAACTAGTAGAATTCTTCCTCTGAGTTCCTTTCATAACAGTGGACGCATCAGACGTTAAGAGGTCGCTTTGATGCTGGTCCGCATCTGTGGGCGAATCTTCGTGGTCATTATCTCGTAACCGATCCTCTCTACGACCTGCCAGGCTCTCCAGCTCCAGCAGCTCACGCCATAGCCGTTTCCTTCGCCGCTTTGCGCTATGTTAGAGTCTGTCAAGCACGCGAGAACCTGTCTTACTAGTTGTAGTTCTTCTGGGGAAAGGGAAAGGAGCCCGTATAATTTACTTCTAGATGAGTCTCGATCCCCCTGGGCCTGAAATTGATGTTGATCTTGATGAAGTTGTGCTACTAGTATGCACTAGTACCACGTCTACTTGGGACACCAACACTTCTGGTTCTGCGACGTCAGGGGATAATATGTTCTTCACGACAACGAACTTCTGTCATCGTAAAAATACGCTCGACATTTTTCTTTCCGCTGCTTATGAACTCGCCCATTGTAGATCCGTGTGGCCTCTGCAACGCCCTCAGAGTGGATGCGACGCGCATTGCGCAAACCCTCCAATTCCATGCGCCGTTCCTGTCTTTCGGTTTTGGTAGCTCGTTTATCCTGCTCTAAAGTCTCAATCCGATATGCTAGATCCGACCAGCACCAATTCGCATTTTCCTCTAATAGGTACTTCAAACGCGTTTCTAGATACCCCCTGCGTGTTGCCAAGATGTAGTCAAGAGGCGTCCCGCCATCGGCGTAGGCGTTCATCACAGCTGTAGTAGTTGCTGGCGCTTCACCTGCTACGAGAGTGGAAGTATTGCTTGTTTCATTTTTTTTTGTGCATCAGCATCTTCTGCATCCACCTCTTCATGTTGACCAGGAGCACTATTTGCATTGCTAGTTGTACGAAGCTTCTTCACGTCTTTTGGTCGAGATGATGTGTTCGCCACATAATCCTCATCTTCCCATCCAGCCTCAGTATCCTTGTCACCCATCAACTGGCCCAGCGCCTCCACTCTGGGTAAGATTGCTTCCTGCAAATATCCACGTTCACGGCCACGGAAAGAGAAGTGAAATCCGCCCACGTAAGTCCGGTAGTTGAGCGTTTCTTCACTATGCTTTCGACGCTCCAATTCGGTGGGAATTAGAAGTAGAGGTCTCTGTGGCATCAACATGTACATGCTGTACAGTGAAAAATCAACGTAACGACCGCTACGGATGTAGTAAAGATGATCGGCAAGGTTGTCTTTGTCAGCACAATGTTCTTCTAGTATCTTTTGGGCGAGTTGCAGTTGTGCCTCTATCTGCGTACCAACCTCAGTGCTATAGCTACTGTTCTTCCCGAGAAAAAGGTAAACTGTGTTGATCCTGTTCATGAGCAAATTCGAATTCATAACTCTGACAGGTTATCAGCATCATAGTAGAGAGCTGCCATCTCCATGAATTCCTCCAATTCCACAAGCTCACTTTCCGTGTACCTGTTCAAGTTTTTGGAGGTTTGTAAGGACGACGGGAGTTCTAGTTCTTTGAGTTCGAAGTTAGAATTAATAGAACTAGAAAATTTAGATCTAGAGGATGATATTTTTGATGATGACTTGTTTTTCTCATGGTTGAGGCATACTCGGTCTGGCTCATACTCGTTCCTGAGACTACAAAACCTAGCAAAGAAAGAACTGACTCAAAGGAAGAACGAACCATATCCATATCAACCAACGTCAAATACCCGACTAATCTTCCGTGCCCAGAATCGACGAACATGTTTATGTTCAGATTTACGCAGTCTAGTCCATCAGACCTCGCCAATTCCGCCACCTCCTTAGCCACGGCAGCTAGATTCACTATCTGCTTGCATTCGTCCTGTGTCCTATAGCATACGCGTTTCCGTTACCCATACTGGAATGTAGACAGCTAGGGAGGTTAGAGGGGATAACATAAGGACGAGGAGAAACTACTGAACGCAGACTCGTCGTAACTACTAGCAGTTCATCGTAGTAGTTGTACTCGCTGGATAAGAATCACCTCAGGAAGATGAAATTCAAAATAGATCCGCGTCTTCTACACACCACATTTACAACAAGAAGTGCTAGACTGAAATGAATGACATGAAAGACAAAGTGCTAGCACAAGAATGCTGGTTACTCTTACATCACTTCGACTTCCTCGAGCGAGCACCATATCCATAATGAAGGAGATGAAGGTGCTGGTAGCCGACATTAGTTGGCCTGGGTATCGCGAAAACTTGCGTCGAGTCGGTTTGTTGAAGAGAATCCCCTGAACGTCCACTGGTGCGGGTTTTAGACTGACAACATACAACGTTTCTGACAATTTGGATCTAAAGGGCATCAAGGCAATAGATGAAGAGAACCTCGAACGCCATCGACCTCAGAAGAATGAAAGGGCTGACTCAGCGAGTATGTCAACTAAAAGAAGTATAAAAACTCGTCACATTCACTTACTTTCATAACAACTTCGTGACTTAAACAACAAGTCCAAGTCTGCATGTTTGAGGGAGAAAGATGAAGTGATCCGCTTGGCGATGACGGCCGACAAAGGCCGGATTATGGATGATTTCGTGCACCGCGTCAAAAGCTTCGATATTCACCTCAAACTTCCTGCTGCGCAAAAACAAATCATACGCACACTGCGACACGGATCCGATGACTTTCGGGGAATAGAGAGGTCGCCAAGCGTCTTCAGGAGAGTCGGAACTTATTGGGGATGAGGTGGGCTTTTACTGGTTGTGGTTGTTCCAGATGAAGTTGAATCCGTTTTCACCTGTGCTTAACTTTTGCGTTCTCTTGTCGTAGGCACATCTAGCTTGTTACTCTCTCCTACAACTCCACCAGCTACCCCGTTGTTGAATGTAATCCCACTCTTCGCAAACACCCTCTCCACCTGTGAACCAATTCCCTTTACTTGTTGCCATTTTTTGACAGACCGCTCTTCTTGATACCGCTCAAATTCTTCTCTATGCTTTAACAGCGTGTTATCGGAATATCTGGTCATCTCTGCAGATGTCACTTCGAGAAGTGGCGCGCCGAAGATATCGGTACGCGGAGTTTCCATTTTTTTTCTTTTTTGCACTGAGCTACATAGAATGACGTAAGATGATGACTATCTGCATTATAGTTTGGTTAGTTTTTACAACGTTTTCTTTAACTATTAGTTAATTAGCTATCTTCCACTACTTCCAAGGCCAAGTGGCTCTTCAAGAAATTCAATAACCATTTGAAACTTTTTCAAATTGTTACAAGACAAGACGCCATCATCATAATGGGAAAGCATGTAAGTCACAGCCGTACGTAGCTCAACATCTATAGTTGTTTAACTTTAAGTAACCTCAAAAAAAAGTGATCAAGAACCAAGGGAAACTGATAGGTTAAGGCTTTTTGTTGTTGGGACGGAGGTAAAGGGAGAAAGAGGCAGGAAGAGAATATCAACAGCATAGATAGATTGACTTCGTTGAAGTCCTGCGCCAGACTTGCCTCGGTTCTCAATTTAGTTGTCCTGCTACTTCGTAACTTTCGGATCTTTGTTGTCATTTTTTCTACATGCGAGTGCACTTGTTTTAACCGATGGCTACCGACTTTAGATCACGTCGACGCCCTACATTCGCATCTAGATCTACTCTAGAAAGTGGCTGTGGCCATGCTCGTTTACTAGTAACACAGCCAACAGGAACAGACGGGACGGAAGTCATGAGGTGATGTGCTTGATCTAGAAATCAACACTCAAGAAGGACGGGAGGCACTGCGTACATTAACTGGAAAATACGAACACACTGCCGCTGTGACTCTGGTTGCCTGAAGTAAGTTAAGAACCTCCTAACGAGCAGAGATCTCTGAGATCTCAAGCATCTGAGTTCCTAAGCATCTGACTTCCTAAACGCCTAAGCCCTTACGGGTCTGAGCGCTTCAAGCTCAACCTAGAGTGAAAGCATGCGGCGTAGCTTTCTTCTCGGGGAGCGAGCTGCCACACAAAAATGATAGCCTTTCTAGATAAAAAATCTGCTGAACTTGAAAAACTTTGTAGTTGAACTTGAAAAGGTTTGCTGTTGAAATTGAGCAAGTTTGTTGTTCTTGGACTTGAAAAAGTGTTTTGTTGAACTTGAAAAAGTAAAAGGCACAAGTTGTAGGCCTAGCTCGCGTCGCACGCTCGAAGCTGCAACAGCAGGAGTAGGCCACAATTTCTCAACTTCACCGTAATAAAACCTACTTCATTCTTAGCGCCTCCATCTTGTTCCTCCTCGAATAGATCTAGTAACAGCAATGAGTAACACGACAACGGATGAACGAAGGACAAAACAATAAAAGTACTTCACTTTCGGACAGCGACGAGCTAGCATTTGTTATGCACATTTATTTTGACAAGTTCGTAGCGAGTAGGTACTCCTTTCACGACAGTCCA
Organism: Amoebophrya sp. A25; assembly: GCA_905178165.1. Lineage (NCBI taxonomy): Eukaryota > Dinophyceae > Syndiniales > Amoebophryaceae > Amoebophrya > Amoebophrya sp. A25. The sequence continues at coordinate 262,696 of CAJINU010000009.1, read as the reverse complement.
AAATAAGTCGAGTTCTTTTCAGAAGGTAACAAAACAGATTGCACAAGGATTGAGATTGCGCTCATGTTCAAAAACTCTACTTTTTTCAACATGTTGACTCGTCCGGTTACATCAAATTCAAAAACTTCAACGTCATCACTTTCGTAATAACCTCTACTGAGCCTTTTTCCTAGCTGCAACAAATACAAAGCCCAACCATGCTCCACCCTAACAACCCGACCATGCATCTCGTGATCCATACCCTGTCAACAGAAGTCTTAGGTTCAACGACCGAAGGAAATTGTCACAAAGGGCGATCTAAAAGTCTCCATCAAGCCCTCGCCTGCTTTCATTAGAGCCTCCGACGATTCAGTTACCCAGCGTCCTTCCTCGTCAGAATTCCTGTCGGAAAACTGAGCGAATAATTTGAGAGGGTGGCGCATGTGGAAGTGAATTATTTCCAACTACAGAAGGAGAAGCCTTAACCCCGTCCTCTTCACTTGGCAATCCATCCTATACTTCGCCTTGGAGGTCGGTTCAAGCTTGCGTTTGAGGTATTGCCTGAAGTCCTCGAAACCGCCGATCTTTTCGCCCGAGCCCGTGCGATAGTTGTGGACTTCAATGCGCCCGGCGTAAGCCTGACTCCCGCTAACATGTGGAAGAATTGATGAGCATTTTGAAGGCGCTGACATTTGATTTAGGGGCGTTATCTTGCTCGTGCAGCCTAGCACTCAGTCTAGCCCACGCGAAGCTGTGGCACCGTTCGAGCATACTGACTCGATCATTGTGACAGACGACTAGGCCTTGACTTCGCCACAAGAACGAGCACAACGACGGCGAGCTGGGGTGAATGTAGGGCGAAAAAAAGAGAGTGGAGGGTGGGATTGAATTTGGACTGATGTGGACTGTGGCTGGACTGAATACACTTGGCGCCCCAAGTGCACCGCGTCGCGTGTAGGATGCGCGGCCCCCCGTGACTGATGACTGACAGACGCCAGGACAGAACAACGCCCCTAAATTGGCTATGACAAACACCTTCGCCACTCTACCATAACCTGAGCAATTAGGCGCTCCGCCTTGCCCATTTCGAGACAGCGATCGTCCCCGTTCGACAACTCAGGGAGACGATGGAGACAGATATCCTGGAAAACGCGAGGTGAGAGAAAATTCAACTGATAACTTGGTGTTAACACGCTGTTTCGCATTTCGCCGAGGGCTGGGAGATTGGGGGAGAGTAAGTTGATCTGGAAGCGGAACTGGATAGTGCGAGGATGCTTCCTATCTATTAGTTTTTGCGCTTCCACCTGCACTTGCGCAGTTTTCGCTTCGTGTTGTGCGGTCGCTTCCGCAGCGCTCATCTATAAAAATTAACACTCGAAGTTTCCACACCCGAACCACTTGGAAAAAGGGATGTTTTGTTTTTTCATTTGGCTTTGATATAAATAATCAAAGCGAAGTCGAAAAACGATGGCTCTTCAAATGGCTGGACTACCTAGACAAGCAACGAGAGGAGTCGGACGAAGCGGGCGAGCAGCAACAAACCCGGATCGCAGCAGGCTGAACGTGAACCATCAGAGAGACGCAGAAGCAGATGTTGGATAGAACGGCCTGCTACAGACACCGCTGGCGGATATTCGCAGGATTTTCAAAGAAGTTTTTTTTTCTCTCGCCCTTACTCTCTCAGGAAAGAAGACAAACCACCGACGCACTTGTCTCATCCCTCGACCGATCCACCGAAGCGTCTGGAACACTGCCTCCATACGAGTCGCGCGACGGAGTTCACGATTGACATTTGCACGACGACGAACGCCACCCGATCACGCTGCTGCAACATGATCGCAACAAGCAACAGAGGCAGTAGGTGCTGCCCGTGTGGAGTTGCGCCTTCTCCACGCCGCGCCAGTGCCCTGCTGCAAGAAGAGGCGCGAGACCCTTTTCGAAGCGGGACGCCGACCACCGCTGTCAGCACTGGAACCGCAACGCACAAGGTGCCACCGCTCTCCTGCGGAAATCGGCGCGGCGTGCTTCTTTCGTTTTTTCCTTTTATCCTTAAACAATTACCACCAAGGCACGACATGCCTAAAGCCCTGACATAGTGAGGCTCTTTGCATAGCTCGGAAAGAACACTATCCGAAGACAGAACAGAGGAGCCCCATCTACGTCAAGGGCTTCGCTTTTCCTTTCCGCTGGAGTGCCTGTCTTTCTCTCGTTTGCTTCATCATTAGACTCACAATGAGAACGAACTGCGAAGCGACAGCAAGATCCAAAGACAAACATCCAGCGACACCCCTGGGCGTTCCCTCATTCCTTCATCCTCTCGCTCACATCCAACGAGCAACAACGCGAGGCCGAGGAAGAGCGAACGCCTGGGGCAAGCCCTGCCTGCTTTAATGATCTCAAATAGGCCCACACTTTGACTTTTCCATCACATAGAGGGCCGCGCTTCTATTCAAGGCTGTTTTCTCATTTCATTCCTTCGCAAGGCTTCTGCGTGGCTTCAGATGTTGAAGAAAACGACGGCAAGCACTCCAAGGCTTCTAGTTCGGCCGCAGATTTCTGGACGGAATTCGTCGCCTGTCTTCATCAGGGTGCAACAGTCGCAAGGCTTGAGGGGTGTGGTTGTGAAGCTGAAGTGTGTCACCTATCGTCGTCTCTTGTACTAGCGCCGAAGATAGGCGCGTATAAGGTAGACCATATAGCTCAACAACTCAAAGCAAGGATCTGACTCCCTGACTGCTAACTTCTCGAAAGAATGAAGAGGGAAGAGTAGAGAGGGAGGCTGATCAAATAACTCCGCTAGTTCATTTTCGAAGCTCGAAGCGATATCACTCCGGTAATTTTACACGATCAGACAACTCACGCACCCCATCAAGAAAGGGCAGACCACTTCACCCGAGATAGCAGCGCGACTCTTCATAGATCTAGATGAGGGATGTCCATCTAGAAACACTAGACACAAGATTCGCGCGAGGTCTAATAGTATAGAACTCGAAGAAAACAGGCGCCCAAAGATGCGGGGAATCGAGTCCGTTGCATAATCAACCATGGCAGTTCTGTCATCTATTAGCAGTTCGCTACCATGTAGAAAAATCCATGACCCTTCTGCTATTTCTGTCCACCTTTCAAACATGACGACGAGCGTAAACGGTGCGGCCATGTTATCAGGCTGCACAGTAGCGGACTTTCGCAGATGCATCGTTACGATAACAACAGCAGAAACCAAGACTAGCGAATCACTCAAATCGATAGCGAAGGTGTAGAAGTTTAACGCATAAGGCTCGGCTTTATCTCTTAGGCTCAAGCCTTGCCTTCCTTCGCTGTTTTTTCCTAATATAGACCCAAGGCCACTCCTTCAAGTGTGGCGGGCCTTAGGGGGTTCATACTTCTCGCATTAGGATTAGTTTTCTTTGGTGGTGAAGCTCTACCTGTACCGCCAAGCCACAGAATTAGGCGACCGACGTTATAACTCTTATACCCATAGATATAAAACTTGCTCGGTCCTCAGTGCGTGAGTTTTCACGCTGAAGATAGCTGCTCGCTCATCGATCAAGACCAGACAAGTGAAACCCCAACGAAAACAGATCGCGGCGACTATTGAAGGCGAGGACTCAAGCTAGTAACTTCATAAGCATGAAGCCGACTCTGAATGGGATGACAAATGCTGCCCCATCCTGCAGCAACGAGAAGCCAAGCACTTGCGTGAGACGATACTTACGAGAAAACGCAGCTTGAAGCTCTATCTACTTGGAAGCAACCACCCCGAAAAAGTGAAAGCTTCGCTACTTGTTGCGCGGAGACTCCGCCTCATTTTGTTTCACTCTTCTGCTACCACCTCGACAGCCAGCCTTCACCGGTAGCAGATGCTGTCTGCTGCAGCGACATGCGGGGGGCCTTGTTGGGTTTGCGCAGCTCCGATCTTGGCGATTCGAGTGACAGAACCGCTTCGGACTTGAGGGGCAAGGCCGTGCCAAGTATCCGAGAGGGCAGCAAATCAATCCGATGCCGGCGCCAGCTTTGGCACCTGGAAAAGAATGGCCGGCCAGAGGTTAATAAGCAAGCCCAGGAGTAGATACGAAGATACTTGCTTGGTCATGGCAAGAACTCTAATACCCGGAGACTTACGACTACAAACACAACGACTAGACTGAGCATCTTCATACCAGTAGCGACAGCGTTCTCGCAGACGTTGGCAGCAACTCTGTCGCGGCTCGTGGCCCACGCTCTGAGAAAGGCCCTTGATTCAAGTTGAAGGCCCGCCCAGCAAAGAGCGCTCCCTGAGGTGTGGCTCGATGTCATCGCGGTATCCGCAGGCTTTCGCTGGATCTTGATCACCGATGGGGGCGCCGCCTGTGAACTTCTCCAAGAAGTGCACCAGCGTGCTGACTGAGTGACCTTGGGCTTAGCCTTCCAATTGGTCACCGCGGGAGTGTTGAAGGGATTCGCATGCTGTGCGCATCGTTGAGGTATTCAGCCAAGATGGCAAGCGCGTCGGCCGTCTCGCTGTGCTCGCGCACTGCCTCCGACTGCATCTGCGCCGTCACTAGCGCGATAAGCGGCTGCGTTGAGAAGCGTGGCCCCACTTCAAGAAAGGCGCGCCCTTCTTGCTCCTGTGACCTCCCTGCCGATAGGCGGAGCGAACGTTCTTCATGGTAATACACACGACACGAATCTGCGCCGGGATTGCCACGCCATTATCAGTAAAATACTCGCAAACACGACAGAGACCGTTGCGCATGCCGTCGCCCACCTGGAGAAAGGGCAAGAGAAGACCACAGCACAGCAATGCGCAAAGAAGTGAGGAAATGGCTGAAGGTCTATACGAGTTGGCGCTTAGGTCGCGGCTGCATAGCGTGCGTGGTAAAATTAAAGTGGGCGCGAGAATTGAAGTTACGGATGACGGCAGGCGCTTGCATCAAGAGAAGCACGGCGCACGATTCGCGGCGGCCGCGGACGATAGCGACGCATCAGACGACGAGGCGGAGCGCCCTGCTGCTTCGCGGAAGTCTCTTCTGATTGCAGTGAAGTTCTACGACGAGAGTGAAGATCAGGCGACGCAGATGGCGATCGACATGCAGACGGCGACCGAGCCTGCACATCACCCATGGGCCCCCGCCGCTACTTCGTTACACATTTCACGGCCCCCTGCCAAGCAATGAGCCAGCTGTGCAAAAATCCCATTGGTCGGCGAGCCAAAAAGCAGTAGACCCCGCCCACGATGAATAGGCACGCTTTTGCGCTCTTATCTCAGCGCGCGAACCAGCTCAGCACGCACAAGCAACGCACGCGGAAGCTGTTTGACCTTTATCACCACAAGGCGCGGCGGGCGCTTGACTCCCGTGGTGAGTCCCTAGCTGCAAGGTAGTTCCGCGCACGAGACACGGCGGCCGACGCTCTCACGCTACTTCCCACCAAGCGGATGCGCCCCAAAGAAGATCAGCGGGCCCTGCATGAAAGTGCTGGCCGTCAAAGAGTCCGCCCGCTGTGGTTGTCGTCCCTCTCGGCGCTCTGCTCCATTGCGAAAGGCTGCCGCATCTCTGCACCCCTTGCGACTTCCGTCACGATTTTCCTCAAGCCTCTGCTCGGCTTTCCTGCTCAATTCCACACGGAGCTCGATCGCCCGACAGTGTCCGAGGTACGTTTTGCGCGCGGTTCTTTGCTTTTTTCCGCTGCGCTGCCATCGTGGTGCCCTTTCTTGCGACTCTCTTCATCAACAGGCAAAAAGCTCACTCTGACCTGCACACAGCGCGGCGCGCGCACTGGCCTCCCAAGTTATCACCCGAAGAACTGACGGAGCACCATCACCCAGCAAAGCGATGCCGCTGCGCTTTTCCTTCTTGTTGTTGTAGTCAAAGAAAGCCTGCAAACCGCTCAGAAAGCTGACGCCGATGAAGGTGCGCCAAGACAGCTACAGAGCACCGGCGAGCCCGCGTCCGTGATGTCGGCGCGCCACGTCCGCTGCCAGCTTGTGGAGCCTCTACTCGCAGTAACTAAATGACGGCGACAAGCAAGCGCTTCAGCGCTGCAGCCATGTTGCTCAAGACTGTGCAGCCTGAGTGGATTAGCATCGGAGAAATCACAGCGCGCACGCAGCAGCTTCATCAAAGAGAAACCTCAGCCCAATGACTTCCCACCCCTCCGCCCGTCAGATTTATCCCATCAAGCCGCGCGCCTCGTCTACCTCCAAAACAACCACCCACGACCAAGCATCTACTCCGTCGCGTGGGCAAGCAGCTCAAAGAGAGACACACGCGCGCACTTTCCAAGGTCCCCGCCACTTTATTGCGAACGCGATTCACCCCGGCGGACAACGCCGCGCAAACTTCGCGGCAGTGACACAGCAAGGCTCTGCGCCGCTCGCTTTGGGTGACAGCCTCCAAAATGTAGCAAACGCGTCAGCGGGAGCGGGGCTACAGCTGACGACCCAAACAGCCGCAAGCCAATCAATTCAAACTCACGTAGTGGAGACCCGTAGCAACTGCCCAGCACTTCCCAGCGAATTCACCCGCTGACACTTTCGGACTCCAGAACATGCTGGACAAGTAGAGCTCCTTCGCCGAACAAGTTCCAACACCAGCCGCAGAGCCGAGGAGCCCGCCAAGCTGAGTCGCTAAGTAGCCGCATAGAGCATCAGGAGCCCAGCCATCTCGCCGAAACGAGAGAACAGCAGCGGTAGCGCCCCTGAAATTGTCAAGCCCCGCAAGATCTTGCGCGCCTTTTCTATCCGGTCACGCTCGAACCCGCCCGCAGTAGTGCCATCCTCAGAAATGTCGAAGCTGGGCTTTCTTCAAGCGGCCAGCCATCCCCAGCGGCAGCCCATTTACTACCGAACCAACGCCGCGCCCCTCTTGTCGATAGTCTTTGGCCGAATTTCTAAACGGCTGCCCGACTCGCGGCCCATACGCCACCCATTTCAAGCACTGCGCACTTCAGTAAAACACGGGAGCCCAGAACGCTGCAAAGAAGACGAGACCGCCAGCCAAGATAGACCCCGCCGAAAGTTTCCGCGAGTTTTTTCCCAGCGAGCCAGGAATCTCACCCAAAAAAAACGCATCCCGAAACCTTCCGAAAGTTTCTGAAAACTTCCGAAACATTTTCGGAAAAAGGCGGAAACCCTCCGAAACTTTCAGCGAACAACTTGCAGCAAGCAGCTCCCAGAAATTTTCGGAGTCGAAAGCTTCTTCTTTTGGGTGAGATTCGTCGAAGGTGAAAACCTTCAGAAGCTTTCGGCGATCCACTTCATGGGCCTCACCTCTTGCCGAGAACGCTCCCAAGTGGGTCCGCAAACGCAGGCGCCAGACCTCCGCGATTGAAGTGGCGGCGCCTCGCTCATGACAGCTGACGGCGGTCGCGGTGCGCCATCTCCAGAATACAAGCCCAAGGCGAAAGCAGAGCCGATCGGAGCTCCGTCGCCACGTAGTAGCTGCCTGGCTGATCGGCTTCACATGGGTCCCCAATAGCTCCGACGCCTTGTCAGTCTGTCTCGTGACCATCCTCCACGCGAATGGCCGGCGCTATAGTAATAGTCCCACGCCGTTCGGGGTTCGCCGCTCTTGAAAATCTTGGCAAAGCTCCACACAGTCAAAAACGTCCCACACCCTTCTAAACCCCTCACGAATAAGCCCAGCGCCTTCAGCGGAGTGCCGTCAAGCTCCACACACGAGATAAATGCCACGCCCTCAGCTCTGCCCATGCATTTCAAAAACGACCCACGGAACGACCCACGACCATGGCCCCGCAAAAACTCGACCAACGCGCACCGGTAGCGTTCAAGTGGACCACGCAGGCCTTTTTCGCTTGCGGCCACCTGCTGCCGTTTAGGCTCGGCCGAGTTCCCGCTTCGTTGAAGAGGGAAAGCTTGCGCACCAGCTGCATATATGCACCCGCAGACAGACCGCAATGGAATACGCGGCAAGAAAAGCAACCCGCTGAAAGCGTCAGCAGGCGGGGCTGCTCCATGCTATGGCAATTTAGAAGAGGAAGGCGAAAAAATTTAAAGGAAACCTACAAAGATTCTAAAGCTTGAAAGCGCTAGGGCGTCGCCGGATGAGGTAGAATGCTTGGGCGCGGTCGCCTTGGTGCTTCTTATTAAGATGCTCGTCGGATAAGCTTCGTCTCCCATTGCATGCTAGCACCTTGCAGCTGTGTGCTGGGTGTCCTTACACCTACAGCACAGCGATCATGGGGGCGCGCACCTGCGTCAAGGTCAAAAGGGCAACAGCGATGAGCAGAAAGAGCCGGCAGAGAGCCTACTGGACCGTCCACTTTGCTGCGCGGCTGCCTTTGAAAAATGACGCGTGCTAGAGTGAGCTCTGCCCGAGAGACTACGGGGTACGGACGACGAAAGACGTGCTTCTTTTTCCAAATGGTTCGCTAGTAGAAAGCTCGCGAGTGAGTTTTCAGATCATAATGGCAATGGAAAAAACGGCAAAGCGCCTAGCTCTGTGACATCTCGGATATTGATCCTAGACGGCATAAAGTGCGGCTGAGCAAAAACACTCGCCAGATTTACTATTTCTATTCGGTATTCGTTGTACGACGTCATTTCTTGTTGCTTTAGTAGTTGTTCTATGGATGACAAATACGCTTGGATCAGCTCCTCCCCTTCCGTCTGTAGTGTAGCGTGTCTGGCCTGTAGCTTCTGTAGACGTTGCAGTAGTACGCGTTTGGAGGGGTGCGAAAGGAGTAACTACAGTCTTTACGTGAGGGGCCACTATGTGTTTCCAGTCCTGATAAATGTTCGCCATGCCTACCAATCTCTGAAGTTGGGAAAAGGTATCCACCTGAGTATCATTATCATGAACATGATGCTGAATGCTTACGCATATACTAAATTGTTGTAGTCGTCCCCTAGTGTTAGCCATCAAAAGGGTGAGCCCTTATTCTCATGGGGAACTGTGATGGTGAAACAGGAACTACTGATCAGGGAGTTACTATCGCAGATGGGAGGGGATTGCAGCCAAAGCCATAACTTCAAAAGATCCCTGCTTGTGCTTCTTGCTTTCGCCGGTCGCGGTTACGATAAAACTCGACTTCGTTTCTTGTTGAGCGCCATTGTCGACCTGGTCGTCCTCATCATCCTCATATTCTGCATGACCACCCTCAGCTGGTGCGTAGAAGTCACTACTTTCATCCGAGTGGTAGCCTGTGCAGTTTATAATCTAAACATTAGGCCACTTCATCATTGGAGATAGACTCTTTGTGTGCATATAGTGTGTACGCAAGTCCGACGATGAAATCGTGGGACGAGTGGGCGTCTGTCTGGTAAAAAATAGAACCGGATCTGGTAAAAGATAGAACCACAGTATAAGGAGAGTGCACTACAGCAAGAAAATGAAAAACCCACACTAGAAGTACCTAGTGGCGCGCTTCCATGATACACGTTTTGCCATTGCTTTGCAGAGGTAGGCGTGCACAAGAACGGCAGACAAGAGGACGCCCACAATGTGAGCGCCACACCTCCATCAGAAAACGCGACGCGTGCTGCCATTAGAGAGGATTTTTCAAGAGGGACATGGGTGATAGTCAGAAAGGGTTGACTCTTGTTCAGACAGAAATAGCTATGTATATTAATAGGGGGGACAAGATCAAGAAGGAAATATAAATATGCCTAGGAGCTTTGTTGCTTAATATTCCGAAAGATGTGACGAACATGAAGATTCACTTAATCAAGAGTAAGATTATCTTATACTATAGGGGACAGACACAGACTCGGACAAGATGAAGGACATAAACTGGCTTCACTATGCTGAATCTGAGAGAGCCACGCACTTATCTATTTTGTCGATAACTGAGGTGGTTCTCGGTGTGGTTGTCAAGAAGTCGGAGATAGATCTAGAAGCTGTGTTCTTGATGAAATAAATGAAAGCGAAGAGGTAGGAAATGTTCTGCTAGTACCTAGTGCTTAGAGTTCGAAGAAGGTTAAGGTTAGGCTGAGGGTCCATCAAGGCTTAGACTTAGAACAAATGCTCACTTTTACACACAAGTAGATGCAGACAGTAGACGAGATCATAGCTCAGTCTGTTGATGTTCCTCATCCTCATTCAACCTCGTCAGACAAATTCATGATAGATAGCCGTAAAAGCATGACCATCAGGGACAGCACGGTGGTGCCCTGTTGCGCTCGTCGGCGATATCCTCCAGCACCACCTTGATGCATAGCGAAAAGAGATAAGAGCACCATACTGTTAGAGCTTCTACCGCAGTGGCATCTATCTTTGGAAGCAAGCATCCCCAGTCCCCTTTTCTACTTGAAAAAGTGGGCAGGAAGGCCGTGGACGAGGATGCAACTGCAGGTGCCATAATATTGACTCCCAGGCTTGCGCTTCAGGAAGACGAGGAAAGAACCAAGAAAAAAGCGCCGAGCTGGAAGGTGGTCGAACGAGCTGCAACGAAAATGAGATCAATTCCACTTACGGCTCCGATGATTCATGGAGGTTGTATACTTGTTGTTGTAGTTGTTCTTATGATCTTGATCATGGAGAAAGATTTAATTTCAAACTACTTTCAATTTTTTTTGCTATTCATTATAGATACATGCCCAGAAAGCGGGCCCATCAAGGGCCCGCTGCGCCGGGCATAGGTTAACAACTAGACAGATTGACTACTAAGAGACAGAAAGACAAACGAAAAAAGTCGCCAAGTCTGCTCGCCAAGGCTGGGCAGGTGGCTCCCACTGTGTCAAGGAAGGGAAGGCTGGGGAGGTGACACCCTCAACGGCTTCGTGAGGACTTGCATGCCTGAAGGGTGGGCCCTGGTGAGCGTCATCATATCCATGAGAAGGCCAGAGATGTACACTTCTGCGCGTGAAAGTCGAAGCCGTTGAGGCTGTCGATGTCTGTGAGAATGATAGCCGTGAGGACTTGCGTGTCTGAAGGGTGGACCCTGGTGAGCGTCATCATATCCATGAGAAGGCCAAAGATATACATCTCTGTGTGTGAAAGTCGAAGCCGTTGAGGATGTCGATGTCTGTGAGAATGATAGCCGTGAGGACTTGCATGTCTGAAGGGTGGACCCTTGCGAGCGTCATCATATCCATGAGAAGGCCAAAGATATACATCTCTGTGCGTGAAAGTCGAAGCCGTTGAGGATGTCGATGTCTGTGAGAATGATAGCCGTGAGGACTTGCATGTCTGAAGGGTGGACCCTGGTGAGCATCATCATATCCATGAGAAGGCCAAAGATATACATCGCTGCGTGTGAAAGTCGAAGCCGTTGAGGATGTCGATGTCTGTGAGAATGATAGCCGTGAGGGCTTGCATGGCTGAAGGGTGGACCCTGGTGAGCTGGTTAGAAGTATACTGGTTAACCATCTCCAAGGGCTGCCGCGCGCTCCTGTGGTCGATTGCTGTGTGCGGAAGGTAGTCGCGGAAGGGGAGCGAGCTAACTTTTTTACAAAAACTTCAGGGAGGTCGTTCCGTTTTCTCTGTATTTGAATGACCTCCCTGAAGTTTTTGAAAAAAAGTAAAGGCGCTGGGCGATAAATAACAAGGGTAGCGGCTGGAAGTTCGTTGGGGCGATTCGCTAGGGGTGGGCGCGTAGTGTCCTGCTGCAGATGTGGCTGGGTACGTGAGTAGCCTACAAACTAACAGCCGCGAACGCGTTAACATGTTCGCGGTGCCTTTCCACTCGTAGCACTAGCAGCGCAAGGGCTTTAGAGAGCCTTGCGAGTCCTTGCGAATCCCTTAAGGAAGGGTCTAATATTAGCCAAGGGCTATTACAACTTTTCCTTAAGGAGCTTCCTTAAGGAATTTTTTTTCTCTTAAGGAAAGTTATAATAACTTTCTGTAATAGAAATTCCTTAAGGAAAAGGGTTTTCCTTAAGGAAGCCACTTAAAGGAGTCTCTTAAGGATTTCGCAAATTATTGCTAACCCTATAAATACTAATATAGAATAGATATAGTGAACAACTGTAAGAGAAGGAGTTGCAAATCAATCCAGACACACGAAGATGTGGCGAATGCGTCACGGTACTACAAGCATCCCTCGTCTTACACTCAACACCACTGAGAAAATCACCATCAGCAGGCTTTTCGCTCGCTCATCATGCGCACGTCTCGTTCTCGTCTAATCATGGACGATTTTTCGTCGACGACCACAAACGATTACGACGTCACAACTTGCCTCTTTGTCGACTAAAGTCATCAGCGAACACAATATCACCAGCTTCTCCACCACCAACATCGTTCTCCTCTAATATAATCCTTCCCAATGTGCAAATCACAAGTACAAGCAAGTAGTAGCAACGGTCGCAAGAACAAATTTCTCGTAAACCAGATTTTTTATTTGAGGATTTTACTATGCGTATGTCACAACAGGATATCTCGAGCAGAGGCTGCATGCTCTAGTATCTGCCAGAAGCACGTTTGCAGGGAATGAGTCTCATTGTTCTGCTCTGTAACGTTTGAGGGGGCAAGTGTGTGAGTATTGTGTTACTCCAGCAGTGCTTGTACCGAAATAAGAACACGCTACCACGCCTTGTCAAGTTCATCAAGATGAGCGTCTAAGTGTCGGAGTCGGTGTGTCTAAGACTAAGTTGTATTCATCACTAAGTACTTCTAGCATATTAAGCATGGACGTGGTCGAAGCAACTAACTTGTTGAAGGATTACCACGAATTGATTCGCTGTCTTCGATTTCGTCTTCAAGAACAGACATCCAATGCACATCGTGGCTGCTCTTCCATTGTAAAAGTGAAAAGTTAGAGTTACGAGTTTAGCATAAGTAAAAAGAAGTGGTCTCGCTCTGAGAAAACGGTTCGTCTTGTTCGTGCCCAAAAAGTTCTAGTTCATATTGTCTTCAAAAAGTACATGAATGCTCATTTTTGCAAGAAAAAAACTCTCGTTACTACAGATGATACAGGAAAAACTCGATGAATGTCATCTAGATTATGTTGCACTTGCGCATCAAAGTCGTCTTCCTCTGCGAACAAACAACAAGAGAAGGCAAATCAATGTTCATCAACAAGACAAGACAGACAGAGTGAGTGTAGAAAAAAGAACTATTAAATCAATGTCGATCACTAAAAATTTTTACCTTATGATCTAAAGACTAAAGCACACAGAAGTCCGAAACAAGTCCTCCAGGGAACCTCCACACCTCAGAAGAGATATCCCCGATATTCGTTGCCAGGTCGACTGCATCGGCCACGCTGTAGTGCACATCGGCAGCGGTCAAAGTCGGCGGGCGTTTCGAGCAGACCACAGTGGAAAACGGGCTTCATCAAGTCCGTCCGGTTNAACGCCGGAAAGCGGTGGCGTTGCTGTTTGGCCTCTGGTTGGCCTCCCTCCCGTGAGGGCCCGTTACCTGTGTGGCGCCGATGGGTAGAAACCAACGAATATAATCGAAGCAAAAGTTAAATACTTTAGTTGGTACTGTGTACATCGACACGTACATGAAATGCAACACTGAAGAGTAAGTAAGTAGGCAAATTTGAAGCCATAATCATCATCCGCTCCAGGTTCACGAGCGTGCTGCAGAAAAGGCGAGCCGGGTGCAATTTGTTGTGAGGCAACAATAGCTGCGTCAGTCTCCCTTTGCACCGTATTCCTTTCGGACAACATGCGTTCGGTCAAGTCAATAGGTGCTGTACTGCTGCTAGAACGGTCGACGTCTCTGCTGTTGAGCTGTTGCTCATTCTGCAGAAAGAAGTATCGACTTGCAAGCCCCTTCCGGTGATGATAAGAGTCTAGTGCTTGGAATGTGCCCTTGGAGTCTTTCTCTTCATCTATGGAGAAAGTTTCTTTATTTGTTTCCAGATCAACCGTCTCCCGGAGACGCAGGAATTGATTCGTTCTGGCTTGATAATTCCTGACCTTCTCAGGTATTGAGAGAAAATAGCCGCACCCGCTCAGTCGCTGCATGATCAATGCGTCGGTCCAGTAAGTTCCTACTTCTGTGATAAGCATTGGCGCGATCGAGGCCAGGTGCATCAAAGCGAAGTTGATCCCTACTTGTGAATTCTTCGGCGCTCCGTCTCTAGGCGGTTCCTTGTGCCTCTTTGTCAAGTGGTGGTGCTGGTTCCCATACTTAAAGGTTGCAGCATTACATTCGTCAGAACTACATCCCTCACCTCTTTCCTACTGGAAAAAGAGTGAGGAAGGGTTGTGGGGGATGTAATTGGTTAACCCTTGACGTACGGTTTCCTAAGAATGTGAAATTTGACCAGAGGTCTCCGCCGTAAACGTCCGCATGGGGAGATTAGAGAAGGAAAATTTCAAAAAGAATGACGAACAGAACGGCTTTCTTTGGTCAGCATTCATGTTCCAGAGGTAGTTAATAAATAGGTCCTTCTCTTAAGGGTGGTGTCAAGATCGGTAATCCCATAGCATCCCTGGTGTTCAGCATGCGGTCTCGTGGCCACTCGATACCGCAATCATCACCATGCATCTTCTGATCCTCGTCAAAGTCGGGTAGTGTCAGAGCAAAGTTTTCGCAAGACTTAGAAGTATTCGCGAAATGATCCTGACGTTAGTCTTATTATAGAAACATGTAACGACCCGTGGTAGATGAAACAGACGACAAGAACTACGAAATCTAGACGAAACTAGTAGAATTCTTCCTCTGAGTTCCTTTCATAACAGTGGACGCATCAGACGTTAAGAGGTCGCTTTGATGCTGGTCCGCATCTGTGGGCGAATCTTCGTGGTCATTATCTCGTAACCGATCCTCTCTACGACCTGCCAGGCTCTCCAGCTCCAGCAGCTCACGCCATAGCCGTTTCCTTCGCCGCTTTGCGCTATGTTAGAGTCTGTCAAGCACGCGAGAACCTGTCTTACTAGTTGTAGTTCTTCTGGGGAAAGGGAAAGGAGCCCGTATAATTTACTTCTAGATGAGTCTCGATCCCCCTGGGCCTGAAATTGATGTTGATCTTGATGAAGTTGTGCTACTAGTATGCACTAGTACCACGTCTACTTGGGACACCAACACTTCTGGTTCTGCGACGTCAGGGGATAATATGTTCTTCACGACAACGAACTTCTGTCATCGTAAAAATACGCTCGACATTTTTCTTTCCGCTGCTTATGAACTCGCCCATTGTAGATCCGTGTGGCCTCTGCAACGCCCTCAGAGTGGATGCGACGCGCATTGCGCAAACCCTCCAATTCCATGCGCCGTTCCTGTCTTTCGGTTTTGGTAGCTCGTTTATCCTGCTCTAAAGTCTCAATCCGATATGCTAGATCCGACCAGCACCAATTCGTATTTTCCTCTAATAGGTACTTCAAACGCGTTTCTAGATACCCCCTGCGTGTTGCCAAGATGTAGTCAAGAGGCGTCCCGCCATCGGCGTAGGCGTTCATCACAGCTGTGGTAGTTGCTGGTGCTTCACCTGCTACGAGAGTGGAAGTATTGCTTGTTTCATTTTTTTGCGCATCAACATCTTCTGCATCCACCTCATGTTGACCAGGAGCACTATCTGCATTGCTAGTTGTACGAAGCTTCTTCACGTGTTTTGGTCTAGATGATGTGTTCGCCACATAATCCTCATCTTCCCATCCAACCTCAGTATCCTTGTCACCCATCAACTGGTCCACCGCCTCCACTCTGGGTAAGATTGCTTCCTGCAAGTATCCACGTTCACGGCCACGGAAAGAGAAGTGAAATCCGCCCACGTAAGTCCGGTAGTTGAGCGTTTCTTCACTATGCTCTCGACGCTCCAATTCGGTGCAGATTAGAAGTAGAGGTCTCTATGACATCAAGAGCATGCACAAGCTGTACAGTGAAAAATCAACGTTACGACCGCTATGGATGTAGTAAAGATGATCGGCAAGGTTGTCTTTGTCGGCACAATGTTATTCTAGTATCTTTTGGGCGAGTTGCAGTTGTGCCTCTATCTGCGTACCAACCTCAGTGCTATAGCTACTGTGTGTTTTTTCCGAGAAAAAGGTAAACTGTGTTGATCCTGTTCATGACCAAATTCGAATTCATAACTCTGACAGGTTAAACCGCCTGACGAAAGCAAGACGTATCTTACGTGCGACGAGTTCCCTGTGCATCACCCTATCGAAATGGCGGAGGAGATCAGCGTCATAGTAGAGAGCTGCCATCTCCATAAATTCCTCCAATTCCACAAGCTCACTTTCCGTGTACCTGTTCAAGTTTTTGGAGGTTTTTAAGGACGGGACTTCTAGGTCTACTTTGAGTATTCGAAGTTAAAATTAGAGCTAGAAAATTTAGATCTAGAGGATGATATCTTCGATGACGCCTTGTTTTTCTTATGGTTGAAGCTCGGTCTGGTTTCATAATTGTTCCTGAGACTCCAGAACCTAGCAAAGATGAAAGAACTGACTCAAAAGAAGAACGAACCATATCGATATCAACCAACGTCAAATACCCGACTAATCTTCCGTGCCCAGAGTCGACGAACATGTTCATGTTCAGATTTACGCAGTCTAGTCCTTCAGACCTCGCCAATTCCGCCACCTCCTTAGCCACGGCAGCTAGATTCACTATCTGCTTGCATTCCTGTGTCCTATACGCGTTTCCGTTACCCATACTCGAATGTAGACAGCTAGGGAGGTTAGAGAGGATAAGGAGGAGGAGAAACTACTGAACGCAGACTCGTTTTAACTACTAGCAGTTCATCGTAGTACTCGCTGGAAGGATAAGAATCACCTCAGGAAGATGAAACTCAAAATAGATCCGCGGCTTCTACACACCACATTTACAACAGGAAGTCTTAGACTGAAATGAAGGACATGAAAGTCGAAGTGCTAGCACAAGAATACTGGATACCCTTACATCGCTTCGACTTCCTCGAGCGAGCACCATATTCATAATGAAGGACATGAAGGTGCTGGTAACCCACATTAGCTGGCCTGGGTATCGCGAAAACTTGCGTCGAATCGGTTTGTTGAAGAGAATCCCCTGAACGTCCACTGCTGCGGGTTTTAGAATGACAACATACAACGTTTCAATTTGGACCGAAAGGGCATCAAGGGAATAGCAGAGAATCTCGAACGTCATCGACCTCAGACCAAATAAGGTCTGATTCAGCGAGTATGTCAATGTCAACTAAAAGAAGTATAAAAACTCGCCACATTCATTTACTTTCATAACAACTTCGTAACTTAAACAACAAGTCCAAATCTGCATGTTTGAGGGAGATGAAGTGATCCGCTTGGCGATGACGGCCGACAAAGGCCGGATTATGGATGATTTCGTGCACCGCGTCAAAAGCTTCGACATTCACCTCTAACTTCCTGCGCAAAAACCAATAGGCACACTGCGACACGGATTTGATGACTTTCGGGGAATAGAGAGGTCGCCAAGCGTCTTCAGGAGAGTCGGAGCTTATACTTATTGGGGATGAGATGGCGCGTTTACTGGTTGTGGTTGTTCCAGATGAAGTTGAATCCGCTTTCACCTGTGCTTGACTTTTGTTGAGTTCTCTTGTCGTAGGCTCATCTACATCTAGCTTGTTATTCTCTCCCACAACTCCACCAGCTACCCCGTTGTTGAACGTAATCCCACTCTTCGCAAACACCCGCTCCACCTGTGAACTGGTACCCTTTACCTGTTGCCATTTTTTGACAGACCGCTTTTCTCGATACCGCTCAAATTCTTCTCTATGCTTTAGCGTGTTATCGGAATATCTGGTCATTTCTGCATTCCTCACTTCCACAAAGGATGGTGGTACATGCTCTGCGGCGTGAGCGTTTCTGTCCTTGGCCTTGATAGGTACTTTTGGCCTTGGTGGATTTGCTTCAGAACTGCTCAATCCTTCTACAGAGACAGACTGCAACTCGGGAGCCACCTCACCAGTAGGTATATTGTTATTACCATTTGTCCGTGTCCCACCAGCAGGTTTTTTATTATTACCATTTGTCCCACTCGCACTCCCGTCTCCAATCTCAACGTCCACTTGCGCCACTGGCGACGAGGTAGTGCGGTACTTCATCGGCGGCTGAAGTTGTGGCCGGAAGTGAACGAAGCGACCTACTTGCAAAGCGCTTTGCCAATAGAGAGCTCGCGACGCAGTGAGTGTCAAAGAAGGATGTGCTGACGCAGACCACGTGCAGAAGTCCTTGAGATAGATTCGAAAAATTCCACGATCGAAGATGCTCCTTCGCCTAGACCACATTCCAGTGCCGGCATTGGAGACGAGACCGTCTTGTTGTGCTGCTACACCAGGCACGATGCTGGAGCGGATCCGCTCCCTTCGTTAAAGCTCAGCCTTCAATGGTCACTGACTCTGAACGGAAGGGGCCCCCTTCTAAGCTCTCCCCTTTCCCTTCGTTTTCCCCCCATCTTTCCTCAAGGGGTCGCCTTTTCGATCTCAGTGACCAACTCCAATGACCATTGAAAGTTGAGCCTTAACTTCGCTTTGTTCGCAACAACATGATATCTCGATTCACTTTTAGAGGTAGGTTTTTGGTGCTTGCTTACCCCGCTTTTTATGCCTTTCTCCCTTAGGAGAGGCATGAAAAGCGGTAAGAAAAGCACCTTTAACCTACCCTTAACACTTCCTGGGTGAGCCTCCTCTGGAGAACGTCACTTTTGAAGGCGAAAAAAGCAGTCTTCAAATTCTGGAGATGCGTCTCGATGTCGTCAAAAGCCGCGACTCGGTCACCACCGCTGAGCACTCTAGCATTCGTCCTGGAAAAACGCAACTGCCAAAGAGAAGCATGGCCATGAAGTTCAAGCTCTTGATTTGGTGGTAATATATCTCTGAACTCTCGCTTGTTGGCTTCCTGAATAAAGCTTGCGTTGAGTTGTACTCCCTCGGCTCCTCTTGCCAATGTGGGTATGGATATGGACGTTGTTGAAAGAGCTTCATCTTGTATATCTTGGTCTTCTTTCTCACCCGGAGCTGGTTCTTTGCTCTTTGTCTCTTTAGGGGTTTCCCCAACTCGTCCTTCTACTCTTGCCTCCTCAGTACCACCATCTTCATCAAGGCGTCCAGTGCTTGACACGGAGTTTGAAATCAAGCGCCGTATCTGCTCCAATGATAAAGCCTCGATGCTCTCATCTGCACTCACTACATCAGCACCGTCGTCGGACTTTCTCCTTTCGACATCCAGCCTGATAAGCTCTTGCCACAGGGCTCTACTTGTGTCACTGCGCATCCTTGCAAGGTTTCCTTCGAGTAGCACTGTGCGCTTGT
Source organism: Amoebophrya sp. A25 (assembly GCA_905178165.1). Lineage (NCBI taxonomy): Eukaryota > Dinophyceae > Syndiniales > Amoebophryaceae > Amoebophrya > Amoebophrya sp. A25. The sequence goes on along the minus strand of CAJINU010000009.1, from coordinate 243,616 downwards.
CAAATGACGTTCCTTCAGGAGCCGCAACCAACTCTGACTCTGTGGGTTTTTCGCGGGCATTAGAGGACGTGAGAGCGAGTATGAAACGAAAATCTGTTATCATTATCAAGTTTCTTAAGTAGAAAAGTACGATAATGATAACAGATTTTGGCTTCATAGCGAGAACAATGCTATGTATTGAGGAAGCTCCTAGGTGATCGAGATGTTGCGAAATCAAGTAGAACGCTTCATAAAATGCACTTTTGTGAAGGTCGTATGCGGAGGTTGACCAGTGTGTGCAGGCACCAAAATATCCTCATCATATTCGAGGATCCTTATCCCTAGTCCCCGTTGTAGTCTCTCCAAGTCCAGTAGATCTGACCACCGTGCATGTGGAAGTTTTCTCCTTTCTCTAGCCGGTAAATGGTGATAGCCTTCTAGAGGACTGTTGTGGCCCCAAAGTCCCCAGTCTGTACCGTTCGCGTCTGACAGGGGACTATTCACTTTGATATACACGTTGCAGGCTTGCTGTTGGAGTTCTTGTTCTTGGTGAAGATGTTGGGCATCCGCAAAGGCATCCTCGTCATCCTCGAAGTTGGAACTGCTAGTATGAGCAGCACTGCCTTTCCCAGCTCCCTTCGTTGAAGAAGAAGACCCGGCCACAGAAGTTGAGGCTGATGTTGAGAAGTCTCCTGCATCGTTTTTACCACTTCTGTAGTCCACAGAAGTACTAGAGCTGCTAGTACCTGTACCTCGTGATGCAGCTGTCGACGAATCACCTCCAGACGAGGAAGTAAGTATCGCTGCTTCTCCACCTCCTTGTTCTGCCAACGACTTTGGTGTCGCGAAACGCGAAGTCCGCTCGAGCTTCTCATGCAAAACGGGGTTTAAACATCCCGTTTGCTTCTGCCATTCCAGAATGAAGGTGAGCAGCGAAAAAAACGACGCTACAGCAGCTCCTAGCGAATGTACGATGTCCGTGCAGAAGACGACATTGATAGGATGCGGTGCGGAAGGTGGAGGAGCTGCGAGGAGAAGCTGCGACATGATCGTACCTACCTCCGGGATTCATGATGCGCTGCAAGAGTCACGTGCGACGATTCTTACAAAGTCGTGGTCACCAAGAGTAAACTGGGGAGGTGGAGGAGGACATGGGAGTTTATCTCACTCAACATGATCCTGTAGATGTGTTTCGCTCATATTGCATGTTGATGTGCATTCTGCTCTTGCTGCGAGATAGGCACACTCTTTAGCACCGTACTTTTTTCCCTCTCAATCTCAGTCTCACTCTACTTTCCTCCATCTATTACTACTACTAGACCTAGACAATTTGTCTTTGTCATCGTCATTTCTTCAGCTCTGTCCGTCAAAAATATGATGGGAACACTTTTCGATACGGCGTGGGAATGTGAAACTAATACTAAAGATCGCATGATAGGAAACGGGGAAATGTCCTGAGCGGAAAATCTGAAGCTTTTTCTTTATCATGTTGTTCTGATTCTGAATGACTAATATTTATGAGTTGTATGAATTAGTATTAGCGTTGCAGTAAATGGCAGGTAGAGAGCCGATCAACTACGAGGCGGTGCTAGCTACTTGCTAATCGATGTGTCTGAAGCATGAGCCATTCTGGAATCGGACCAGCACTAGAAGAAAAAAAGGGCGCTTCACCAGTCTTGGCGTTTTCGTCGTCCTCTCCCGTTGGGTCCAAGTTTTTAGGGTCCAAAAGGCGATCCTGTTCATCTTCAACCTGCTGTAGCAAGGCAGTAGCAAAGATTCCTTGTTCCTCATCCTCATTTTGAAGGTTCAGGCTCTTCTCTTGTTTGTCGTCCTGGTCGTCTCCTGAAGAGGAAGAGGGGACGTTGTGGTCCCCCTTCGTGCTTCCTCCATCCACAACCTTCTTCAGAGCGTTCTCCGTGTCTTTTCCTTTTGCGTCTTCTTGCTCACCGGGTACTATAATCCTCGTCTCGTTCATGATCTTTGCCTGCGCGTCGTGTTGTTCGTGCAGCAACGTTCCTTCTATACCGAAAAAGTTGACGCCTGCATCCAATGGATCAAAGCTCTTCCCCAATGCGGTTCCCTTTTTCTTAGGAAGATGTTGGTGAAGAGCGTTTGTTTTTGTATTTCTACTCTCTGTCTCATCTCGTCCTCCTGATGTCAACATTGACGGAGGAGCACTAGCTCTACTTCTTTGATGATGAAACAGGTCATCCCAAAAAGTGTCATTTTCCCAAGTCGTTGCGCCTTCACCTCCCCGCCGTCTACGTTTCGCAAGGTGCTGGAACTCTCCTTCGTCAATCACCATATCGTCCAGCTTCCGCTTCACCACCTGTTTCCTCCAAATATTTTCCTCTACAGTGTAACTCGACAATAGACGAAAGACGTGCACGTCTTTGGTTTGCCCAATTCTATGTACGCGATCCATGGCCTGTCGATCCACCGCAGGATTCCAATCACTGTCGTAGAAGATAACCACGTTTGCGCCAGTGAGGTTTATCCCGACTCCCCCCGCCCTTGTGGATGCGAGCATGAGGAAGATGTTCTCGTCTTCGTTGAATCGGTCCACAAGCTTGTGCCGTTGCAAACCTACCGTTGCGCCGTCTAGTCGCAAGTAGGACATGCAGCCGCTGCTCAGGAACTGCTCCAACAAGTCCAACATCTTGGAAAATTGGGTGAAAAGCAGCACTCGGAAGCGCTTCTCGGCGCACTGTCGCAATAGTCTGGACAGAACCTGCAGTTTGCCACAGTCTAGAATCAAACTCCTAGAATCGGCCATCCTCATCGTAGATGGCAAGCCAGGGGTTCGCGTTAAGGATAAGGGACAGAGGTATCCAGGAGAAAGGACTGAGGTTATGGAACTTTTCAGTTCTGGTGATGTAGTCTTACTGCTCCCATCCCCATGCGTGACTGTTTTATCAACATGGAAAGCAAATGCTGATCTTCTGCCTCTATCAGTGCCTTCTGCGTTGCTCAGCATTGACTGTTTTTCAACTCTAGATGATGACGACCCAACCCAACCTCGACCAGCACGAGGACCTCCTCCACCCAGTGTAAAGATAAAGGCCTGCTCAGCCTTGGCACGAGACGTGGGAGACATGTCTCTAATTGCTTTAGACACGGAGGGTTTCTCCGTCAGAGCCTCAACAGTCCCTGCCAGCCTTCCAGATTCGTCATCTTTCGCGTTAGGTGGCATACGAACCGTTGCGACCTGGAGCCCTCTGTAAGGGAGTTTCTTTCTCGCCTTGCTAAGCATACCTGTGGTGCTGCTCGTGCAGCTTCTTTCAGATCGAGAACCCGATCCGGATTCAAATTGCCTAACTATCCTTCCACACGTCAGAACCAATTCTTGGGGACCCGCCATTTTCGCGCAGAACATGGTGTGTAGCCGTTGAACCTGTTCACGTTCCGGTGGCTGCATCAATCTCGCTAGGTGGAGACGGTCTGCTACTATACTCTCTGCTTGATCAGACAGGTCTCCGCCAGAAGTGGTCGCACCACTACCACTGCCACCACTACTTGAGAAGCTGTTGTTCGTGCTCGTCAAAGTATACCTACGACTTGTCATTTCAGAAAATAGCGAACGAAATCTCCGATCGTTCACGTATAAGCCTGCGTAGGCGTTCCCTGCGTCTCTTGCGATCCGGAAACCGCCTTTGCTTTGCACGATGGTGGACGACTCATTTGCGGCCATGTCTTCGTCTGATGCGGTGATGACGAGTGGGTCGGCGCCAGTGGAGAAACTACCAGTACTCGAACATCCTCCAGGCAAGCTCTCAAAGCGTGCTGAAGGGACGATTACCTTAGGGACGTAGCAACTTGTTAGTAGGGTTTCTAAACAAGCTGGCACTACATTGCAGAAAAAAGCGTCACGTCGGTCTAGGTAGGAAGGTGGGAGGCTGCTCGGCATCCTATCATGATTGGTCATGCGATGCCATGCAGTTAAAGTGGCTGGCTGTCCGCAAATCTTTGGTGTCTTCGTGGTTCGGGAAGGACCATCTGTAGTGCGCGTGCGTGGTCGTGATCCTTCGAGGACTTCTACTTCATCAACATCATCTACTGCATTACGATTGGGGTTGGCCTTAGGTATAGTCGTGCTCCTACCTGCGCCTCCCGACGTCGTGGTTGTCGACGCAACCGGTACTAAGACATGCCCATTCGTGGTCTTCGTACTAGAAGTTGCTGGCGGTGGAGGAGGTCCAGAGCGCCCACCGTTCGACTCTTTTTCGCCAGGCACTCCTACACTGGGCCTTTTACGAACAGCACCACTCGTTCCGTCGACGTCCTCGACAGCTTTAGTTTTTTTCACGACCTCAAATACTGAAGCAAACACAGCCGCATTCGCTGCCTTCGGTCCATGAAGTATCCGTGGTGGCCCTGCTGCCTTCTTCGTACGTGGACGTTTGTTCACGACTGCCTCTGGCTTCTCCATGTTGATCTCAGCTCCTGAAGTAGACGATCGTTGAGTAGATGGTGCTTGTTGACAAGAAACCCTCTGCTTGCGACTGTTGTTGACAAGAAACCCTCTGGGGTTTCCTGTGCCATGATCTCGAACACTGCCTACATTTTTCCCAACACTTGGTCTACTTGCACCACCTGCATTTGATGTACCATTACTTATCATAGACCTAGGTCCAATCTTCGCTGACGTTGAGCTTCGCCGTCTAGTGGTTGGCATAATGACTTGGCCTTTCCAAAGCTTGGGCACATTGTAAAATCCAAACCCTCTGCGAATCAGCACCGCTGCAATCGTGTCTTCGTATGACTTAGAAGGTGAAGCGAGAGTGTTTTTTCATGCAGGACGATACGCATTAACATCAGAACTTGAACGTTTATTTAGTTCAACAAGTAAAGAAGTAACAGTAAGAATGAATTTATGATGGACTTTCCGGCTCCATTTTCTACTGTAGCCATAATAAACGCAATCCTCTTCCTCGTATCAGTCCCAAAGCAACAGTCTGTAGCACGATTACGCCTCGCCAGCGTTTGAAAGAGCTTCTGGGAATCAGGGTCGCTGATGTCGACTATATCATTGTCCTGGTTTTTCACTGGTTCCGCTTGCGCGAGCTGGAGGTCTTTGTAGACGAAGCGGACCATTTGTCCTTGGTCTTGTCTAATATTTGTACAACTTCTTGTCGAGGACGAAGTAGAGTGATCCTGTAGTGATGAAGACCTCAAGGATGGGGGTGGCGAGGTAAGCCACAGCGACGATAGAGTCGCTAACCGCTGTAAAGGAGCAGGACAGCGCGAGTGGTGTCTGGCTCCTCCATCTATCACACACGCTGGTCTCAAGTTTGGTGCAGATTGAGTGAAACGCAGCAGAGATGGTGGGATGAGATAGCAACCTGACCCATGATCTTGAAGGTTTTGGTGGGAGTCGCCACCAAGTTCTTCTCCTTTGCGTCCACGAAGTAGGGCACCTCCACGACCACAGACGACAACCGGAGCGTGTCTGTAGAGCTGACAACGGGCTTGCTCTCTCAGATCTTCACTGCAAAGACGTCCTATATCCAGGAAGGACGAATGTTTCTGACGCCAACGAAAGGTTTCCGGGATTTTTGTACTACTTGTAGTACTTCTAGAGTCCTCCTCTTGTATTGCTTCTGCTGCAGATGCTGACGCAGATATTACCTTGTTACACTTGTACTCCAACTCCAATAAATCCCTAGTATCTGATGTATTCCTACCCTCATAGCTCCTCTCCATATCCGTCCATCTCGATGAGGTAGTTGAAAAAAGAGCACAGCCAAATTCTTCGGAACCGCGTGCCCACGACTCAGACTGAGCACTCATATAGGCGTCTTCTTGTGTTGTAAACCCCATCGCTAGGCACTTTGGAACCACCATCCTGATGACCTCACGCATGGCGAAAGGAAGTTTGGGCTTGCGTGCTTCGAACAGGTCCGGATGATTGCAAACTTTGCGGAGCTGCATTAAGATGTGCATACGGCCCAGATAGTCGCGCTTGCCTCCTGGTCCTGATCCAGAGGTGCTAGCTCCTCCTGTTGACGTAGAAGCCCCTGCTCCAGTACTGCCCTTCTTTTCTTGCATCAATTTTTGTTGGACTGTTCTGCGACTCATAAACTCGTCATACAAGAATTGCTGGCGGCGCGAGAGAGGACAAGGAACTACGTGCTCCAACTTTCGCGGTAGCTCCTTTTCTACGTCTTTCTTCAGTCTTCTCAGGATAAAAGGACGTAGAACTCTGTGCAACCGAGCAACCAAAGGATTCGATTCCGCCCCCACCTTGCCTTTGGTCCTGGTTAAAAAAGAGCCGACGTCCAATCTTTCACCCGACTCCGCTTCTTCACGCTTCGCGGCCGATTCGACGTAATTTACAAGTGGGTCGTTGAACCATTCGCGGAAATCGGAGATACTGACAAAAACGTGAGGCATCAGAAAGTGCAGAAAGGCCCACAATTCCAACAGGTCGTTCTGCAAAGGCGTGCCAGTGAGCAGCAGACGGGCTTGCGCGACCAGAGGCAACAATAAAGTCCACTTTTGACTCTTGTAATTGCGGATGACATGCGCCTCATCTAAGACGAGGAATTCCCACTGCAATCTCCGAAAATGCGCGATGTCTAGGCAGACGACGTTGTAGCTGACGACGCAGACATGGAAAGCATCCTCCGTAGTCCATCGGTCACGCAAGCGACGTCGCTCATCTGGGGAGCCGGAGTGGATTAGAGCACTACATTAAAAATTTGTAGTACATCAGCCATATGACCACGTTGAAGAAGTTCCTGTGGCTCTATTTTAGTACCGAGTTATTTTTCTCATTTCTAGCAATGAACATGGGGAGCTCCTTCATCATGATCATGCTATGTATTTTAACAACACTTAAAGGTTCAACACTATTACGTTGCTCCAGCGTGCCCAGCCCAGCGATGTTGATGGGAAACCTTATAAACTGTTCTAGTATACTATAAGTAAGTGGCCGTAAGTAAACCAAAGTCTTCAATCCCGGTGCCCAACGGCGTAATTCTGCTTCCCAATTGTGCAACACTGCTGTTGGAACAACGACCAGGTGTGGGCCCCAGATCCCGCGTTCTGCGGCTAAGTGGCAAAATACTGCGATTGTCTGGACCGTCTTCCCAAGCCCCATTTCGTCTGCCAGGATACCGTTTACTCCACTGTGGGCGTTAGAGGTCGAACTCATCACTGTATACTGGATGAAACTTATTTTTTTAGTCATGTGTGAGAGCAGTGAGTGTGAGTGTGCATTTTTTCAAAATTATTCGCAATCTTTTTTACCGTATATTAATTCGATGCCAACAGGAGTACCTTCGGCATTTTGACTTATAATAAGTGTCGTATAATTCGATGCCAGCAGTAACTTCAGCATTTTGACTTATAATAAGTGTCGTATAATTCGATGCCAACAGTAACTTCAGCATTCTGACTTATAAGTGAAAAAAATTTAAGTAATGGTGTAGGTGCCAACCGTCGTCCAGGCCGTAACATACAATCTTGCCAACCAATGCATGCCCACGTGTTGGTAAGGCCGTAGATGACCACGCAAGAGTAAAGTCGGAATCATCGTCAATTGATCTTGATGGTTCTTGGTACTATGCTGCGCAAGATCATTTCCACTTCCAATCCCCTTGTTGGAGGGAGTTGTAGTCGGCAGGTTTTGCATCTCCTTTGATTCGAAGACAGCGTTACCGAATCTCTCAGCAGTTGTGAGCAATTCTTCAAGTCGGGCAGCGCGGTCCTTATTCTCAGCGACCTTCTGTCTCTCGCGGTCTGCGATTTCGCTTGCCTTCCATACTTTCTCCCACAGCTTCTGAACGCGAATGCTCTGCTGCCCAGCACGTTGGCGAGCATTCTGAAAGTAAGCGGGTGACGATAATTTCAGAGCAGGAGCTGATGTTGAGGTACTAGCTGAAGATGCAAACGCACCAGTTCCGACGAGGACACCGGAAGTATCCGCGTCTTTATGTAGTTTCCGCGCCTTTGGTGCTATGGAAGTACTTCCACCTGCTCCAAACTGAGCAGTTTTCGTTTTTGACCCCGGTTTGACGGAAGCTTTTGCAGATGCTTGCTTGGGCGGCCGCCCTCGCCCTCTCTTTCCCGTTGCTGGCTGCATTTTGTTCTGGTGCTAGCTATGTACAACTAATGATGTGGTGCTTGCGATACCTTCACCTCCGTGCTTTCACATCAAATACACCCATCCATCATCGTCTAGTGCCGCGACCGTGCCGACCACTACAGCGTGAAGAAATGGCGTACACTTACAGCAGCTTGTGCAGCTTGAGAAAGTAGTTCATCCAATATCTTCATTTTGTTGATGTTTGTCTTTATCGACGTTGGATATCGATATTTGATGTGCTGTGTTCAAAGCAATAAAGCTGCTTTTACTTCATCGTGAAGGTGGAGATGACGTTGTTCAAGTTCATCCAGAAAAAAATCTTATTCAAATTCTGTAGTTGTCATGCAAATCGGATTCCTGCAAGAAACCTAAGAACAATGGACAAAATAAACACAACAACATCGAAAGATGAACTTTGTTCCACCACGTTGATCTACTTCCAGTCCTGGTAGACTGGTTGTAGTACTAGAGCTACTTGTCGCATAATCATCGTCTTCCACCGAAGAAGTCTTGGGCGAAATACGGCATTATACAGGTTACCTCATATAGACAAAACCAGCCAAGAAGTCCTCTGTTGAGCTACATGATGGAAGAGCCAGAAATTGTCTCCGAAGCCAATAGGAGACGGATAGACGGTTATCCACAGACATACAGACGGCCAAAATTGGAGACATGTTGTTCTTCGTCCTCTGGCATAGATTGCTTCAGCCGCACAGCCAATGGTGATCATTGAGATGATTGTCCTCTAACGTAACAGCATCACACAACCCAGTACAGCTGAAGATACTCACAGACCACTTCCAAACACACACCCCAGGTCGTGTTCCAGCGCGAGTGCGACAAGAAGAAGAATATTTTTATGTTCATCACAACTCACTCCTGTAACAAAGTCAGTTGCTTCAACCTGCAGCATATTTCTTGTTCTTTTATTCGTTTTCCTTGGTCGACATTTTTGCGCGTTTTCATAGTAGTTATTTTCATCGTTGATTATCATTATGTCGTCAGAATATCGTCATCGTGATTCTCGATCTTCATCGTCTATTTTCATCTATCGTTAATTATCTCTTAGTCCATCTGCGTCACCATGTTGATGCTGGATGGAGGTTTTCTATTGTTGAACAATCATACATGTCATATAGGTCTTACTTACTTTTATCTTTGCTAGAAATTGAAATACGAAATATAATCTGCTGATTAAAGTGATGTCTTTCGTGTTCTTGCTGTTCGAAGCTAAATTTTTTTTCATAGATGAAGATAAACCTTCGTCTTCCCCGTACCCATTGATATTGACCACTCTCCTCTATGAACTCGTCATCCAGAACGTTGTCATTTGTGGACAACCTTATTTCATTTGACGCTGCCACGACGACAACCGCAGTTGTAAGGGAAGCTTCCTTACTGCTGCCAGGATCGATCCGCACCTTCCTTATCCTTACAGTCAAGCCTTACTGACCGGTCATCTGCATCACACGTCTCTGGTAGTTATCTTGATCCTTTACCACTGGCTTTTATATACTCCACAGTTCTCTGCTTGGCGCCTTCTCCAGCTCCTGACGCATTCCTAGGCTTTTCCAGTCTGCTTTGCCTTCATCTTCTCCTGCTCCTGGGGCATATCAATATCTGGAATGTCGCAGGCGAGAAAGTCGAACCCACAAGGCTTGTGATTAAAGGAAGTCTTGTAACCTCCCAGACCGTACACTTGTGCGTGCTTCAAAAGAAAAGGTCTAAGGTTAGCGTGATCACCCTTTGGATTTTGTGGAGGTTTGCCTTGAGCGCCTAGTGTCTCAACCGGTGCACCATAGAACTCATACAAAAAGCCGTTTTTCACCTTGTTCAGCAGAGCATATTGAAAGCGCTCCTTCTCACTGGTCAAATACATGTAATGGGAGATACAAGACTCGGCACACAAACGTGTCAAACGGGCTTGCTCTTCTTCTTTCTTTCGTTGTTCCTTCTTCTCCTTCTCTTTCTGGGCCAGCAGTTTCGCTGCGTCCTTGCGGAAGACCCAGGCGCAGTCGTCCGCTTCCCCCTCGTTTTCCACCGCAGCACCGGCTGGAGCGAGATCTTCCATAATATCGACGAAATCACCGAAGCCGTCCATTTCCAGAGAAGCAGCACCACGTGTATCTAGATCATCATCGTCAGGGGTTTCATGCTTCTGAAACGCGCCTTGTCCTTGTGCTGCTTTCGCCATAGCACGCACCGATTTGAACAAATCACCACCAGGAGCTTTCGGTGGAATCAGACCTCCTGCTCCTGCTCCAGACATCAGCGTACCTGCTGCAGACATACGAACATCTCCTCCTAACATTAGACCTAAGAACAATTACAAGAATTCACTTCTTCCTTGCATATCCATCATATTAGACTACGGGGTAACACTATGCCAAAAGCGAACATAGAAGAGTGGTTTTTTAGCCAAAAAACGTACATAAAGTCCAGGGATCAGCAAAAGAAGCGCTTTTTTGTGCATTATTTTTCTCAGAATGAAAAGTTTTCATTTTGAGCCGAATATTGCCCAACTGATCCCTGCGCTTTATGTGCGTTTTTTGGCTAGAAAACCAATTTTCGATGTTCGCTTTTGGCATAGACATAGTGTTACTCCGTATAATATTAGACCTCCTAAGAACAATTACAAGAATTCATTTCTTGCTTACAACACACTATACGCATTATACATATCACAACATATAGATACCGCCTCCCAATCGTCCTAAGTAGATAGAAGGAACGATAGATAGGATAGAATGCCTTGTTCACTTCGCCGCCACACAAGGTGACTGCTCTGCTTCGGCGTGTAGCGGCTCCAAGAAGAAATTGTGTTAATGTTGGTGGAGCACCAAGCCTAGCTAGAAAGCATCATTCATATGATAATGAAAAAAATGAAAATGAATTTGTATTCGAATTTGATTGGGCCTTAACAATAAGGCGGCTTGTTCCGCGGCTTGGATAGCTTCGAATTCGGCAGTTCCTGGTTGTGGACCGAAGAGGAAGTCGCTGTAGCCACGCGCGTGATAGTGTCGCACAAAATTGTCAAAGCGTTCTGCCATTTCTGCGGATGCGCGACCTGGACGATTCGCGTTCATACTAGTAACTTCGGACGCCACACTCAGCGCCTTTCCACTTTTCATAGACGCATTGGCCGCCAAGCCATTCGCCTGCGCTCTGCCCTGCACGTGCGACATGATCGCGTCTTTCAGATCCTGCAACTCGACGAACCATACCTGTGGATCTTGTATCTCACTCGCGTAAAACTGGGCTCTGCCTTTTTCGGTTTGCAATTTCTTCATCCGCTTCGCCCTCTGCTTTGCTTCAGACTTTTGTGCCTCTTTTTTGCCCTTGGCAGCATCGGTTGGTGCTGCACTTATTTGAGGGTCTAGTCCGTCCTCCACTTCTGGATCCGGAGGGAGCATCACACCCTGCGGCATCACTTGTAGTTCGTACTGCGTCACCAGCATGAAAAGGATCTTCATTTGCTCGTCGTTTTGGGCTTGCGCGTCCAGAACTTCCTGCGACAGCAGTTTCGGACGTTTTTGTGGCAACATCATCGCAAAAGCGCTTCCATCCACAGCACTTGGCTCGAACGGGTCCTCTTCTGGCATCATCTCCCACTCCAGGTTTTCCGCTTTCGCCATATGCTCTATCGTCGCTCCGGAGATCTCGTTGCCGTCTGCAGCATCATAGATTGCGTCCATCTTCGGGTTGAGGCGCTGCACTCGTTCTCCCAGTAAAACAGGATCCGCCAGCATCTTCCCCGGAATGAAGATGTCGGCGCCTCTGCCACCTCCCTGCGTCCTCTGCAAAAGGGCAGCGCTCGTGTCAGTTGCACCTGCAGCTGTTGCGCCAAGATTGGATGGTAGCCCATACTTGGCCATATCCAACATATCTTAGAGCTGCTCAAAACGTTGCATTTCTTATGCGTTCCTTTCTTCAGATTTTTCCCAACAAGTCTCTCTTGGGAAACCAAGGAAAAGAACTGACCTCCTGTCTGTGGAAGGGGAAATGAAATAAGTATTTTAAGCGGCCTTAATTGGCAAAATAGCCAGTGCCCGTTTTAGGATCTTCTAACGGCTGCAATGTGTCTGCTCTCTGTGCGATCAGCATCATTTGCCTGTTGAAGTTCTTTGCCATCAAGTCTGCGCCTCCAGCTTGAAGACTACCACGTCTCATGGCTGCATTTACATTAGAAGAAGTTGTCAATACAAGAAGAACAATCTCTATATATAATTACCGAAGATGATAACATCTCGTCTGGTCACGATCATCTCTACTGATTCCCCCACATTAATTGACTGGTGTTGCCTGGCACCCCCTCACAGCCAGGAACACGTGCTGCCTGATGTCCCGCCCCCAAGTCAGGAGCACCAAAAAAGATAAAGATGTTCTGAATCATGACGTGCTGCGCGCGGTAAACAGACTGTACATGTGCCTTCAAATTCAAATTCAAAATCATGATCAAATACTAATTATAGAGCTAAAGTTTTAACAAAATTATCACGACTCTTGCCTTAATCATTGGGCTTCCACCTCCACTGGATCTTCTAGCACTGCCTAGACTTCCACCTCCACTGGATCTTCTAGCACTGCCTCCACTACCTCTTCTAGGAGTGCCAACAGGTTCTTCCCCAGGAAAGACCATCGTGTCACTATTTCTACTACCGAAGGGCAAGGGGGGCGCCAAAGTCCCATCAAAATCAGCATCCTCCTGCTCGGCCTCCAGAGCGTTAAAAGCTGGCGACGCCGCAAAGAACTCGTACTTGTCAGGCATGATTTGCGTCGGCGGACCCTTTGGTCTGGATTTCGCGTCATAGCTCCAGTCGAAAATAGAAGCCTTTCCACCCTTTGGAGAGGAGCCCGCCTTTGTTCCACCTGTCACGTTTGCTCCACCTCCAGCTTTCCCTTTCCCCATCAACATCATATGTTTTCCTCCCTTTCCATCCATTCCCATTTTGCCCATCATCTTTCCTCCTGGCACGGGAACACCAACAGGATCTTTGCCTTGTTGCTGTTGCCAATCCCTTTGAAAGTCCTGTCCAGGATTCCATCCACCTGCAAATCCACCCGCTTTACCTTCCTGCTTACCTCCCTTTTGGTTGAAGCCACCTCCACCACCACCACCACCAAAACCTCCACCTCCACCACCAAGTCCATCACCGCCAAAACCTCCTCCCGGGAGCTGACTCCGTGGCATGTCATCGCGTCCGCCTCCACCAAAGTCTCCTCCTCCTCCATAGTCGTAATCTTCCTGTTGTTGAGCCTGATGCTGATTGCTACCTCCTCCTACACTACTAGTTCCTCCTGCACTCCTAGTTGATTTTAAGTTATTCCGCATCTTTTGGAGTTCTCTGTTGGGATCATTGGAAGCTCCGGGCGGGAACATACCCGCTGCCTTGTTGTTATCGATGTACCCACCTCCACCAAGGTTTTTGAACCTATTCGGGTTTTTCGGTATTTTGATATCGGTTCTTGGTGCAGCTGCTGCGCTGTTGGCATTATTTGCTCCACCTAGTAAATCCGACAAAGATCTGTTGAATTTAAGGATCAAATCATTCCCCAATTTCTTCGGAGCAGAATCCAACGTCAAACTGCCACGCTCATTGACTAAGCCTCTGGCGGAAAAGGGCGATTCTTCATCCGGCTTCAGAATGTCTCCAGAAAGCATTTTTTCCTCACGGCGCTTTGTTAGACGTTGCGCACTTGTAGTTCTTACATTCTTCAGGAGGCCATGGTTGTACTTGACTTCTTTCCTAGTATTGTCCAAAACGACAAAGTAGAAGTAAGGAATGCGATTATGATGTGGTAACTACACGACTTCTTATATATTCTATCAATCTAGAACAAGAAATCGAGATAATTAACTTTAACTACATCGATCCTAGTCAAAAAAAAAAAGTCTAGTAGACGTAGAATACTAATACATAGTATTATCCTCGAATTTATTACTTGCTTATTCTGAGGTAACCCCTTCGAAAAACCTCCCACCTTAACTTTAAGTCATCCACCAGAGCCTTCGTGGCGACCTTGGGGTGCGAAGTATCCAGTTGCCATTTTCCATCCGCGTCTTTCTTGTCTTGTTTAGAACTACAAGTACAACTATCTTCTGATGAAATGTTGCATCCTGACACCTTTATTTTTACCTTGATTTCTGAGACCGTCTCAGGATGCCTGCTGTGAAGATGGATTTCTTGATGTAGCCATAAATTGTGGACCCGGCGGCAAATCTTCTGCCCGCTTCGTGGGATCCAAGTTCGCGGTTGACTGTTGTGCTCTCGCGGCAGCATCGTTCAATCCGATTCCTCGTTGTTGCAAATTGGAGATATTCAGCAAAGCATGAGCTTTTTGCACCAAACTTTGCGCTCCACCAGGAGCGACTGCGCTCTTCCTAGGTGCAGCATCTTGATCCGAGTCACCCTTTGCCATGCTCCCGAAAAATCCCTCTTCGCCTTCTTGCTGGGTTTTTCTGACGCTAGGTGCGCGAAAGCTAGAGCCTTGGGGACGGTCCGTGACGGTGACGCCTCCTCCCAAGGATGAGCCCTTCGACGATCTCTTCGACACCCTGGACGAATCCGAAGACTTCGAACTCCCACTCGAGGAAGAGGATCTCATCTTTTCGGCGTCTAGACGAGGCTGACCTGGATCTTGGAGACTAGTTGCAGCAGGAGGTTCAACAGTTGTAGTTGCAGGACGATGTGGGAGGTCTCCTGCCTCATCTATCAGTTCAGGAGGTTCAGCACTGGGGTCGTCGTCACTTGGCGCTGCTTTTTCTTCTTCTTGGAATACAACCGGTGGAACTACAAAAGGTGAGGATGGCTGCTTATCGCCTGCTCCTGGTAAGGGGCCTTTTCCTGTTTTAGGATAGGATTTAGGATAGGATTTAGGATAGGATTTAGGATAGGATTTAGGATAGGATTTAGGATAGGATTTAGGATAGGATTTAGGATAGGATTTAGGATAGGATTTAGGATAGGTTACCGAATCTGCACTAGACGTGTCGAAACTTTAAATGTGGGAAATGATCATAGTACAGTGTGGGTTTTTATGCTCATGATGCTTACGTCCATCCACTGAAGAGACGTTATAAACGGTTTTTTCATCGTATTTGAATAAATACGTCAACTCCTTCGATAATCGAAATGTAGTCTAGCAGAGTGATGTTGCTTGAATGTTGAAGGGGAAGCATAGTCATGTGCTTTGTTTTTGATAGGGACTTAGGCAATCACTCTTCTTCATATTCTGAAGCAAATCAATGAAAGTGAATATTTTATTAGATGGCCTAGACGTAGATTAACTAGAATTATGATGATGATGTTAGTCGGTTCGGAATTGTCCTACGACTTAACTAGAATTATAAGGAGATCTATAAGCTAAGTACCTTGTGGTTCTTCTTGTGGTGGCTTCTCACCTTTGCTCTGTTCGTCTCCCATATTTATTCACTCATTGTCGTCCCCAATTGAACTGGACCAAATACAGATTATTTGTACCGGTTGTACAACTACGACTACGCTAGAAAATAATGCAGGAGGCGCTCGAAAATACTGGATTTGGATTCGAGAAAAATACTAGCTGGTAGGGGATCTTCAATATCAATACTATGAAAAGGAAGTGAAAAGATGAAAATCTTCAAGAGTCTGATGGTTGCAGTTGAGTTCTGAGCGTATCGAAATGGTTCTGAGGTTCATCTTCATTTTTAAGACACCGAAGAAGATACTCACCAACTGTTTCAAAGCGAGCAACTCCATTTGAGGATCAAGCTAAAGAGATACAGACATATATCCTCTGACAGAAAAGAATGTTTGTGCGCAGTGTTTCTGCTTTACTCGTCTCACTCACCCACACAACAGAAGAACAATAGGATCAGATGATTCAGAGCTCCTTTTTGACTCGAACTCTAACTATACTTCCACCTCGTTTTTGAACGCAGACTTCTCGAACTTGAACGCTGCAGACTGAGCCTCCATCTGAGATGAACAATAACTTGAACTTTTCATTCTCTTCTCGCCTCTTACAGAAAGGTACTCTGGCGGGCCTCACTCTTGTACACAGAGATGGTCGTGCTGGCTCAGAAATTACAGATTATTTCGCTCAACAGCATATAATAGCAATAGCAAGTGGCCACGGAACAAGCATCATGATCTTATTCAGTTCGTTGATCAACATTCCTGAAGAAATCGAACACTACGTCGATAAAAAATGTCCGCAGCAACATCGCTTCAAAATTTTTATCGTTGTCACACAATAAAGCAGTTTCCTGACGCTGACGTTATAGATTCAATTACATTTCAAACTCTTATCTTTGGAAGACAATCTATTGTTTTGCTGACATGAAATGATGACGAGTCCTCAATTTAGAAAAAATATAGTCAACATGGATCATCACCTTTACCTGGCGGGGCTGGGTGTAGATGATAGAAATGATGGTGGTCAAGAGAAATAGTAAGTTTTTAGTACAAAACACCACCTGCACCAGGAGGACCATAGTATACAATAAGAAATCAGAGGACGAGCAGCAGGTCGTCCGAACGAATATTTTGAATATGCTACCTCAGGAATTAGGAGGACCATTAGTTCCTCCAAGACGTCGATGGTCGATAAAGCATGCTGGTCTGCAGCTCTTCCATCACTTCAACATCTTAGATTTAAGAGAGGGACCGGACGCTTAAGAATTGCTGACAGTTGTACTGCAAAAATGGCAAAAATGCACATATTAAGTAAGTTGTACAGAGTGATTTTTCCAGACCGTTCATCAAAGCCCCCCTTCCCTTCGACCGAATATTTTCAATGAACCGTCGTCTTTGAAGGGTGCGGTGTCGTCAGGCAACTCTGCTTTATCCACGTCCACGACCAACATCTGTTCGTCCTTGTCTTAGAAGAGTTGTAAACCAATTAATATACGGAGGTATCAGTCCTCAGGAGGACTATAAAATAGAACGAACATCAGTAGACCACGACAGCTGTGCCATATTCATGTCGACTTGGCGTGCCATAGAGGTAGTCTTTCCCTGTTTGCTGCTCCGCCTTGTCCTCTTCTGCCTGTTGAGCCGCCAACAAGACCTTATTGTGCGCTCCGATGTACAAGTAGCTGCTTATGCCGAAAATGCATGCGGCGACGAGAAACTCGGGGGTACATGGCTGGTCGAAAAGGACGGCGGACATTAGAAAGTAGTCCAAGATGAGGACGAACTACAAGTTATACTTTCTTATTTGCGTGGTGCTGGTGCTGAGGTGACGCGGTAATTAAAATTATCATGTACAATCATATCAGGTTACCAAATACCGGAACCATTCAACGTGAAGATCTTCGTGAAAGTAGATTTTGATTTTCATAAAGACGCCAAAGCGCAGACAAAAATGATCATGACGCCCCCAATGCACTTGATAACGTTGTCCAGGTACTTTAGCACCAGGCTAACCGTAAGACCCAATGCAACGTTGACGAAAAGCCTGTTAGAGTGAATGTATCAGAGCAATTTATATATAAGGTTTCACAGCTCGCACGGCATGGAGTGCCTGGATCACATGGAGTAGCATGGAGCCAAAGGGAGAGCTTCTTGCGCCCCTTAAAGCTCTGCGCTCCATGCACTCCATGCTACTCCATGCACCATGCGTGCTATAAACTAATCTGATGTATAAAGAGCTTCAACCCCACTTCTGAAAACCGCAGGTCATGATCTGTAGAATAGACAGTGAGGGTGCTTGAGGTCAACTCTCCCCTGTTAGAAGATAAAGATCACCAACGAACTCTTGCACTCAAAAAGAAGAACCTCTTCAATCATGTCCTCGCCATAACAATCAACCAGACCTTGATCGAAAAGCCGTCGAAAACTCCCATCATCGGATTGTCCTTGCCTGACTGAAAGAAGATGATCCCGACAAAATTGAGGAGGCATCCCCATTGATACCCCCAAGCATTCTTGCGCATCAGCGGAACGTCACTATCGACGGCTTTCAGGAGCCACGGGTGTTAGAAGACTCCACAAGCACAATATCAATACCTCTAGTATTGCCTACTCTTTTGCCTGTATTTTTACCTCTATTGCCTATTATATCAAGCACAATATCAATACCTCTAGTATTGCCTATTTTTTCACCTCTATTGCCTATATCAATGATTTTTGGCAACTTGAGAACTTGCTTCATCACAGTGGTGAGGACTCTAACTTGCGTAATACTAGAACGAACAACTACACCTACCTCTAAAAGAATCTTTTCATTTTCTCAGTGGTTAAGAACAAGAAAATGATTCATCCTCCAGGATGTATTCTAGTCCGAGTATCACATCAAGATCGACACCGAAATCCACCTTCGCACCATAATCATTGACCGCGCCGGATAACCCGCTCCCGACGCTCATGATCATCACGCAAATGAACCCTAAAAAGAATGCTCCAAATTGCTCTGCTGGTGATGCTAGTACATTAGAGCTGGGTAGTAGGAGAGGGTACGATAGTTCTCGTGCAGATTGTTCTTGTACGAAGAAGATAGCCCACCAGTTCTTACACTTGGATCTTCCATCTCCATTTTTTTTTACCCTACGACGTGGACAGAGGACGGGAGCGTCGTGTGGTTTTTGTCTTTGATCAATGATCATGTACTAGTTTCCCTCTAAATGACTAGATTCACCAGCAAACCTTAGCTCCTGTCCTCGCAGCTTCTCCAGTAGCCTTTGCTGCGCCTTCTTGTAACGAACGAGCAGAAGCTCCCGACGATTCCATGATCTCGTCTGCAGACGAAGCCTGCAATGCCATCATTGGAGAAAAAAAAGCGCTTCCTCCGAAAGAAGATATCACCTTCTGTATACCATCAACGGCGATCTGTCCGAAATGCGCGCTCTGGAAACTGTGGTCTGCGAAAAGAATGCTGTCGTCGACAAGCGGCTGCGGCTCTGCTGCACTTCCATTTGCGTCTTCGATGGAGGACGAAAGTGATGAAAGGAGGCGTAAGAAAAGAGGTGGACTATTTATCGTTGTGCCTGGTGAGTAGTTGCGGTCCATCAGATGAAGAGTTGAGGACAAGCCTATGCCTATGTTGTATTTCTTGTACAACTTACTACTTAGCTCTACCAAGAAAATCTGGAATTTACTAAAATCCGCACATGTCGTCCATATTACCAAATTCCTCAACAGCGCCTTCGCCGGACAGTCAGATCCACCGAGCATTCGAACTTTCGATACGATCAAGGCGAAGACCAGATTCACCAAACCCAGCCACTGAATAGTCGTAAACTTCTGCTTGAGCAGAAGGGCACCCGCAACTGCTGCAAACAGGATCTTGCTGTTCACGAAGAGACTAAACATGGCGGGGCCGAGCAGGTGTTAGAGAGGACAGGGGATGAAGATCAGGGCAACAAGGTATTGAAGATGCAGGGCATGATCTTCAGGAGGGACAATCTTCAGTATCTAATCTTCATGAAGTTTCCTCTTGTTCGCGACTTTCACTAGGTAGATCATTTTTTCAGGAAGGACAATCTTCAGTATCTAATCTTCATGAAGTTTCCTCTTGTTCGCGACTTTCACTAGGTAGATTTACTTCTAGATAGTCTATGTCTATCAGATGAAAGAAGCGACAGCTAGTAGGAGGCAGCACTTTCGTATTCGTTGCAAATTGCTATCCATAAAGTGTAATAGCAACAAACGCGAGATTGTTGCAGACAGCGTAGAGCAAGGCAGGACCGCCATATCGTGCCCAATTCGCGAGCGTCGTAGACCGCTTACTCTCCGAAGAGCTCCCGCAGTAGCCTAAACGGTCGAAAAGAATTGCTGCAACGAGCTTGAAGAACTCGATAAAGAACATTAGAGATCTTCGAGATATTAGGATAGGATAGAAGTAGGCTCACTTATGACGGAGTGAGCGTATAGGCTGGATATGATGTTGTTGCCGCTCAAAAGGGGGACAAGTTGTCTACTCTCTCTGATCTTGAGATTATTCCTTAAAAACACTGCCACTGCAGTATTATAGCTGAGCTTTTCTTTTCCGCCTTCCTCGCTGAATTTGACTGCGAGAATCGAAGCGGACCCGATGAAAATGTAGTAGACGAACAAAGCCGTCAGAAAGATCGGGGATGTACCAGAAGACATGATTTTATGAGTTCAGGAGAAGATGCTAGATGGAAATGGATTGATTACTAGCACATAATTTTATGATTTTTGTTGAGGAGAAGACGGAAATGAATTGACTACTAGCACATAATTTTATTTTTGTTGAGGAGAAGACGGAAATGGATTGATTACTAGCACTAGATCGAGATATAGAGGTAGGGAAAAGAAGACTGAGACAGTATGAATGAGCATGTTGCTGTTTGAAAGTTCTCCTAGTACGCGGGGCGCCGCTTGTTTCACTCTACTCTTTGGCAATCCGATCCCTCATGACATGTTCTCTCGGAATTTTTTTAGGTATTCTTACCGATAAAAATACTCCGTCCTCTTCCTCAGTACGTGGTCTCTCTTTCGTCCCGCTCTTCTACGTAATGCGTCTGCAATTTTTCAGACTCCAAAGCCAAACTAGTGGTTGAATGAGAACAGGTTGACTTCCATGTCCCATCGAAATAACATGGCACGTTCGTCAGCGTGCTTATTCCTGGAGTACTTTTACTTTCAATCATCTATAGCAGTTTAGATGCGTCGTGGAGACAACCGACTGACGATGCCTGATGACGTCGACAAAGACTGGCGACTCCGTGGCACATCATCCTCCATCTACTAAGTAAGATTGACTTCACCGTATTTTTTCTCGTGTACTCATACATTTTTACGTCGTGGTCTTTATAGGTTTTCATCTTGTGAAGATGCACAGAAGATCATTCTTATGTTTTGTTGCTATAATATGTTTTCTACGTACGCGTGCGTTTGTCATATGTTGATACTTATCTCGTTATTTTGCAGCAGCCTACTTACGTAATAAGATTTATGTGTTTTTCCTCCTCCCAGCAAATTACTCAATTTCACAATGAGATGTTAATTTGATATGTAGTTCTTGTGGAGAGTACTGCTTCTAGATCATAGTAGAAGCGCATTTTCATCTGCATTTTAGATTTTACTAGGTAGTGCTTTATTTTTGTTCTGTTCAATTATCAGGTTGTGAAGATGAATTTGAATAATTATATGATCATCATGAAAGCGTTGTAATAGTCCTCTCGTTATGTTCAACATCAAAATGGTTTTTCCCATTCTTGCACCTCTTCTAGTACAACTATCACCATCCGTCCTCCACCACCAATTCGTCCTTTTCTTTGAAGATATTTCTCCTCTACTACAAGCTATTGATTTTGAGGTAGTTCTCCACGATGTTGACTCACTTTTGGGCCAGGCGCAGCTTGGTCGGCAACGACAAGTCCAACACCGGTGCTTGCACGGATTCGACGACCTGTGAAAGAGGATTTTTCTTGAGCAGAAAAGAATGACGCATCATGGGGACCGACGGGGAGGTTGCAAGAATGTAGTTGTAGTACTAAGTAGAGGTTGTTGTTGATGTTTGTGTTTCAAATTGAAATTTTCAATGATTTAAAAATGACGTGCTAATATTTCATTTCTTGATGTTGATGGTAGCCATGTACAACATGAAACTAAAAGGTGATGCCATAGTAGATAGTACCTGAGCAATCCCTTCTCCACTGGGCATCATCGCCTCACAGATGCTGGTAGCTGCGTTCTCGACTGCCGTCAAAGCAGATTCCACATTTTCCGCGATCATGGAAACCATAGAAGGCGAAGACTCCTGTACTTGTTCAGTACCGTTGTGGACCTGAGCACCCGTTTCCTTGCGGACAGATTGCAGCTCCTGCTGCATGCCCATAGAGAAGCCCAAGGTCATCAAGTCCAACATTTTGTTCTGGGGAGTTTCTTGGTGTAGTTTGACACTACGAAGATTGAGTCTACGTTTCTTATGTAGTTGGGCGGGGATTGTGATGGTCGTGGTAGAAGAGATCTTCTTTTCTTTCTTTTCCTACGTTTTTTGTGAGGTGGAGTGCAAGTAATATGAAGATTTGTAGTTGAGTGAAGATGAAAGTTGTGATCATGTCACTGATGTTATGTCTTAGGTTCACCTTGGAGTAGTACGACATCTGTCTAACCCAAACCCTCGTCCTCGTTCGATCGAATCGTAACTAAAAGCGAAAATATCATGACTAATCACGATCTTCTCCTTCAATTATCTCTCGTCCCTCTGTTCCACTACACTTCTCTGCGAGTTGTCCGAATCATCTCATGATAACGACTTCTCGTCTGCTCTCAATATTCATGATCTACGACCTCAGAACGTCTGAGTAGACAGAAAAGAATTTCTTTACAGTAAAGTTGTCTTTTCCCGACGAGATGGATGCAACTCAGGAGTTTTCACAAGACACAGTCCACTGCAGCACAACTAAAATGTTGGAAGTCCTGCTGCTCGTCCTGAGCGGATTCGTGAGTAAGCACCAAGATGGATCATGATGGTAAAGCTCGAAGCACATGAAATTGAAAAAGTCGACGTGCGACGAGGATAGACTATTTATACGTCATACTGTGGTGTGGAGAATTGGAATTCAATTGATCAATCAGTTTTCAGCTCCAGTTGTTCATCAGTTTTCAGCTGCCGTGTATTCCTCCTCCACCACAACAGGGGCTGTAGGCTTCTTAGACGTGGATGCTCGACGCTGCAAAAGCTGCGTGAAACCGGCCATAAATCGGCGAAACAGAGAATCTGCACTAGTATCTGCTTGTTTCAGATGATCTGCTTCATCATTGCTTTTTTCCGCAGCTACACTATGAGCAGGAGCTCCCCTGTCGGCGGCCGCTCGCATTGATGGTTTTCGTTGTCCTGCAACTTCATCTAGAAGGACCTCCTCATCAGCAGCTACCTGCTCTGCGTCATCTGCTACCTCTGCTTCATTCTTTTCCACCTGCTCTTCATCCTCTACATCCTGTCCCTCTACTTCCACTTCCTGTTGTAAGAGCAACAGATTGTCCTTACCTCTACTTCCACGCTGGGGTCTCCAGTACGGGCATTTCGTCTCTTGCCACTCTTTGGGCGTCAGACAGACATGGCACAGGATTGTTAGAATATGGATGAAGCGATTCTGATCTACGGAGTCTGACAGGAATTTTTCATGAAGAATGAATCCTAAAAATTGCTCAATGCTCCCATGGACATGGTCGTGCTCAGTTTTTACAACAATCAAGTGTCTTTTCTACTAGAGTACTAGTGCTATATTTATATATAGTACTAGTAATTAGTACTTCTAGTACTTCACGTTCACCAATGACCTTCTCCCAAAATCATAATTCTTTCCCCTTGCACCTGCTATCGTCCTTGTATTGGTCGTAGAGGTCTAGCACTTTGGCAAAATAGGAGTGCTCATCCGGGAATTCACTACACGTTCCGTGTCGTTCCCACTCGTGGGTCCAGAACCATGTATTCGACTTTTTACTGGAAGAAGAAGATGTCGTTCGAGAGCTACTGCGAAGATAACGTCGTTCTCCTCCATGCTCCGCCTGTAGAATGGTCCTCGATTGGCAAGAAAACCAATCTGCTTCCATCCTGAATTTGGTATGATCATCCAGGAGATCGAGGAACCAAAGATTTGTGGTGAAACATACAAAAGCAAAGGAGCAGTCGTGTTCTTGTATAGAACAAGTTGTACCTCATGTTGACGTCATGTTGTTGAACTCTTCCAAATTCCAGATTGATTCGTAATGATCTTGTTCATGTTAGTTGTACCTCCTGCTTCATTTTTACGTATTTGAGCTAAAAAGTAGATTAAGTTGTTGTTTTTCGAGTACTTAGATTAAGTTGTACCTTGGCATCAAGTCTTCTATCCCCGATTTGTGAAACTTGGGTCCTGGACAATACTCAGCCCACTCGGGCCACAATCCGTGGATCGAAACTTCGTCTTTTCCCTCACATTTCTGGAGTTGTAGTCGGAATATCTTCTCACCATCAAAACCCTTCTTGCTCGACCCGAAGAAACTGCTATACAAACTGTGCCCCCATTTGAACAAAGGATGTTCTGTGAAGAGCAGTTCTTCTAGAGAAGAAGCAGATGTAGTTGTTGGACTACTTGAAGTAGTAGATACTCCATTCTTTCTGCCAGGCTTGTTTGTAGTTGAGGCGGAAGATGTTGAAGAGAGCAAGAGCTCGCTTCCTGTTACTTGCTGCAACAGGAAGAAGGAGCAGACTGACAACAGGAGCAGATACTTCGTTGAAGCACGAGCGCCCTTCTCCAGCCCCAAGTTGGAAGTGCGCCGCGTGCTACTTTGTCGAGATGACGTCATATTCTTTTTCTGGACCAGGCCTTTTCCTCATGTAAAATCAGATTTTTTCAAATCTTTTTTTAATGATCGTACATTGCTTCGCTGAGTTACGGAGTCAAGCTGAATTAGCGGCACTCCTTCTGGGAACGAGTCAATCATAGCACTTCTCTTTCTCATCGTTCGATCCGAAAATCAATGTACAGAGGGAAAAACCAAAAGGGAAAACGCGCAGCAGGGTCGGCGCCGGGGAGGGGATTTCATTTCAAAAAGATAAGCAAGATGATCTTTCGTCCGAAAACAAAGTCACATCAAATAAAGTGAAAGCATTCCGAGCACCACCTGGAGTGGGGGGTGATTAAAAAACAACTGAATCCTGTCAACAGATCAAGATCATCGACCGATGCCTTTGGAGAGACAATGAAACGGGAAAAATTATTCACCAAAAACCTTGATGAGGACACTTTACTGCGCGCACGGTGCTATCTCTCTATCATGGATCCTTGTCCCCATTCAAAAACCTGTTGAACACTTCTAAAACATTCAACGATGAAGCAGGGGTAGAGTTGATCGTCTTGTGATTGTATCGTCTTGTGATTGTCTTGTGATTGTATCGACCATGTTAACAACTACACTAATATGACTATGCTCGTACTTGATCATCAACAGTCCTGACATCGTCAATGATACAATTGAATATGTTTATGTGCTCGCTTTCTACGTAATATGCAATATGATTTAGTCTTTTTCAGTGAGTCTGGGTCCGTTTCTTTGAAAGCATTATTTGTGTATTCTTATGGTTGTTCGGGTGTTCTTTTTATCATTATCAACGACATTTTTATGGTCATGAGTTATATCCACTAGTCTTGTTTCGTTACTTATCATGCAAGACACTGACATATTACTTGTTACTGTTTGCTTCAACATACTTGATGATGTTAGTCGGTTCGGATGGTTCTGAGAAAACTACAGCAAGAATCGCCAGAATGCCTCAACATTCCTCGTAGACGTGAAGTGCTTGTCCTCGTGGTAATATTGTTCATCAATTATACTAGTACTGATAAAATTCAGATTTGTGAATGATATGATCGACAAGTCATTTCAATAACCGTCGATTTTTCTTATTCAAAGGCAGCCTGAAAGAAGTCCATCGGAGTGCAACAGACGAAGCGACTCTTTCGGACTTGGAGAGGCAATTTCTGCGTAGGTGTCGCAGCTCTACTCGTATGCGAATCCTTGAGCTCGAGGAATCTTGCACCAGGTGCATCTACTTCAGCATCTACCTCAGCAAGATGATCGTCCGGTTCATGTTCTTGCTCCTCCTCCTCATCCTCTACTCCACCTACCACCGCCTCAGTGGATCCTTCTTGTTGATCGTCATGACTCGGACTCCTTCTTCCATTTCTATCAGCCCTTCTACTAGTGCCTGACGCAGGAATGTGTCGACATTCAGTTACAACAGCCCTATGATCTTTGTCCTTGTCGTGTGAAGATGTTGCGATCGCAAATGATACTGCATTGCGTTCAGCTCCCTCCACTCCACCTCCGAACATGTAACTGCCTTTGACATCTTTGACATCTTGAGAGTAGACTTTGCTGGCGCCTCCACCAGGGTAGAGTTGTCCCCCGTTTGGACCGCCTCCAATAGCGCCTAACCTCGACGGATTGGAAACGCCACTTAGACCGATAGTAGATGCTCCACTTCCCCCATCCATCACATCTTCACCATCTAGGCCTCCACCTTCGCCGTCGCCTCCACTTCTACTAGTCATCATGGTGCCATTGCCAGCAGTTCGTCCCTTGTGTTGAAAGTCAGCACATATTCGTTTATAGTCGAGACGAGGAGCGCACTTTGCAGAGAAAGCTCGCTGCCAATCGGCTGTTTGCGTCAGAAATTTCCCACACGGAACTCTTTCGAGGGAGCAAGGAAGGTCGAGGCCTGAAAAAAAAATTTGTTGATAGATAGATGGTTGAAGAACAAGAAAAGCAGGAGCGAAATAATAGATAAAGACCACAGGATGAAGCAGATCTTCTAGATAGCCTCAAGAATATGAATATCTAGAACAAGCCAGTGCAATAGTATAATTCAGATAAAGATGATTGATAGTACTCAGTGGCGTAGCCACAGCATGCCCTTCCGCACCTCCGCCGGTCATTGCGTCTTTCAGAGCAAGAGCGCCAGCTACTCCTAGTCCGACGGGTAGAGCGCCACAGAACTCGGTTTTCAGCGGTTTCGTACTACCAGACGAAGTTCTTCCATATTTTTGTCGCATGGAAACGACTGGAGCAAGTTGATGCTGTGCATGTACTCCTTCGACGTAGTTATCGTTATGAGCATGGTCAAAAACGGGCTGCTGCATCAAGTGTGCCGGATCTGAACTTTGTAACAGAAGCGTTGTGGCGGCCATCTTGTTGACTGAACGAAAACCTTCGTCAGTGAGGATCTTCTACTAGTGCTCCTCGTGCTCGTCAGAGGTACAAAGTTGCTTACAACTTCTACATCACTGGAAGCGAATCTACAACAAGTCGCTCAGGAATTCGAAATTCAGTTTCTGCTCGGTCAAATGGAAACGAGAGACGACAAATTCCCGTTTTTCAAGGGCAAGAGTAGCGAAAGACGGACGCCTAGAATCGATCACGGACAAGTCCTCCTGGTGCGTTGGTTTACTTCCAAAGAAAGCTTCGAGCGAACCAACGTCGAGCAACTTCTAGTGCGAAAGATCAAGATGGATGCTTATTTAGCCTCTTGTTCTGCCTCTGCGATCTATCACGAAGGGAACCGGAACAAGCCGCGATCGATGACGATGAGTCTCTGATTACGATCAGCCGCCACCTCCAGCAACGATCAAGGAGCGACTTCCCCTACTCGTTTCTCAAGCAACGACCATGTATCTTCTAGAGCGACTCTTGTTCGCTCAGTGAGTCATCACTACAGGATGAAAAGAGAAATCGAAAAGAATAGGGAAGAAGATAGGACCATCCACGAAGCAGACAGACTCTTTTTGGCAAAGTACTAGGTCTAGCACTACGGGGAAAGCTAAAACAATATCTGACTTCATCGACGAGGGGCGCCCACCCACGATTTTCATACTGGCGGTTGCCACGTTCTAATTTAAATTTTACCTTACAGACAGTGGTGGCAGACTTGCGAATATTAACTACGAAGCACCTGGTGGCCAGACAGTGTCAGGCCTGGGCCTGCGACCACTCACATAGTGACGGGTCTCATATCGACAGACCCAGACTCTTGATCGGACCAGTCATACGCCTCGCCCTCGACTGCGAGACGGGGCGAAGAACTGTAGCGATCTTCCTACAGCACCAACAAGAATACCATAAGCATTCTGCCTATAACGACGAGCTAGAGATAGAGATAGACCTTCTACGTACTACCTAGTACTACTTAATCCTACTACGCCTTATTTCTAATACTAAAAAAGACATACTCATCAGAGTTTGCTCGGGACAGAGATGCTACCCTCTCTTCAGCCAAAACAGATGTTTTTCAAGAACAATATTTCTCCAATGAAGCTGCTGTAGAAGAGCGGGCTAATAGTATCTTAATGGGCGGTCAGCATCATCCTGGGGAACAAAGAGTGTACTTTCCTTGACACGTCAAAGAAAGCCTCTGGCATGTCAATGTCTCCTCGTGGGGCTGGTCGCGAACCTCTCATTGCTCATACACTTTCACTAGAAAATGAGATAAGTTCATCTTCTTCTTTGTCAGAGTTGAAAATAAAAGTCTTCAAAAATCAATTCGCACACAACTACATTTAGATGATTGATGAGGTTTCTTCGAGGACGGGGATGAAAATCTCCTCGATCTTCTAGATGGCAACAAGGACATTCTGTTCGTCAGAAAGCTAAAAAGAAAGCATTAGTCATGTCACGAATGTAGAGGGTCAAAAAGAGTCGCATGGACAAAACGATTCATGTTGTAGAGAAGGAAGGTGGGGATATTACCTGTGATCATGATGTAAGGGAGTGAAGAGGTGGACTCTATTTCTTCATCACAAAAAATTCAAAAATTCTCATACTTTACGGCTAGTCAATTTTTGAATTCCGCTAGTCCGAGTCAGCAATCTCAATCACTGTCAGCAATCTCAATCACTTCTACTGTAGAAGAATCATTGGCACCTTGTCGTGATTGTTGTTGATTGTTCGAAGTACTGCCTCTCCTTCTTTTGTTCCCTGGGGAGGCAGACCCTGCACTGCGCGGTCTCTTTCCACCTGCAGGAAGCTGCAGACTATTCGCTTGATGCTGTCCTTGTCGTTGTAACCCGCTTCTGAGAAGGGGAGCATCTCCGCTTCTATTCGAGGACCCTCCCTGATGTCCTGCAGAAGTAGACGCAGGCTCCTGCTCCGAGGTAGTAGTCGATGATGAAGAAGGCCCTCCTCCCAGAGTTGTTGTAGTTGTTGTACTTGAAGATGATGGGTTCATATACAACTTGTTACTACCACTTGCTCCTCCAAATTGGAAATCAGAATTAGGTATTCTCGAGGTAGAGGTATTGCCTACAACTGCTGGTGCTGCACGACCACCTCCAGTAGAAGGGGTTGTAGTAGAAGTTTAGAGCTCAAAACAAATCATTTCTTAGTCCTCTCATTCTTGCAATATAATCCCAAGAAGGACAGAGTTGTAAAGAATGACACGTGGAAATGATTTGTATTGAGCCTTAAGAAGTACCACCTTGTGCTTGCACTGCACGAGGTATATTTGCTGCTTCTATTTGTGCTCCCGCAGCTGTTTCCCCACTTTCTACCTTCTCACGCTCAATCCGCTGTAGGGTCTTTTCATCGGGCTTTTCGCTATGCAGCTTTTGTCGTGGTTGCTCCATCAAACATTGCCCATACGCTTGCACCGTTTCCTGCACCTTCCGCTCGTATTCCTGGGAACAGTTAAAGTGAAACTACCAACACGATGAAGACAAATTGAAATAAATTGAAATGTCAAATGATAAATTTTGAAAAAATCAAATTTGAATTTGAATTTCAACTTGAAATCCAGAAAATTTTGATTTTATCTCATATTATTCGAATTCAAATCTGATCGAGAGATAATTTCAAATTAGCATGAAAGTTATGAATTGGGGTACAAAAATTCGAATCCTAGTAATTTCATAGAGATGCAGCTAGAGGCTGGAGAATTTTTTATTAGATGATATTCCAGCCCTCATCTGCAGGAAATAGTCGCAGGGTTTTCTGGATTTTTTATTATTAGATTTTTTTGGAATTTTAGGTACAGAGAACAAAGCTTAATTTTCGAAAACTGTCATAACCATGAGACGATGGCATAAGTCATTCTGTTGAATGCCATCGAATAAATCTATTTTAGGACATACTCTTTTTAGGACATTTATTATTTTTTGATACGTAACTACCAACCAAAAATTGAAGTGTGCACAAAATTTCATATCTAGTTCTCATGTTCTCTAGAAAGACAGGCTATGTGTCAGCAGCTTCATATATCTACATGTGTATGGACCCCTCCTGGCGGTTCTCCAGTCAGGCGCACCATTGAAAGCACCAAAGAAAGCTGAAAAGAAGAAGCATGAATTCAAAGGAGCAAGTACCTTCTTGTTTTTGTTAAAACACCGTGCGGATTCGCCGTTCATCGGAGAAGCTGGATTGGGATCCGAAAGCAGAGATCGAATACTAGTAAACACGCTTTGCAGCGTATACGAGGGCGACCACGCTTCACGCTTGATAATCTGATCGTGGTCAGAAAGCCTAGATATAGAAATATTAGATGGGTTATACTCATAATAGAAGATTGATACTTACTCGTCTAGGAAACAGAAACTCATCCTAATGTGCCGAATACGAATTCCAAGTTGAATGATAACAAGAAAGTAGCACTTCTCACGTGTCTTTTTATACTATTCAGAGTACGTCAAGGCAGATCGTTCCTCCGGATCCCACATTTGGGTGGTAGATGCCTTTCTCGAAATTTATCTTCACCGGCTCAAAAGGATAGTTGTCCGGAAACGACATTTTCAGCTTGAAAACACCCTTCTCCCAAGGTGTGTTCACAGGACCTGAAGGTTTTGATATGACAACTCAACAGTTCGGAGGGGTCCTTCGGCGCTTGGTGGAAGCACCAGAACAAGTAGAAGTACAAGAACGTCCTCGTTCAGATCTTTCCAACCTCCATGTCACCAGGATCCCCTAGTTGTACTCGTAGGCAGGGTGCAACATCATCATGTTGAACAACTCTATTGTTCTGAGTCTATCCTTTTGTATCTTTTGTATCATCATCACCTTCACCAGCACCTTCGACAGAGACATGCCATATTAAGCTTCTGTCATGTCATGGAACCTCGTTTTACGTCATTTCAACGTTCTAGAGGCCTTTCATATTTTACCTTGTATATAGACATGCCACTCCGCCTTATCGAACGTCTTCGGGTCGACCCAGCATCCCGTGTTTTCAAGGCTGAGAGTGCTCACACTCGCAATATCCTTCTGGATACGCTTTGTAGCCTTGGCTGTGAACGGCATGTTGTTTTTCGGTATATGCAGGACGAGTAGTTGTAACAGTGATAAAGACTGAGCAAAATAGTATGAAATGTTCTCCAGTCAACTCTGATAATGAAACACTGTTTGAGCGACTGTTGTAGGACGTAGACGTTGTCCTCGCTTATTCATCTATATTTTTTTCTTCCAGTTGTTCCAAGTACCACCTTGGATAGTTATGATAACTGTTCGGCAGGACGACCAGGAGAAGAAGTTACCTCATTTTTACACTGTAGTACCTGTTGAATGAGGTGAAGATGGTTATTGTTTCCCTTTCTCAAACCTGAGCCTTTATCAATATCTCACAGCTTCCTCGTTGTGAGTTTCTTCAAATAGTGTGTGTGTGGACTAGACGGTGATTAATCAAAAGACTATCTAACCCTGCGTAGTAGATTAATAATCAGAACGCATACACGGGGAAGCTGTTCATCCTGGTTGTAGAGGGAAAAAAGCATTGCTAATCGGGCTAGCTAACGGGAGTCGGTCCTCCTCGTCTCTTTATTTGATTTTATACGTTTTTTTTCGGAATTTAGATCATACATTTTCAACAGAAAAAAAATCTTTGCATTATGCAAGGGACAAACTTCAGGTAGAAAAAAAGGCGGCTACATCCACTATTAAATAATGGGGTACTTGTCGAGGGGATCGTGATTGGTGAATCTTCATTGACACTCGTAGTTGTAGATG
This sequence comes from Amoebophrya sp. A25, assembly GCA_905178165.1. Lineage (NCBI taxonomy): Eukaryota > Dinophyceae > Syndiniales > Amoebophryaceae > Amoebophrya > Amoebophrya sp. A25. The sequence goes on along the minus strand of CAJINU010000009.1, from coordinate 212,125 downwards.
CAGTAATTGTTCTCCTCTTCGTGTTGCTCGTCTCTTTGGATACTAATTAATATGTGATTTTCAGGCGTTTTTTAGATCATTTTCAAAAAAACCTTCGTGCACAGTACAGATCTGCAATCGTCTACATTCTTCTTTCGTGAACCCACACATGCACTGAGACAACTTCCGTCACATCCAACAGGACAAGAATTTGCCTTGCCAGCGAAAAGAGTCTCTGTTTCGCGTTCATTAATATCCTTTTGCTCGCTACTATGAGCCGCGAAGCTTTGGATAAAGCTATCTAGGGTTCGGAACATGCTCATCGGGTTCAGCACATTCTCATCCATGGTCATGCATACTGCACTATCCCAAAACTTGTCGTTGAGTCACTTTTTCGTCTACTAGAAGAATGTTTATAGCACTTATCTGGACTTGAGGATGAGTATCTCTACCTGTACCGTACCAAGTGGAGGTATGTCTAGATTTTTCACTTATACTGACAGCACTGAGGAGCATTTATGCAACACCACAACGTGATGTCGAAATCACGGCAATGAAGTTATCAAATAGACTTCGATATTTGCTGCACCACATGATATCCGAATTCTACTTCAGCCACCTAAAACCCCGCCTCCCAGCCCCTGATTAGGGCCGTCGCAGTGCCCTTGATTTCCGACATCATGACTGCTCACAATAGCGGCTTTTACTCGTTCTAGAGCAGCTGAGTAGAAACTGGCGTCTCTGCCTCTGGTAGGCGCAGCTTCATCTTCACGCTGCTGCCGCCTCTGCTCAAGGAACTTCCTAGAGACATCGATCGCGCTTTCTCGAAATTTCTGTGGTCCTTGTCTCTGCTGATCTTCTATTTCTCGTTGTTCATCTTCTGGTTCTCGTTGTTCTTGATGTTGTTGATGCAGGAGTTTAAGCTTCGCGGAGGTGCTAATGGTCTCATCCGTCGCCTTCATCCCTAACATCTGCAGTCCAGGATACCAAGAAGCAACTTCAGCCTCCGAATATTGAGGACTGTTCCTACTTGGTGCTGGATGTGGCTCAGGTTCCTCCCTATCAACAGCACTTCTTGTTCTTGAGGTCGATTTTTTGTTTTGTTCATCACTCTGCTCGAGTGGAAACTCGTCATGAACATCTGAAGACAGCACCAAAGCATCTTTATTGGCTGCGGGACACGCATTCTCATCGTGCTCCTGCTCCTTTCCATATTTCTGTTCCCCTAGAAGTCCTGTTGCACAGGGGCCTGCACGGGCGTTACCGGCTAACAAGCTCGCAGGTCGCTCACCATTTGTCTCCAAATGATCCTCCAACGCACACGAAAAGGCAGCCTGGATGAGATCCTCAACGTGCTGTTGGGAGGAATCATGTTCTAACGAGGAACAACCTCGTCTGGACGCGGTGGACGAACCATTTTTTTCATAAGATTTTTCCGTCATGGTGGTTATAGATGATAATCACGACTCGTGCAGCTACTTGTTTGTTCGACACTAATGATTCAACACCTGCTTGCTCATTATGTTGACCTTTTTCATGAAGACATAAGTATCTATAAGAGTACTAGAAAGGGGAAGAAGAAACTTAAAGATTCAGATCATCTAGCACTACACAAGAAACGGAAAAGCTGTAACACAAAGGTCCTCGCTGCGTCTCAGGCAAATCTAGTCGCCACTATTGGCCACTATTCTTGGGCAGTTCGTCCACCTACGAGAAGATCATGAAGATAGAAGCCATGATCTTGATCATCATAATCTTCATTCGGCAAGTTATATAAGAAAAGCCAAAACCACGTTGGATGAGGTCGAAATCGTTAGATGTAGATGACATCAACATTTTCATGTGCTTCAGGACAACTGTTCATCTTTATGTTTATGTTTATCTTTCTCCCCCTGTTGAACCTAGGTCCTCCTCCCAAGATAAGAAAGTCATCATGCGTAAAATCAATCTCTATTCTCAACAACAACATACGAAAGTTCACTTTATGTTGGAAGTTCATTTTGTTGTATCTTGTTCCCTACTGTCCTCGCTTCTGCAGTAGCAGCTGTGCATTTTATGTATGAAAATCATCAACATCATGTTCATAGCACTACTAAGGCATCCACCCTCCACCAACATCACAGAAGCTGGATCTTGGCTTAGGTCTTTTCTTTTTCTCCAACATCTGCTGCTCTCGCGTTATTATTGGCATTGCGAGCGCCGAATACTGTCCCGCATTCATAGCCACGAAACGGGCCTTGCGCTCTGTTCGGAGGAGGAAACCTGGATGATGGTGAAGAAGTTGTTGTAGCATCATGGTTGGATAAAAGAGAAGCAGAGCAAGAAGGGGTAGTTTATTATGCTTCAACTCCGTTTGTTTCATCATGAAAAAACGACTACCTAAACTCGGAATCTTTATTCTCGTGTACTCTTTCGCAAGGACCTCCAAGAGAGACTGGTGGTTTCGAATATGCCAAAATTTTCGATCATATATTCTCGCAATGTCATTGGGTGTTTGACCTGGTGGGCCGAGGGTGGTTTGAAGTGCATGCGAGGAATAATTGGCTCCAGTATCTACAGCGAGATGAGCCCTAGCTAGGAATCGCAGAACCCAAAAAGAGAAGTCAAAAAAGACACAGTGGGTTTCTTTCGTTTCTTTCGGCTTCATCGAACTCTTAAGGGGAAAGTCAATGAATTTTACCTAGTTTGTCACTCAGACAGAGCGCTTGAGCTCCTCTTTCCCATGACAAGAGGTTTGCGCACGCTTCATGTTCGCCTCCTTGCACTGCCCAATGAAGAGCTGTATTCCCTAGTTCGTCTTGCGCTAAAACATCTGCTCCATTGTCACACAAGAGATCGATGAAATGCAGGTTACCTTATGGTTGATGACATAAAAGATCGATGGCCTGCAGGTTACCTGATACTGATGGTTTCGAGACGATGAAATGGACAAACACATTGTGTGACCATCATGGAGAAAAGTCAAGAGCAGTGGTGATAACGATACTTTGTTCAAGAAAAAAACAACTTACGTTCCAGAAAACCTTCTACTTGTAGTAGTTTTTACAACACCACACACAAATACTTAGCTAGAAGTACCTTCAAAACTAGCATACATCAATGGTGTCATCTTGCTGACGTCTTCGGCTTCCATGAGGTCAACAAATCCTGCTCCGTCCGGATCAAAGTCGGCTGCTGTAATGATTTTCTCGGGTCTTAGAGAAGTAATGTACTATGTAGTTTGTAGTACTATCTGTATCGTCGTCCTAGCGCTAATCTGTATCTGAGTGTTTACAACACAAGCTAGACGACTTGGACTTCCCATATAATTCTTCGAAGGCTGGAAAACTGTAAGCAAAAAAAGTCTACTAGGTAAAAAAGTCACATCTTCATCTATGTATCATGTCATAATATCTGTTGTGGCCTTCTAGTTCGATTATTCGGTGGCATCCGTGCTCCACTCGACGCTGCCGCTGCTCCACCACTTAACATCGGACTTGATGCTTCCTGTTTGGAGTTAGAGAAGATGACGACCCAAATTCATCCCAAAATACGACTGCTCCTTTCATCTACAACTTTGTCGTGTTCATCTTTCCCCTCTTGAAGTTGAAAGAAGGAAATGATCTTCACGTGAAAGAAACAAGATGCTTCTACTGCATAGTACATATATAAATCAGGGTCTATTAAAAAGTGGCCTTACATCTTAGTCTGTTGGTCAAGGTCATAATCCTAATGGATTCACAAAGATCACAAGGATAAAGATCAGCAAAATGACCAAGATCGCCAGGCAAAAGGTTACCGGAACACCATCCAAACGCCCGACGGGTTTACCGTCGCGCGGGTGTCTCTGGCTTCTCCTCTCTCTCTCGTTTGTGGCTCAAGCCTCCCAATACAGTCAAGGACAAAACAGCACCGGAATGATCTCAAAGATAACCTACAGACCTAAATGCATATAGTTCCAAAAACAGTGATCATCAGGCAAAGGACCTTCAACGTATTCAGATAGAAGAAATGATGAATGTTTCATAGCTGTAATCAGGTTCATAACGTACTGTCAGTTCTGATCAATGATGAGAATCAACATAGGATGATCGTATGAATCAATGATGATAGCATAAGCGTTTCCATATGAAAGTTTCCCCATGCAACATGATATCCCAATGATGAAGCTGAGACTTCCTCCATGTAACCCCAATGAACATCCACAGGGATCAAAGCAGCCAGAGATCATTAGTCTCAGGCTGTGAGTGCAAATTGTGCAAACAGTATCACTCTCAAGTGTTTCTCACCGAGAAACTAGACGCGACTTAACAGTCTGTGTTCGAATGTATCCAACACTACTTTGACCCTTGAGCTAAGTATAGAGTAGAAATCCATCTAGAAACAACTTTTCAAAATGTCCTGCGATGCGAAAGAAATTTCGAAGAAACTCGGACAGAAGTCCGACTGGCGAGCATGGCAACTTGCCATACGTCAGGAAGCTAGCCGTCTCGGCCTGCTTCAAAACTACACGAATGTAGTCGGCATTCCGGCAGCTCCTCATGGTATTCCTAACGGAGTTACCAATCGGGAGGAAACAATTCGGCAGAAGTGGCGCAACCTGAAAGATGCGATTATTCGTAGTCTGAAAGGTGCCGCTGCGTCGTTCATCAACAACCAGAACGATAATGGGCAGGTGGATGCGATGGATGCAGGTGAGGTTGTTGTGCTCCTTCGTGATGTAGGACACTTCGATCAAAACAACCGTCAGGAACAACGGATGAAAGTAAAACCGCTTACGGATGGCGTGTTGAAGTTCCACAACGCGGATCAACCTGCAGATGTCACAGGATTCTTGTCGAAAGTCCGAGACATCATGAACCAGTCGCCCACCGTGTACCCGCCGGAAGCAGGAGTGCCAGAAAGTGACCAACAAAATGGTGCACTGCTACAGAAGTTGCCCGAGCTGTTCTGCAAGAACTTCAAGGCAACGATCGAACGCATGCAGGAAGAAGATGGTCTGACATTTGACCAGATTGGTGACCGACTTGAAAAGCGTCTTGCGACGTTGATCGAGGAGGGAACCTACAAAGTTGAGAACGATTCCTTCGGGAAGGCGTTCCCGGTCAATGTTCAGGAGACCTCGAATAAACGTTCTCGTGAAGAGGAGGATGACGAGGAAAAGGCCAATGAAGGTGGTAAGATCTTTCTGTCTAAAAGTGCTCTCAAGCGCTTCAAGGCAAACACAAAGAAGAAGATCGCCGCCGAGGTCTATGCCTCCAATTCGAACGGCAAAGGAAAGCCGCAGAACAAAAATAATAAAGGTTCTGGAAAACAAGACACCCGTCCAGTCTGTTGGATCTGCAACAAACCGGGTCACAAATCCGCGTCTTGTTGGAAGAATCCACAGAACCAGGCAAACTGGAACTGGAACACCAATTCCCAATCTAGTAGTGCTATGGGTAAAGGTGGAAAGGGTAATGGCATGGTTCACATGTCCCAAGTTGCGGAGCTGTGGCAAGCTCTCAACGGCGGAAAGCAGAGCTGAGTTGCGGAACCGGTGGAAAGCGGATTTTGCTCGCTGAACTTGGATGAAGATGAGGGTGAAGAAATAAACGTAAATAATACAGGGGAGGTAAAACTTGTGGGACATAGTCTTTCAACTAGTTCCATTACTACAAGAGAAGAAGTTAGTCTAGTCGATAGTTGTGCAAACAAATATCTTTCAAGACACAAAGACGATTTTAGTGAAATAACTATGAGAACTTGTAGGATTACTGGTAGCGCTGGAAGTAAAGACGGAAGAGTAGGAAAACTAAAGTCAAACATCTTAGGGCTCCAGTATGGTGTTTATTATGATTCACTACCAAAGGACTTAGATCGTATTATACCTTGGTTAGGTGAAGGGAACTGCTCGCAATTAGGATGGGAATTCAACTTCAAAGGCGCAGGTGGTTGTCTCGTACATACGGACACCGGCCAGGCCATACCCATAAGAAGTCATCCACGCTTGCAGCTTCCCATACTTGCATGCAACTTATTTAAAGAAGAGACTGATAGTGGTTATATTTGTTCAACAGTAGAAGAAGGAGTCAGTAGTTGTTACCTTACAAGACTCGAACTTCATAGAAGATGTGGGCACTTTCATATAGATGGCCTCCAGGTAAATTGCCCTGAGTGTGATCTACATAAAGGCCAACGCGCACCACATGCAAAAGCTAGAGATACTTCGAACTACAAACCTGAACCATTGAAGTTACTAGCAATCGACTTTGCTGTTGGAATCAAACCCGTATCAGTCAGGTCAAAGAGATGTGTATTAGTGATCATCTGTGATGTAATTAAGAAGGTGTTCTGTCGACCGCTTAAGCTGAAAAGTGACTGTGTGGAGGAAATAGAAGAAGTTATCAAAGGCATTCGCCAGGACTACTCCTTATCACTTGATGACAAGGTAGTGTGGTTCCTCCGGAGGGATGGAGAACCTGTCCTGAGCAGTGATGACATGACCAAAGTTATGCAATCGCTGCGAGTCTCAGACAGTCCGGCTGTTCCTTATAATCCGGAGATGAATGGGACCTGCGAACGTTTTATGCGGACTTTGTTCGGCAGTGTACGCACAATGCTGACTAAAGTTGATAAACGCCTCTGGTGTTACTGCGTCGAGTACGCTGGTGACTGCTGGGATCGTTTACCGCATAACTATGCAAAAATGCCTCAACATGATGGAAAGAGTCCAATTGAAATCTTAGAAGAAAGGACTGGTAGAAACTCATCGAAGAGTTCAATCGGCATGCTCCGCCGATTTGGTTGTCTAGTTTACTTTCGTGAACAAATTCAAGCCAACACTCCTGAACCCAAGCTCTCGGCCAAGTACCGCCGTGGCGTCTTCCTTGGACTCTGTCCGAAGTCGTCTGGTTGGTTGGTTGGAACTTTCGCTCATGACGATCGTTGCAAGCTTGGACATCGATGGGCGGAATACTCTACCCTAGATGTAAAGTTCAGAGAGGACTATCTAATTAAAAATATCGATTGGCTTTTGCCAGATCAGAAGGGCATCTACATTGAGTATGACGAACTGGAAAATCTGCAGAGTGGCGCGTCGTCGCTGGGCTCCCCCTTGCTTGGACAGTCAGTGCAAAGGCTGGATCATCAATCGGGGTTCTCTGGCACGGAGCACATTCCAGGTGGACCGACCGCGATTTCCGACGAATTATTTATTGAGACACTGGATAAAGTAGAGGAATCCAACGCAGCTGACTCTCCAAAAGGTGTTTCACTTGAGGAGGGGAATGCTGAAGCGAAGGATCGCGAGACATCTGCTCCGCTAAGTCCGTCTAAGTCGAAAGCGCCTTCTCCAGCACGTGTTGTGGCAGGCGAACGCCGTACACACGTCAAGAAGCGTGGCCGACCAAAAGGAGCGAAGGACAAAGCAGGCAGCAGGGTTCGAAGAACAAAGAAACAGTTAGAAGAACTGAGAAAGAATGTGGCGCTGTTCGCTAGTGCAGTAGGTGGCACGTGTGAATTAGACGAAGATGAGGAATTCGTCGAATCATATGTGATTTTGTCCGTTGCTCAAGCACTCAAGTCTCCTGATGCCGACAAATGGCGGGAGGTTATTGACAAAGAGCATGCGAGACTACTAGCCTTTGAAACGTGGAAAGAAGCTTCTGACGAGGAGCTTGCGACCGCGCGACAGGCTCTACCAATTGCCATAATTCTAACTATTAAAAGATGTGGAAGATACAAGGCTCGCGCTTGTGTCCTCGGTAATCTAGATCGTTCAGGAGAGCTAAACACCTTTGCTCCCGTAGTTTCACACGCCGCTAATAGGCTGCTCCTGACATCTGCTGCGTCAGAACAGGACTATGTGATCCCGTTCGATTTAGATTCTGCGTTCCTCAATGCTGAACTCGATCGCGATGTCTTCTGCCGTCTCCCACCCATCTGGGCAGAGAAGCATGGACGCGAGATCGTGAAGCTCAAGAAGGCCTTATACGGCTTGAAGGACGCACCACGAGCATGGTTCAAGAAATATCACGACATACTAGCCAGTATTGGCTGGGAGCCGTGTGATTCTGCGCCAGGCTTATGGAGAAAGCCGAGTGCGAAGGTACCTGGGAAGTTCCTCAAGATGTCAGTCTATGTTGATGACAATCTTGCAACGGGTCCTGATCTTGATGAGCTCAAGACCGAACTAGAACTCATCTTCTCGCGTGCCCCTGGCCGTGCGATTGATGTGGAGTCCGTTCCAACCCCTTGGGGTCAAACGTGGCTCAGGTTCGACTTCTTAGGTGCCATCGTGTACTACTGCCGTGAAGCTCGAACATTTCGGCTCAATATGGAGGAGTACATTGATAAAATCGCAAAGAAATTCGAAATTGATGTCGGAAAACCGGTTTACTCGCCCAATTTTGACGAGTCGGCTTTTCTTGAGGAGGGGATCAAGATAGTCGAAGGGTATCCCTTTCGTGAGGTAGTTGGTGCCTTGCTATGGGTAGCTGTAACCGCGCGCCCGGACATTTCTGTACCGGTGGCAGCATTGGCTAGACATGTCAGCAAACCCGCGTCAACAAGAATGGTTAAAGCAGCCAGAAAAGTGCTAAAGTATCTGGTGACAACGAGAGACCAAGGACTGGAATACTCACCAGAGCAAGAAGAAGAATTCAATAGAATCTATTCAAAGTTACTACCTGAAGGCAGAGATATGCCAGAGGTGAATATCTTTAGTGATGCAGGTTTCGCCAACTGCGTAAAGACTATGAGAAGTACAAGTGGATCGATCATGTATTTCAAAGGCGTTCCAATTGCTTGGAGAAGTAACCGACAAACTGTCCGTGCCTATTCTACGGCTGAAAGTGAATATATTGCAGCTTCTGACACTATTGTGCTTAGTGAACTGCATGACTTTACAGACTTCTATAGGCCTCTACCAACTCAGTTGGTACACACACAGAACGGCTTGTCTCCCTCTTTAGACAATGCTGTGCTCTGGATCGACAACCAATCCGCGATCACAACAGCCAAAGCAACTGACACACGCCCGAAGAGTCGCCATTATGCACTTCGCTACTTGCGTGTGCGTGATGCGGCCAGTAAGATAGTTTTCTGTCCAACTAACTTAATGAAGGCTGATGGCTTAACTAAGTTAGAATGTAGTTCGTCTCAACGTAGACTACTACTTCACCATATAGATAACCCGATAACTAAAGTTGAGCATGATGATTGTGATTCCTCAGACGATGAAACGAATGGGGATGATTTAGCTTACTATAGTGTAGTATATTCGGTTTATTTTGGTTTCTAGCCGAGTATACCGTAGCCATAGAAGAGCAGCTAGGAGATATGACTTCCGTGGTAGTCCAGAGACTAGGGACTTCGACACGCAACGATTGAGGAGGGGTGTTGGTCAAGGTCATAATCCTAATGGATTCACAAAGATCACAAGGATAAAGATCAGCAAAATGACCAAGATCGCCAGGCAAAAGGTTACCGGAACACCATCCAAACGCCCGACGGGTTTACCGTCGCGCGGGTGTCTCTGGCTTCTCCTCTCTCTCTCGTTTGTGGCTCAAGCCTCCCAATACAGTCAAGGACAAAACAGCACCGGAATGATCTCAAAGATAACCTAAAGACCTAAATGCATATAGTTCCAAAATCAGTGATCATCAGGCAAAGGACCTTCAACGTATTCAGATAGCAGGAATGGTGAGTGTTTCATAGCTGTAATCAGGTCCGTAACGTCTTGTCAAGTTCTGACCAATGATGAACGCCAGTGCATGATGATCGTATGAGTCAATGATGATAGATAGCATAAGCGTATCCGTATGAAGCATATGAAATTTCCCCCATGCAACATGATATCCCAATGATGAAGCTGAGACTTCTTCCTTGCAACCCCAATGAACATCCACAGGGATCATTTCGCCTAGTGGTCAAGTGTCTCAGTTCAGTTTCTCCGGATCTGAATGACGCAGGGCTCGAATCCGACTGATGTCAGAATTCGACACACCCGTCACTGGGAGGGCTAAGGAACGGCATCCATGCTGCGAAGCCGCCGGGCAAGGCCTGGATACGAGGTAAGATACGGTGACCCAGAGGAAGGGCCCGGCCCGTCCTGTGCTCGCCCCGGAGAAATGACCAACCAGAGATCATTAGTCTCAGGCTGTGAGTGCAAATTGTGCAAACAGTATCGCTCTCAAGTGTTTCTCACCGAGAAACTAGACGCGACTTAACAGTCTGTGTTCGAATGTATCCAACATAATCCATAGATATCTCAGGGTTTACAATCAATAGATATCTCAGGGTCTTAATGGAACTTGGTGATTCGTCCTCATCGTCATCGCCCATTGCAGCTTTCGCGTGCGGATCAAAGTTCATGATCGTGGCATTCACCTTATCCACCAGGAATTTGCCTAGGAGTAAAGCGTTATTCGATGCAGCCGCGTGGAGGAGACAGAGCTGAAGAAATGGTATGCAGCTTCGGTGATTGAGTTATTCTTGATTGATTGATTGATTGATTGCTGGTGACAATAAGATTAAGATTATTAAGATCGATTAATAAGAAGATGATAAGATTGACGAAGATGATAAGATTAAGATCGATGTGCATTGACTCGTCTGTTGAGGGAGAGCAGGGACGAGAGAATTAAATTCATCACATTAGAGGGTGAGAGAAATAATAATAAACTACTACACCACCACAAGAATTAGCACCCCCTGAACCAACATCTAAGTTCAAATAGAAATACCTTAGTCTTCGAGCTCCGTATCGCTACCAGGTGTCTGTCCTCTTTCAGCACTTCCAGTAGTTCCTTCTGGCGTGCGATGAATTGCGGTGTGACGTTCTTGTCGTTTTTGAGGAGGCCATACACAGTGGTGGACAAAAATTCGTCCACCTGTTCTTGCGTGAGCATCGGCATCTTTTGTAGTACTTGGTTCTGTGGCGCTTGGTAAAGAAAGGTCGAAGAGGGCGCGGGAGTGGAAGACGAGGTGTTGAATCCGAGTTATTAGATGTTGATGAAGTAGATGCTAGCAGCGTTGACGTTCAAGTTGTAGTCCTCCTGTGCAGCTTCTACCCTTGGAAGTAGTCGAAGTTGTCGGAGTCCTGTGAATGGGCTTTCCTGTAGAAGTCCTGTGAATGTGCTTTCCTGTAGAAGTCCTGTAAATGTGCTTTCCTGTAGAAGTCCTGTGTATGTGCTGAGAGAGAAATGGTGGTGCGGGAGTGGTGACGACATTGGAAGACTAGAAGCAGAGATCCGGAGCACCTGGAGCTACAGAGAGTCGTCGTTGCTGGAGTTCTCTGGTCCTCGACATGAACAACTCTCCTCCTACTTTATTCTGTCATTAGGATGACCTGCAAGAGGACGACTTGTCCGTAAGTTGTATCTGATATTCTCGATTTTTATACTTACCATGACAATCCGATCCCGATCAATCATGCAAATGCTCGTGCCGTATCGTGTTCGTCTTCGTTCCTACCGTGTGTTGATTGATCGTCAAACGAAAAACGACGTCAACACTCGTCCTCCATGTCTTTTAATATGCTCTTGGATTGTCACATGAAGATGCCCTAGTGATATACGTGCGCCAAGGTCTACGTCTACAAGGTCTCGTCCTCACGATAAGTATGTTTCTGTATGTCTTGCTTACAGTTTTTATTGCGCTTTCAAAAGACGTGCGCGTGCCAGTTTTCTTATTCCTCGCTACAACAGCACGTGTATTGCTTTTTCATTCTCTCCTCCATGTACAAATACATGTTGGACTCCCCAGCTGCCCAGGATAGCTCATCAGCATCCAATCTTCTAAATTGTGATATTGATGTAGCGTTTTTGTTTTTATTCGACTGCGCAGCCTTATCTGCTTGGAGGATATTTTGCAGCTTCGTCTTCGGCTCGAATCTGTGCTGTCCGTGAATCTAAGCCGAAAGACACAGTAGTTTTGGTTGTCACAGCAGGAGCACGACTTCTACAAGAAGCAACGTTGTCCCCATTCTTCTCACCTTTCATCTGATTGGCTTGTTCCAAAGACAAGCAGAGTCTCTGAGCATTCGTTCGCGCACTAGCAACATCCCCGGTCAATATCGATCGCTCCAGGAGCGATGCGACTTCAATTATCTGCTCTTGCGTTCTCGTTTCGGCAGGGTCGTCGTCGGGCAAGCCAGACATTTTTCTATCATCATGCTACTCACTGAAGTCTATGCCTGTAGAGGATATCATTATCAAAATCAAACCATTTTGATTATAAATCTTTTCTCGTCACTGTTGATGATCTCATTTACATTTGCACTGGAGGTCATTTATTTTGACCCTCCCTTTTATATTCATTGTCGTCACCGAGTCCGACACCGTCTCCTCCTTGTACTTGCTCAACAGTTCATCATTCCCTCTGGTCGGCTGCTCTCGGATTACACTATTGTCATCTAAGAATCAAAACGTCCACGCCGACCCTAAAATCCTACAGTTTCCTAAAATCCTACACTTTTTCTTTATAATTGATTCTTTTTTTTTTCGAGTTTGCAATAAGTAGAAGAAGACTCATCATGATCAACAATGCCTGCTTTTGCTTCTATATCCACCTCAGGGATACGGTTACGGATTGATTTTTCGTCGTCTGGGTTTCTGAGCACACTCAGCATCGTTGGTTATGGTTACTAGCATCTTGTTGTTGTTCATATTCTTCTTCGATTACTACATTTTTATGATGAAGAAAACAATAATTATTTGTTCTGCAGAAGAAGAAGACAGTTAGCACATTTGATATGTTATCGATAATGTCTATGAATATGTTGAGCTGGCTTCGTTCTACAGCAGGAAAAAAGAGACACTAAGAAGTAGTCAAAAATTTTCGTTTTCAGTCACGCAATCGATTATCGGTCGTCGAAGTTGTCGCAGCGCCTGACGGCTGCTGCGGATGTCTTCATTTTTGCTACCCCTCCTGCGCTACAATAGGAATTCATTCTTTCGAAAATAAATCTTCATCGACATCAAGTAGAAGTTTAACAACGCGCGTGTTGTTCTTCAAAGAAAGAAAGAGAGAAAAACTCGCCAGATCTAGTACAACTCATCGACAGTGTGAATGACAGCAGCAAGCGGCAGCATGTTTCCTCCAGTGTGTTCCTGACTGTGGAAGCAACAGGAAGATCAAGACGGCGCATGCCTATCGGTGATGTCCTTAAAACCATACACGAAGATCAGAAGAAGCACGACCTTGGAAAAGCACGACCACAAGACGAGAGCAAGAGGAGGATAACACGACTAGACAGTCTCGAAATTAAATATTTGTAAATGTCTCATTTGACTACTTTGAAAACGATCAAGTTGTTTAAATTTCTCAAGTAATTTCTTCTGCCCTTAACAACAAGCTGTAACCAAAGGAAAAGCACTAAAGTCAAGACCTTTCCAAGAACTACGCTAAGGTAAGCAACGACGAGAAAACAGTCCTAAGTGAAGAACAGTCACAGAAGGTGACTTACGGTGGTCGAGGTACTCTAGGTCCCCTGCCTAGCTAGAACTTGAGTAGGTTGACGAAAGTTCTCTAAGTCAGGAGTAAGTGACAAGAAGTGTTAGCATGGTGGTCGAGGCCTTAAGCACCTGCCAAGTGGACTACTACTTACCAGCCTTTCGCTTAAAGAAAGTCAAAAAACGTAACTCCCATGTTTAACCAGGAGTGGAGTTTGTAGTTGGTGATTAAAGAAGCTCTCGGTATGCCAAATAAGACCGGTGGTCTTATGCACGAATCCGATCGAATTCAGCTCTCGTGCCTACAGGACACAAGCGAACTTGTGCAGATGTTGTTACACCTTTTTCTCCTTCCTTTTGCTATCAGCAGGCGAAAAGCAGAAGACCTGCAACAAAAACAACAAAACACCTCCGGTGGCGATGTTTCTAGCATCTTGCTACCTTGTAACGGGGCCTATGGTGGTATTGTTCCTGGCGCATAGATGTTGTGGCGGAAGGAGACTGTCGGGTGGTATCAGTGGACGTCAAGGAGGAGGATCTGTCCACTTCGTCTTCGTCTGTTACCTTTGGATGCGCTCAGTTCGATATCGTCCTCTCAATGCTGACGGAGAAAAGGAGTGGAGCACGACAAACTTCTGCGATTCTTGTGGATGATCTTGATCTATCAGTGATGAAGTTGAAAACAGTAGTAGAAGTTATTTTGTCATCCGTAGAGAAGTTGTATTAGCCGGTCTTTTTCCGCGAGCGTTACTGGGCGCTTGAACGGCGGGCCGGGATAGAAGAACGCAAGAAGTAGATGACGAGATCAAGAGTAGAGACGATGAGACCAAAGGTAGAGGAGATTATAGAGGGCACCGTGGAGCACTACCAGCTTCTTGTGGAGAAGCACCGTGACGCGGTCGCAAAGGAGCAGCCACGCGCTGCTGCCTTGTACGCAGGTCGGATGAGGCAGTACACGAAGCTCATCGACCCCGCCGATGCGGCAGACCTTCCGCGGCTTCAGCAGGAGGCCCTACTTGCGTCGCAGGCTAACTCGAGGAGGCGACGAAAGCGTGGCGATGTAGGTCCTGACACGAGGCCCGGCATGGTCTACGCCTACTGGAGTGCAGACGGCCTTCTTTATGTTGGCTCGACAGTCAACATACACGAGAGGTATGCGCAGCATGTAAGGGAGGTGGAACGACCCGACAACAAGCAAAAGAAATATGAGCAGACAATAACAAAGTTTCTAGTGGTCCGTCTTGCCAGCACGGTGCACGATAGCCGGAGGCTAGAGACCGCGCTTGTCCGTATGTTGCGACCGGAGCTGAACGTAGCAGGACTACCTGACGAGCAGGAGGACCGTGAGAGCCATGAGCACGCGGAACTCGAGAACAGCAAGAGCGGCAAGGGGCCGAAGAGGAGGAGGCGAAGGCCGCCGCAATGGGCTCGCGTGCCGTGTGTTTTTGGAGTGCCATCGCAGGCCCTTCTTGCGATCAGGCAGCGCACTGAGGAGCAGAACCAGCGTAAGCGGACGCTCGATGAGATGTATAGCGATGCCCAACAGAAACGCAGCGTAGGAGCTAGGGGCCCCATCAACCTCTACGCGAGCCAGAACTTCTATCTGTTGGCAAAATACCTTGGCCAGCGCAGGACCAAGGCTGACCCACTTCAGATGCTTGCTTGTAGGAGGGGGAACGAGTTTCCGGAATACAACCTAAGGAGCATCGTTGACCGTGGCGCGGTCGTTGCCGGCAGGGAACGTGATCGGGCAAAGCGAAAGGTGAGCTACCTCATCCACGTGAGGGGCTGCCCTTCCAACTCGAGGATCACAGTACGATGGCGCTACTCATGGGAGCGACGGGAGCTACTGCGGTTGCGTGGCGAGATCATAAAAGCATCACATGCACGGCTACGGCCTTTCCTCATGCGGAGCATCCGGCTGCAACGGCAGCCGCTACCGCGCATGCGGAGGCACACCGACACTGCCCCGCGTGCTGCCAGGAGGACCCCAGGCATGGTGGAGCAGGAAGTCCGGGACACATCCATGCGAGTAGTGCCGGTCTACATGAATGCACCACTACCACCTGGGCCAGAGTCTCTGCGGCACGTAGCAGAGCAGGGACGATCGATGATGAGGATGGCGCGCAAGCGTGTTCCTTTTCGGGCACGACAATCAGAGATGCAGATGGAGAGGCGACGGCATCCACTCTTCCGGGAGGATGAGCAGATGCAGGCCGCGCACCGATCAGGGCGTGTAACTGTCGTCATCGATAAGGACAAGGAACTTGCGCTGCAAGTCGACGCAGCACTCTACCAAAACTGGAACGTGCAGGCAATGCAGGCTGACCAGAGCTTTCAGCAGATGGCAGCAACCACGCAGTCGACTGCCCTTGCTGATGTGAATGAGGAGATTCGCATGTGGAACGAGGAGCCGGGGCGAAGGCCAAGGCATGTACTCGAGCCACTGCGCCAACTGGCGTACGCATACGTGGTCCCGAAGCGGAAGGCCCTCATGGTGGGTGTGGAGGAGGCCTGTTTCAAACCTGGAATTCCCAAGCACAAGCGCTTTCGCAAGATCATCAGCCAGGTAGCAAGTGTGCGTGGCGCCAACCGCAGGGCGCAGAGACGATGCGCACGGAGCGTGGAGGCCACAGTGCGGAGAGTGTTGCCAGGGAAGTGCGAAGGTGATGGTCTTCATGTCGCTGCAGGCTCTTTCTATGAGAAGGTAGGCCGTTTACGACCAATCCAGCCGACGTGTGCTGGGTGTGGCAGCCGGGCACTGCCAGGGGGTGTCGTCGTAGACGCAGTAGCCTTCTTCGAGAAGGTTCCAACGGACCAGATGCAGGAGAGTGCTGACTATGTAGCCGCCAAGGGTTGCACGGAGGATGAGACAGCGGATTTGGAGTTCCTCCTCTTCAACGTGACGACATTGCGCCTAGCCACTCTCGGGCCGGCAGTGACGCTCAAGCAGGACCCAAGCAAAGGCACGCCGATAGGAGGAATATGCAGTAAGGTCGCGTGCTCTTTGACCATGGGCGTGAAGGAAGACCGCGCGTTTGGACCTACAGGCGGCCAGAAGGTCGAAGATATAGCTCTGGAGAGATACGTGGACGACAGCGGTGCCGTGTCGGGGGTTTTCTGCAATGATTGTCTCGACGCGCGCGTGAGTAGCATTTACGACGGAGTGGAGGTTGAGCGAGATCGGTCTCTTGAGGGAGGAGCGATGAGGTGGCTTAACTATGAACTCCATGCATGCGCCAAGGCGGGTGGCTGCATTGCGATTCGCACTGAGCTGCTAGTAAAGCCGCTCACAGTCCGCTTCTCCGGCATCGGTGATGTAATGTATTACCGCACCGTATTCCGGAGTAGGACTCACAGCGTTATCCATGGCGCGAAGACGTCAGGCGCTGAGAGGTTTCTCTTCCTTTTATCAGAAGCAATACAGTGGTATAGACAAGGTTTCACGACAAGAGTACTACTACAAATCCTATCTGGATACAAGACCAAGTTTGACACGACTCGTTGCTTGCTTCGCAATTTCTCCACGTATCTTGCCCTCACACGGGTGAAGACAGCGACAATGCCGGACCACAAGGATAAAGAAACGTCCTACAGCAAGGACCTCCTTAAAGACAAAGCGAGGCCTACCGCTGAGGAGGAGGCGAAGATCCGAGAGGTCTTGCGAGTGCGTGAGCTCGAGGAATACAAGGAGAAAGCAGAACGTCAGATCAAGGAGGAGAAGATCCGCAAACTAGAGCTCGAGAAGCATGAACGTCTTGCCGCATGCATTGCCGAAGGCATCAAGGGTGGCGTCACGGTTGGCGCAGGTGGATTGCCCCCTGCACAGGCAGCAGCAGCGCCGGTTCCTGCTCCGGCAGCACCTCACACAGCTGCTGGTAATAGTGGTATGGGACTAGGAGCTGTGTACGAGCAGCGAATTGCTGCGTTGGAGGGCAACATGCAGACAGTCAATCAACGCATGCAGACTGTTGAAGGGCAACAGCTGCAACTTGGGCAGCAGCAGCAGCAGCTTGGGGTTGGACAGGAGCGCATCTTGCAGATGCTACAACAGATGCAGGGAATGATGGCTGCCGCTGGTGGAGCAGTTGGAGCTGGTGCGAACAATGGTGTGGCGAACCAGCAGCCTCAGGCACCTATGGTGCAGCAGCCTCAAGCGCCGGCTGTGCAGCAACCTCAAGAACCTGCTGTACAGCAGGCACCACTTGTCGCGCAACAGCCGCCAGCGCCGGTTGTCCAGCAGCAACAACAGCAACAGCAGATCCTATTGGGAGGAGCAGATGGCGGAATTGCGGCAGTGGCACCTCAGCCACAAGGTGCGAACGCAGCTGGTGGTGGTGGAATTGGTGGACCTCCAATGCCGGCAGTGCCTTTGGCTGGAGGAGGTGGCGGCCTAGTAGTAGCGGTCCACCCAAATGACGCCCCTTACAACAAGCACCAGCTATATGACCTCCTGGAGCCAGCCGAAAGACAGCAGGTGGCATTTGCAGCAAACGACGCCCCCACTCGGGCGAAGCTGGAGATGCTCAACCGTGACCAACTACGGACTATCTGGCAACGCATCCATCAGAACCGACGGGTGTTGGTGGCTGCACCGCAGCAGACCGTCAAGGTGCAACTCCTCAATGCGATACTAGGGGCCTTCGTGGTCGCTCACAACGCGCACCAGGTGCGCTGATCACCTCAAACAACAACGACAACGACTGCTGCTCGATGTTCTTCTTCTTTTGTCCTTCTCGTCTCAACATGTCGAGTCTTACCTTTTACCCCGAACTTCTGGTCTTCTCCCGGTTGGGTTATATGGGACGCAAACTCATCGACAGCGTGAATGACAGCAGCAAGCGGCAGCATGTTTCCTCCAGTGTGTTCCTGACTGTGGAAGCAACAGGAAGATCAAGACGGCGCATGCCTATCGGTGATGTCCTTAAAACCATACACGAAGATCAGAAGAAGCATGACCTTGGAAAAGCACGACCACAAGACGAGAGCAAGAGGAGGATAACACGACTAGACAGTCTCGAAATTAAATATTTGTAAATGTCTCATTTGACTACTTTGAAAACGATCAAGTTGTTTAAATTTCTCAAGTAATTTCTTCTGCCCTTAACAACAAGCTGTAACCAAAGGAAAAGCACTAAAGTCAAGACCTTTCCAAGAACTACGCTAAGGTAAGCAACGACGAGAAAACAGTCCTAAGTGAAGAACAGTCACAGAAGGTGACTTACGGTGGTCGAGGTACTCTAGGTCCCCTGCCTAGCTAGAACTTGAGTAGGTTGACGAAAGTTCTCTAAGTCAGGAGTAAGTGACAAGAAGTGTTAGCATGGTGGTCGAGGCCTTAAGCACCTGCCAAGTGGACTACTACTTACCAGCCTTTCGCTTAAAGAAAGTCAAAAAACGTAACTCCCATGTTTAACCAGGAGTGGAGTTTGTAGTTGGTGATTAAAGAAGCTCTCGGTATGCCAAATAAGACCGGTGGTCTTATGCACGAATCCGATCGAATTCAGCTCTCGTGCCTACAGGACACAAGCGAACTTGTGCAGATGTTGTTACACCTTTTTCTCCTTCCTTTTGCTATCAGCAGGCGAAAAGCAGAAGACCTGCAACAAAAACAACAAAACACCTCCGGTGGCGATGTTTCTAGCATCTTGCTACCTTGTAACGGGGCCTATGGTGGTATTGTTCCTGGCGCATAGATGTTGTGGCGGAAGGAGACTGTCGGGTGGTATCAGTGGACGTCAAGGAGGAGGATCTGTCCACTTCGTCTTCGTCTGTTACCTTTGGATGCGCTCAGTTCGATATCGTCCTCTCAATGCTGACGGAGAAAAGGAGTGGAGCACGACAAACTTCTGCGATTCTTGTGGATGATCTTGATCTATCAGTGATGAAGTTGAAAACAGTAGTAGAAATTATTTTGTCATCCGTAGAGAAGTAGTACAACTTTTTTGTTGAATGTCCCCTATCGTATGATCAACAGGTTTAAAGTTTTTGAACGTAGTAGAAGCAAGAAGCAAGCAGGTCCAAAATCTTCTAGTTAGAAGAAGGCATTGAGAAATATTCTTTCTTTTCATCATATTAGATGCAGTTGATTCCAAGAACCGTTATTTTTTTTTTTTCTATCTCCTCCTGCAAAGCTCTAGTCTACCACGACCACGACTAGATATAGAGCATAAGTACTTTTTAGTTTAGGCGTTAACAACTGAGTACACGCATCCGCATCAGTTTTTAACCTTGTTCCAGCATCCTCCTCTACTTGCTTTTCTTCTTCTACCTCATCTCTAGTCATGTGGGTAGAAGCAAATCAATGAAGATGTAAGTTGAGGATGAGGCACAGGCAGTCTTCATGACGTTTAATTATCACCAACTCAGTGAGACAATCAGAAGTTTCTCCTACGTTGCTCGCATTTTTAACTACACGGTCTAGCTGCATCACCCGTGACTGTCCTTTGAATAACCAGTGTTATGCGGCTCTTGTCAATGTCTTCGAAGTAAGTCAGTTTTAGAGCTCTCCCCTATTCATCCCTGTGGAAATCCCTCAAGCATATGCGTCAGTATCTCCCTTGTATTAGGGCGCATATGTTTGAGGGATGTCTACAGGGATGGATTAAGGGAAGCCTTAACAGTTCTCGGTTGCTTCCTTGAAGGAACTGAGACTGTCTGCCTCTACCTTTTTGGATTCCGGGAACTTCAATCGGCTGGAAACCTTTATTTGCAGCATCAGCGCTAGAAGCCGAACTTGCTGCTCCTGCTCCCCCAATCATCGAGAGATGAAGTGGGGCGATATGCCTCATTTTGAGAATGTAGCCGTTTTTCAGCGTCTCCTCATCACCTGCCTGTGCGAGTAAGTAATCAGCGACCTCGACCAGCGAGGCGGTTTTGACTTAGAAATGGATTCTTAAGGCGGGTGGTTGTTGAGTGGTTTTGATTATATTGAAGATATATCCCTTCCGCTTCCACTTTTTTCTGTTTAGTATACACGGAGAATTGAAATTTCGAGTTATAATTAAAGTCCGCGTTTTCTTCGTCGAGTTATGAAGCCTTAATTTACCTCGCCTGTCTCTCCACCTCGCCTTGAGCTTGACGTTGCAGCTTCTCCTCCTTCCTGTTCGAAGATGTAAGGAATATTCGCCGCTCCACCTCGAGCAGGACCTCCTACATTACCAAAGCTTATCTCCAAAGGAGGTTTGGACCCAGTGGTGGCCGGCTCATCTTTCTTGGGCTCATCAGTTTGCTTCTTCAATCGTCCAGGAAGCGTCTTTGCTCTTTCCATCATCTTTCCGTCTCCGCTAAAAGAGCTGCGATACTGTCGAAGAACAGATTAGAACAAACGTCTAACAAATTCTACACGCTAAAGAACTTCTACAAGAACTAGAGAACTTACTACTATAACATTAACAACTAGGTAGAACAATTATTAAATAGTATCAGAGGACCTACTAAAGAACCCTATTAAGCTACCCTAATAAACTGTAACAAAGCCAACATGTGGTCATACTGCGCCATACTGCAGACACAGATACTGTAGGTGCACTTCCCCCCTACTACGTTTAAGCCCTATACTTCTGTAACAAAGACAACATGTGGTCATAAATGGAAGCTGCCATGGACAACGTCGTCTAACAAATCTTATTATACGCTAAAGATGATGAACTTCTACAGGAACTAGAGAACTTACTACTACAAGAACTAGAGAACTTCTGTAACAAAGACAACATGTAGTGGTCATAAATGGAAGCTGCCATGGACAACTGTGGCGCAGCAGCTGTGGCTTCGGTATCATGATCGTGAGATACGACATCGAATACGAGCTGGAGACTTCGGGTTGGCGCAGTTTGGAGAGCAGCAGGTGTGGTGGAAGCAGGAGATGGCGAAGCATTCTTCAACAAATTCTTCATCCTCTCTAAAGTAGCATGACGTTTTTCGCCAGGTTGGTTAGATGAGAAGTCACTCATTTAGATATCTTTTTCATTGAGCCCTAACATAATACCCTCTTCAAACATAGCAGTGGCAGCATCACCAGCCTTCGCCGGATTCACCATCAAAGTGGTCGTATATATAACTACATCAGAGGTGCTGTCAAGGGAGATGGATCATCTACAGCGATTTTTCTAGTACTTACTTCTAGTGAGTACTAACTACATCATCAGCGATCGTACTGGACCTGAGACAAAGATGTAGCTTAGATGGACCACTGATGACAGAGACAGCACAAACTACAAATGGTGCAACCAAATCCTCGATTAATATTTTATATATGGGTGGAGCCAAAAATCTAACTAGGAAAAGTAAAAAGAAATGAATATAGATAAATAATATAAGTAAATATACGTAACTTCACTCAAACGCAAAACCAAAGCAAGGTTCTCCGCTTCGCTCCTACCGCTTCCTCCTTGAGCGCCAGCAAGAAGCTCCATTTCATCTCCTGACTTATGAAATGCAACACCAGATCGTTCATGGTCCTGTGGATCCACGTGAAGTAGTGAGAAACCGCCGGTCAATAACCCTCTAGCAGTCGCATTATCTTCACGTGCCCGTTTGGCCAGTGCCTGACTCGCAAAGGTAAACAAATCGTCGAAGAAGCGGGCTTCCATTCGGTCTGGAGACCTTGCTGAGGTGCTGCGATTTTTAGAGAAGTAGTTCTTGCGTAGATAGAGCTAGAAGAACGCAATTGATGGATAGAACCAGAAGAACTATCACAACGAGTCTCTTGCCAAAGCCAGCAGCTATTTTTTCACAACAAGGTCCAAATGCTGGAACAAAAATAAAGGCTGTCGTCTATCTTGCGGTGAACGATGTCGAAGATCAGTACGACCTCCTGCAGGACTAATGCAACACGGTAATATGAAAAGCCTCAACATCGTGAAGCTCATTATGTCCTCTACTCAGTCGGTTCCTATTCACAAGCCATACCAGAGGATGTCTGCTCCACACCCAGGGAAATGATGCGCTGATTTTCTTTCGCTTTGCTCGATGGGCTGTCGTCCAACCATACGTTCGGGCCTCGAAGCTCGACATGGACCACATTTTTATTACAACTATAATGTTGTTCTTGTCCAGCAGGAGTTTCTTTATCACGTATAGTTTGCCCAACATCTTCCTTTTTGTCCTTGCTCTCTTCAACAGGAGCAGTCCCAACAGCTGCGGTATCCTTCAACAAGCGCGTAAGCAAGTTCTCGAACAACGCGCTCAGGCGGGTTTCCTCGTCTTGCTGGGCCCTTAATCTGAAGAGAATGTGCAGGATCGTTTTCGTTTACAAGCAAAAAGTGTGGTACTATGAAGAGAATGTGGAGGATCGTTTTCGCTTACAAGCAAAAAGTGTGGTACTATTTAGCTTCTATGGCTAGATTGGTTTGCTCTATGTCCTCTTGGTCTCCCTCTGTCCTGCTCTTTGATCTGTTTCTGTTGTTGTTGAAATTCAAAACAAAAAACAAGCAAAAGTTGTACTCCCTATCTTTCGTTCGGGTGATTGCAAGTGATATGACATGCGCGTCGATCTGAGCGCGCGTTTCTTTCCCTGCTTCCAACGTTATTAGAGTGATGATGCTGATCCACGACTCTGGTGACGAGCCTGATCATACTTTAGGTCTAACCCGACTCCCTCCTCAAGTTTGCCTTAACAATAACCAATCGATGAAGTGAGCTGCGTGAATTAGTCTGCGAGGTGCGTAGTCTGGCTTTACGTGGGTCCCATCTCGGGATAAAAACTCCGCTCGATGCGATAGAGTTCGACTATCAGCACCGTACAGCAGAAGAGTTTAGATGTTTCTTCTTCTAGGCTGTATCATGTTGAAAAAAGTGCTCCGATGTAGTCCTTGATGTATCTACTTTCTTCTAGAAATTAATATTAATTTTGAGTTGTGCCTGTAATATTCTTTCATCACCGAGGAGGAAGAGGAGAAGGAGGAAATGGAGAATCGTGATCATCTAGGTTAGTAGAGGTTAGGTTAGCTCAGACTAGGTTAGCAGGTTAGGATATTTGGACGATAGGTTATGGATAGGTTAGCATTAGGGAGTCACAACTTGTTGCAAGCAAGAAATGGGTCTTGTTCTTGTTGTACAGCTATAAAACATCGAGTTCACACGACACTTGGGGACGAAGCCGAAGCAAAGAAGTAGAAAGATGCATTATTTTGCTCTCTCGACGAACTGTAGATAGTACGTAGGTGTATTCGATAAACTGAAATAAGCGAGCATCTACTGAAAATAAGCGAGTAACTACTGAAACTAAGTAAAGTAGCCCTGTCAGAGCTACCTCCCTTAACTCTTGATCTTGCTGTTCTTGTTTACCAGTTCAGTCCAGCTTGCTTTCAGGCCGGACCAAAAACTTTCACGCCCATCTTCGGGCAACAGCTCCTGTTCTGCTGTGCATTGGTTAAGCTCCCTTATCTGAAAATCACCGAGTTCTCGATGGTCGCGCCCCTCTTCCTTGAAAGTCTTGGTAATGCAAGTTTTGAGAATTTCTATGATCTTCGGTGCTTCTTCCCGCCGTTTCTGGGCTTCTTCCCTTTGCTTCTCCTGGGCTCGCTGTGCTTCTTCTTTGGCCCTCTTCTGCTGTGGTGAAATGCGAGGACTAGTTGCCCCTCCTGCTCCGCTAACACTAGTACCTTCGCCTCCGCCTGAAGAAACTGAAAATGAAAAGGCTCGTCCTCCGCAAGTAGATGACGCTGGCAAAGTCCTTGTCGTGTAATCCGTTTCTGGCAAGGGCAGGAGCTCTTCAACAGACCCTCCAAGTCTCTGAGGTTCCATCGAACAAATTTTCTTGCCATCACCATTAACGGCCACACCTACAAGTTCTGCTTCTTGCTTTGCGTTTGCTTTGGAAGACAAACCCGGTGATGAACCAGATGAAGGTTGACCTTGCCGCAACTGTCTCGCTGCATGTAAATTCTTGAGAGTATCATTGGATAACGCGGATCGTCGTTGTTGTTCTGGTTCTACATTAGCTCCTTCTTCTTCTTCACCTGATTTTGAGGACGTGTGGCCACCTGGTATAAGATGGAGGTGAAGACTTTGGCCACCTGATCCGGAAGATGGAGATGGTACTGTCGTATTAGCTCCAACAGGAAGGTTCCCGGCACTAGCTGCTTTGCGCTTTTCCCGAGCTTCTTGCTGGATCATCTTGAGGCTTTTCAAGATCTTTTGCTTTTTCGCATCTTGCTCTTCGCTGTCAGGAGTAGCTGCGGGAGCAGGAGCCGGGGCAGCTGGGCCTGTTGAACCACTTTGGCCACCAGACGATGCTGTAGGTACTGCTGCTGCTGCTGCTGCTGCTGATACGTCACCTTTTTCAGCTCTGCGTCTTTGTGCTGCTTCATGCGATTCCTTCAATGTCCGTAATAGAGCTTCTCTTTTCTTCTGCGCTTCGGGATCTACCTGCTCAACGTTTGTCGCGCCACCTGAAGTGGACGCTGATGTGCTAGCACGCGCAACAGCACCTCCCGTACTTCCAGATGAGCCACCAGAGGAACACGAAGTAGGCGATTGTTCTTGCGCATGTTCTTCATCTGTACCAGGAACACGAGCAGGTAACTCGGGACGTTTTTCTTCGATAGGCGTAGTTGTAGTTCTTTGTTGTTGATTTTCACCACTCGCCTGCTGTTGTTGATCCTTGGTGTGATAATTGTTGTATCTCTCTTCAGTCTCCCTACGAATCTGGGCCATCTGTTCTGCGAAAGTCTGTTCTCGTCCAAAACCTGGTCCTCGTGGAGGATCTGTAGACAAGTGCGAGATGGAGTTGTTCCCTTGGTTAGGAGGACTTCTACCAATATTTTGATCGACTCGTGGAGGTCTGTGCTCTTGTTCAGGACCACCTTGTAATCCTCCAAGCGGCTGCATCTCTCCACCCAATCGTCCCGGTGGCTCAGAGCTTCCTCCAGTAGGACCTGCTTGGCTAGAACTGACCGTTGCCGTAGCAGTGGAAGTAGAAGGAACTGATGTTGAAAAAAAAGGAGTAGTACCACCTCCACCAGTACCATCTCCAGTACCACCTCCACCAGTACCATCTCCAGTACCATGTCCTCCAGAACCATCTCCATTACCATGTCCTCCAGAACCATCTCCATTACCATGTCCTCCAGAACCATCTCCATTACCATGTCCTCCAGAACCATCTCCATTACCACCTCCACCAGAACCATCTCCCGTACCATGTCCTCCAGAACCATCTCCCGTACCATGTCCTCCAGAACCATCTCCCGCACCATGTCCTCCGGAACCATCTCCAGTACCATGTCCTCCAGAACCGTCTCCCGTACCATGTCCTCCAGTATCACCACCTCCACCTCCAGTAACATCACCTCTAAGAATAGTACCACCTCCAGTGACATTCACAGCATTACGACCTCCAGCTGCTGCTGCAGTACCTCCATCTCCAAGAATAGTTATTAGGTTGAGAAGATTATTCCGATTCACATTCTGGCCGCCAAGAACCTGACCACCACTAGTACCATGTCCTCCTCCAACAGGACGAGGACGAACTGGACCTGCAGGAGTTGCACTCGTAGAGAACGATCGAGAAACCGCCATCCACGAACCGGCAACCACACCTCCCGTTACGAGTAGAGAGGTGGCGACGATAGCTGTCCACATCAAGATAGGATTGCCAGACGACGCCGGTTGAGGCGGCTTCTTCTTGTGTGTCGCAGACGTCTCGCCAGGCAAAGGTGGAGAGGCATAATTAGGATCATGCGCAGCAAACATAGTCGTGCCCCCAGCTCCATCCATTCCAGTTGTTGTACCATCAGGAGGACATGACTGAAGATGAAGTAAGCCTTGCTGTTGCTCGCTCATGTTGCTCTTGTCGTGAGGAGGAACAGTCATTTGTTTATCCTTTTTGTTTTTTGAAATGGAATCAACACATCAATCAGTTGTAGTTTGTTGTTTCACTTCTGTAGTAGTACTTCACCAATCTTCAACTTCAAGTTGTTCTCCAGCTTCCGCGCACAATCTTGAAGAAGTTGATTTTTGAAAAACGAGAACGAACTCAATGTAGTTAGAATGCAACAAGTAGACGTAATTTATTATAATATGTAGCTAGCCGTAGTAGTTGCTTTCGATTCGAATCCACCAGGTGAAGACACGTTTATCTTTATGTTTGAAAATTTTGTTGTGTTCTAAAAGTAAAATTTTGCTGGACGAATACAAACTATGATCGATTTTGATTTTGAAGATGTTTCAGATTTTGTGGAAATTATTAGTCGCTGCTGCTCTTGATGGCAGGGTTCTTCGAGTTCAGTGTCCCCGAACGAAGACTCGCAGCTGCTAGGCAACAAGGAGCAGTAGATAAGTCGCGACGAGGGCCAGAAGAGTATATCTAACAAGATGAACTAGGACGATGAAAAAGAAACAAGTACATAGGATTTTACAGAAAAACTGCAGAACAACGCCTGATGATATGTAAAAAAACGAGCATTCATCTGCATATATGTTTACTTGTTGGACGAGTTATCTGACACGACGCGCACGGACCACTCAAGAATATTACAGAAAGTAAGATGAACTTCGTGAAATAGAAATTTCCCGAACTACTTCTTGAAAACGGAAAATTATCCGACGCTGTGCTTGCTGTACTATGGATCTACCTAGTATTTGAAAACTTTTTCTGAAGATGAAGACGAGTGAGAGAGACTTTCATCTTCTTCGTGCCTGCACGCCAGCGGTCGTGATCATACTGAAACCTTTGACCGCAAAAGACTATGCACTTCAAGATCATATCATCTCCCGATTGAACTCCATCACCGTGTGACTGCACGTGCATGGACGAAAGGCAAAGGACCGATATTAGTTCGACCTATGAAGATGTACAAGCAAGTGAAAGAGACATTGTGACGCGGCGTACTGTCTACAGGAACTGAAGACATCTACAAGAACACTTAGAAAATACTTCCCATCTAACGCCAACAAAAAGCAGCATCGATGCCATGTATCTCCACTCTACAGTTTGCATCTGAATCTGTGTTCGTTATTAGCATATGTATTCATCTAGTATCGTTTATTTCGGCGGAGAGACACAGTTGTATCTGTAGTGTCACTCTCATCACTCCTCTCTGTCAAGAAGTTTAAAACATTAAAAACATTTGATATCTTCAAGATCAACAATCGATAAATTTTTTGTCATTAACAATCGTCATCAGAAGCTTCTTCCATCAAGACATCGAAAGCACTATTTCTTACCGAATAATGTTCATGTTCTGCATGCTTGTGCTTGTGTACATTTTTATCATCTCCTCCAGCAGGAGGTGCCGCTGCTTCTATAACAAGAGCTCCTGCAGCTTGCAACTCCGGAACTTCTTCTAACTTTTCTTGCGGTATGCCAAATCGCGCGTCCGTTGCAATCACCGCAGTAGGCTTGCTCATTCGATTAGAGCTGTCCGTAATTCGTCTTTATTCAAGTGCATCCTTGAAACGTATGGGGGAGTATTCCCTTAGGATACTGCTCCATACGTTTCAAGGATACGTCCAAAGATGTATTAGGTACAGCCTTAATTCGAGGAGTAGAAACACTGGCGCGAGTAGGACTATTGTTCTTCGATATTGATGCGGTTCCAGATCCTGTCGATGATGTAACAAGAAATGTCGGTGGAGTTTCACTTACGCGAGGACCACTAGCGCCAGTGCCAGCGTTCGTTGTTCTGGTCGTTGTAAGAGCAATATTTTCTTCATTAGTTCCAACAGAGCTTCGTCTTAGCGGTGTCGTCCGACCTCTTGGCGAGTTCGGTGCAGAGCTGGAACTTGTCCGCACAGGTGGAGAATAGGCTAAACTAGTGTCCTGTTCGATTCTCTTAGTCCTCGGCTTAGTGCTGCTAGAAAAATTAGTTGTATTAGGGTGCTGGTCCTTGTCCTCCTCATGATAAGGTGGATAAGCTGCATAAGATGTTCTAGAAGTGGCTATAACTGATGAAGAAATCTTCGTAGGTGAAGGAGCTGCTACACCTACTACACCTTGCCCATCATCTTCTGCTCGCTCTTGTGCCACAACCTGTGCTCCTTCTCGTTGTACTCTTGGTGCTGGTTGTTCCATGGACTCACCTTCTTGAAATTGATGCAGATGATTACGTGGAGGTAACGATGAGTGCAGAGGAGCCATGCTTTTTATTCCAGCAGGAGAAGGAGAAGCATGCTTTTCATTATCCACACGAACTGCTCGATCCACAAGCGAACTCGGAGCTCTTGGTGTTTGCTGTTGGTGTTGCGATCCCGCCACTACATCCTGACCTCCTTGATAAGGGGAACCATAGCTGCTATGCTGCGTTGTTGTCGTGGATTCTACAGCGTGGTCTGGTTGATATTGAGGAGCTGAAGTGGCTGCAACGACCAGCCGCTGTTTGTTTCCCTGCTGTCGTTGCGGTCCTTGTTGCCCTTGTCCTCCTCCTCTTGCTCTGCCTTCTTGCTGCATACCATTTTTACTTCTAGCATGATCTTGTTGAAGCAGTAGCCCCAGGAACAACTCTTCGCTTTGCATCGCACCAACCAGCACCGACTCAAACAAAACTCGGTGCCTTGAGCCAGTTTGAGCAGATGACGCATACAACCCGCGCTCACTGGCTTCGCACATGTGCCTCAAACCACCTAGCAATACAAAGAGCAGGACCAAAAGCAGCAACACGATCCAGCCATTTGATGTGAAGGAAACAACGGCAAAAGAACCTCCCAAAGCAGATAGAATGCAAGCGATGTTGGAAAAAACGGACACCATATCGTAGAACATACTTCGATTCATAGCTTCTCCAGTCGAAGAGGACGAAGATGGATTGGAAGAAGTTGAAGCTGCAGTAGTTGTTGAAGTGCTCGGTGTCTGTCCACCTCGTCCACCTCCGAAAAGCATTTTTATCGACGATGCAGAGGTAGTACTGAGCCTTAAATTGTTGTAATCGTCGACGGCTGTAGTTCCGAACGGCTCGGAACCAGAAGAATTTTTTAGACTATTTGGTGTTGCATTATTGTTGTTAAGGTTACTAAAATCACCACCCGCGCCCACAGCTGGCGCTCCTCCCACCACCTGTTGTAGTTGATTCGCGCTTGGAGGTGCTCCTGGTTCTGCTCGTGGCGCAAAAACTACAATATGATCATCGCTCAGAACCATGCAAAGTTTTGCAACGCCTTGTCTTAGTTCGGATTCCACCACTACTGGCATCGCAGCCGAGTTACTTCTAGAAGATCCCAGAGTCGACAGCGTCATTCTCAACAAAAGCGCCAACTGCTCTGCTGACGGTAAGGACAAGACGCGTTGAGTCAAGACTTGCAAGGAGGGATAGGATCCGCCTCCACTTTTGTGTTTGTCATTGTCTCCGAAGGTTCCAGCCAAATAATTTCTGACTGCATTGTCCCTTCGATCCTTGGTAGGGTCAAAAGAATAGGCCGCGAAGGATAGGAGGATATGCAAAGAACGCTTTCGTCCCTCCGAAACCAAATTCGACGTCCCTGCTACGTCGCCTACGACCTCCAATGCTGCTTGTCGAAAGTGAGCTGCTGCCGCTCTAGATTGTTCCAATTTGCGTTCCTGGATCTGCCATGCGAAGGCTAAACGAAGCAATAGGAACAAGGCGGTGATCGCGACGAAGAGAACAGCGATCGTTGGATCGGCATTCGGAATCGGACGTCCCGCTGTGACCCAAACAGGCTCCAGAGCGAAGAGAATGAGTCCTAGGACGACGCCTGCGATGACCGGCAGGGCAACTGCTTGGTGGAGCAGGAAGGACGAAGAGTTGTAGCTGTGCTGAACGGCGCTCATCTTTCTTTGGTGCTGAATGTTCGAAATTAAGAGGAGGAAATTGAGGATTGGACAAGGATATGGATACTGGTACGATGGATTACTATTTACGACAACAGGCGGAAGATTCTGAGGTATAACAAGTTGACTGTCAACAACCCAAACAACAGTACAACTAGTATCGCAATTATGAGTAGATCTAAGTAGATGAACTACTCGAAATTTTCTAGAAAAGTAGTCGAAACAAGGTCGTTAAAAAACGCAAACAAGTTAACACTGGAGGATCAGGTAGGTGGGAAAGAAATCTACTTCTCGAAACTCTCCAGTACAAGCGGGTAGGCACTCACGACCTAGCACTCGCAAACAGACGTACCAAGGACATGCGAAAGAGGAACTTCTCAGGACAGATACCTCAACTCAAGAAGACTTCTAAGGCAATTTTTCCATGAGGAGCAGCATGATTAACTTTTTGCACTGGACTCTATTCCTCTTAGAAGCTCAATCACTCAGTAGAACAGAAGCAGATGATCTAGATTTCAGAGTCCCACAGAAGCTCTCAGTGGCTAACAGATCGATCAGTGGCTAACAGAATGATCACTGGTGACCCCGTCTTATACAGTTGACCATAGAGTTTATTTCCACCTCGTGAAGAGTCAGAATTTCAGCAGATCTCTGTTTACTCTCGTGCTTTCTCTCTCCACTGCCGAAGCCGATGGAAGTCCTCGGCCTCTATGAATGTTCGCCAACATCAGTAATAAAGTGAGGGCGCCAATCAGTCAAGCAATCAGTTTGCCTCCGCAGGGCCCTTTTATTTTTTTTTGTAGTCCGAGAACGCCGAAAGGGTGATCCCAGTGTTGTCCGGTGTACCTGCCGGCGACGGGTGGAGTGCATTAGCCTCCTTATACTACCGTGCACTAATTGCCTCCGAACCCGTCGATTATAAAATTGCCTACGACACCGTCCTCCCCGCAGCTGCGACTGCCGCACCTCTACTACGCTCGGGAGCGATATGAGTGTCTAGTAAACAACAAGAACCACTGAATTTGAATTTCCATGAAGAGGACGAAAACATGTGGCATGTCAGTGAATAAGTCTCTCTATTCATCCTTCTCATGTTCGAAGCGACAAGCGCTTGTGAGGTCTTCTTTCCTGAAGTAGAATCGGGTGTATGAGTCGGTTTGCGACACTGTTCGTTGAAGAACCTCCGAGAGCCCCCCTGGTCCTGCTGTGCATATGTAAAAATAGATACTACTTAAGAACCCTGCATTCGTAATTGATACTAATCTTGCCATCATTGCGAGCACGTACATACAACAAGTCTATGATGGTTGTCGTGATGTTGAGGGACGAGCCTTAGCACCATTGCTATATTTTTAAACGACCTTCAGGTTGCTATGCATGACTTAGGCTATGCAGGCTATGCATATGGCGTGTATATATTTCTTTAGATCAAACAAGATGTGACAAAAAATATCATGTTGAAGATGTCGCTACGTGCTGAAATTTTCATGTTGTATTTGCTTTTGACTCAACAATCTGATGGAACCAATGATCTGTGCGCGTAGTACAACCCGTTGTACCTGATAGTACTGCTCTCAACTATTTAGAACGTCGTGCTACTGCTAGTGCTACCTACACCCATGACAAGAATAATCAACTGTAGTTACCTATCGCTATCTATGACCATGGTTACTGTGATTTTATCGAAGATTCTGAACGTTTACGTGTTAATGTTAGTGGATCTGGATGAACAATGAAAAGAGCATCAAGATCAAGAGAACAAAACCATGACATGAAGAGTGAGCTTGAAGAGTAGAAAACTCAAGCATTATGCATGATTAGACCAGCACATGCCACATGATGCACGGATGTAGATGACTATGACAGCATTTATCAAAAATTCAGCCCAAACAAGCCAAAGCATATTGGATGATGAAGCTCGGAATATTAAATCATTTCTCATTCTCGTCGTGTCTCTTCTTCTATACAGTCATCAGGTAGACCTTAGACAAAAAAAGGGTGAACTTCTCTAAAACAACAGATGAGATTTTGTACTATTGTTCTGGTTGTATTCGGTAACCTGACCTGGATCATAAGGGAAAAGAAGAAGGGAGGAACCATTCAGATTACAAATTCAGGTTACCAAATACCGGAACGACCATTCAGATGATTTTTCACTTCTGCAGCAGCTCAACTAGTACTGCATATTATTATGCACAAAAATATAAATTTTGTGCATGTTTTATGGAATCTTCATCCCTCCCCTTCAGTTACTTCCTGTATCCGTTTGTAGAGATACTCTTGCTCCTCCTCATCTAGGTCCTGGATAGGCTCGATTGGGACCTGCAAAATCGAATCACTATCACTGTTCCCACCGCGCCCGCCTTCGTTGAAGGAGTGTGAATGCTCATCATTATGGGAGCGTGCTTCATTGAAATCATTGTGTTTTTCTTGCGAGTTGTCTCTGATCATGATGTTGGTCCTTGGAGGTGCGTCTGTTTTCAGTCCACGAGCAGGCGGAGACATGCTTGACCGTGTCTGTTTCGAGTTCCTGCGGAGCATCAACACTTCTTGTTGCTCAAAATTTTCATCGATCAGACGTTGTTGTCGTTGAGCAAAGGGAGATGGCGGAACCTGAGGCGGAGTAGCTAGTTTCTTGTCGACGACCTTAGCATTTTTTGGTGGCGGTGAAGAACAAGACGAAGCATTGCTATTTCTAGATTGATGCACTACTTTGTGCTTGTCTTGCTTCTGTCCTTTCACTTCTGGCTCTGCTAGTTCAAGAAACTGGCTGTATTTCTCCTCATCTGCTGGCTCAAGAAACTGGCTGTATTTCGCCTCATCTGCTGGCTCAAGAAACTGGCTGTACTTCTGCTCGTCATCGGATTCGATTAACTGTTGGTACTGAAGTCGCTGAGTAGCTGCTGCATCTTCAAGGGGAGCTTTCCTTGTTGATAAAGAAGTGATAGAAGTTGTAGTCGTGCTAGTTGTACTAGTTGTAGCCTCCGCAGATGCATTAGTTGTACTACAAGTTTTTGAGGCTGCAGATGATGAAGCGGCAGATGATTGAAGCTTCCCTAGTCGTCCCACTGTTTCAGATTGTCTTAGCTTCCCTCGAAGATCTTGTTCGGCTGTAGCAGATCCTCCATCTGGGCTTTGTTGTTCCAGCATGCTCAACGAGTGCTGTGGTTCCATAATGCCAGGGTCAGAAACCATCTTAGAGGACCTAGAAGTTGTATAGCGAAAAGATAGCTTATCTCGTCCGAACTTCAACATGATCCTTGAAGACTTGGTGTTTATTGTAATTATATCTACGAAACACATCGAAAGCCTTAACAATCTTCTTAGAATTCGGCGTCAGAGAGTTCTCCCTATGGCGATCTACGCTTCCAGGTTGAGCAGCATGCGAATCTTCCTCACTGGAGTCATCATCTAGTGGACCACGTGGAGGAGTACGAATATAATCAGGGTAAAAATCACCTTTCTCTGCGTCTCCTTCCACCACTGCTGCATCATTTTCCCCGTCTTGTTCGCTGTAGTCCTCGTCCCGCCCTTCTAAATACGAACTACTTAAAGCTCCTGTAATACTTTTACTTTTACTTTTACGTATTGCAGGTGTACTAGTTAAAGCTCAGCATTCAATGGTCACTGACTCTGAAAGAAATGGGCCCCATGCCTCTCCCTTTGCTTTTCCTTCATTTTCCCCTGTTCTCTCAAGAGGGATCTCAGTGACCAACCCCAATGACCATTGAAAGCTGAGCCTTAAACTAGGGCCAAAACGATTTGTTTTCTTTGTTTGTCTCCCACCATCGCCGTTCGAGCTAGAAGACGAGGAAGGCGGTCCTTCTCGTACATGTTGTTGACTTTGTTGATCTTGCTTGTTCATACCTTTGCGGATCGCGTTATCAAAATGATCAAAATCTTCCTCGTCGTCACCACTATCAGCGTCGTCATCTTCTCCTTTCTTTAGAGAAGTCATCTTCTATCAAACAAGTGGTCAATGATCTTCATCTACATCAAGATCAACAATTTTTTTTTGTACCACCTTGCTCTGTCTAACAAGTACAAGTAGCGTCAAAAAATTAAAGACGAGCCAGACGAGCAGCCTAAGTAGCGTTTATAAAGACGAGGATTTGTTTTTTAGAAGAAGCATCCATGAAAAACTACATCAGTGGATAACACGACTTTAATTAAAGCTCCTCCTCCGTAAATTATCCTCTTCTTCATCCTCGTCTATCCAAGCAGGTCCGTAGCCGCCACATCCGTACCCCGTCATCAGAAAAAATCTTTGACGCCGCTTCCGCTGGTTTTCCAGATATAATGGCTGCTTTTCCCACTCCTCCGGATTTGAGAACTGGAGTGAAGAATAAAGATGTGAAATCAAGAGTGATTATCAACATCTTGGCACGACTGCCTCTTCTACTTCGAGGACTATTTTTATCATGTTAAATCAAAAAGTACCAAAAAATCCAATTGACTTTGTTGGTGTTCCACAGGAGTTTGAAAGTGAGGTCTCCTGCCAGCTGCCGTTCCTGTGTCATAGGCATCTTCATACTCGAACTCTTCCACATCTTGACAAAAGGCCACTTTCTCTCTTTGTTGCTGCTGAGCAGAGGTCGTCGAGGATCTACTTCCTAGAGGTGCAGGTGGAGCATTGCCCTTGCCAAAAGGAGAGCGACTACTTTCGAGGACGTCGGATGGTGGAGCAGGATTCTGGAAGAAGAGGTGGATTTCGATAAAATATATAAATTCTCTCGGGAAAAACATTGTTGTTTTTAAAAGTGATGTACATCTACATTGCATCTTCAAACTATGTGATCCAACATGTACGTGTCGTGATACGTTGGATGACCATGATGATCGTGACTAAAGTACCTTCTTTTCCCCTCTTAGGATCCCTTTCGTTCTACGTGGAGATTTTTTCGCTGATGACTGAGGCTGTTTGCCCTTAAGCGTCTCCGACATTGCCTTCGGTTCTTGTCGCCCATATTTTTAGATGAGCTCTTTATACCAGTTCGTTGTAGAACCTACCGCAATGCATCTTATTCATTGAGCACCCAACAGCACCAGACGAGGCAAGATCACAACAACTTTGCTAATTATACTCATTTTGCGTTAGTAAAACGCGAAGCTCGTGCCTGCTCCGGACAACATGTAAAGAAAATGAATCCGACCTGCTTTTGACGATTTAAAATAAAGCATCATGGAAGTGGGCCTTAATGATCATCCTCATCCTTTTCGAAGACTTCTGCGTCTATCCCTGCTAGACCAGAAGACGAAGCAGGACTCTGCATCTTCGCGTCAAAAGGAGATAGCAAGAAGCGTGCACGCTTCGAAGCAGGCGTTGTTTCTTCATCCAGCATGTCCAAGAACCTCTGGTGTCCTTGGATCTCGTTCTCAACGTCATCACTCAGATTAGACGAGGACGGTGGAGAGCGCGCATTATTATTTTTATACTCAACTACTTCCCAAGTAGATGAGTAATCAACTACTTATTTTAGTAATCAACTACTTTGTTTCCCAAGTAGATGCAACGAATCCGATACCGATTATTTTTAGTAGGACGAGAAGCTGTAGCTACTAACTAGTAGCGTAGTTGTAGGAGGTAATGCTACTGGTACAACATTATCATTAATATTCGAAAGCCTTAATCTCAAGAGGAGCTTTTTCCACCTTGATGTCAGCGTCTACGACACCCAAGCCCAGTGGCGGAGCTCCTTCCAAAGGCATCAAATGCGTCGCTGTACTAGGCGAGCTACCTTCGCTCCCTCCACGGCTATTAAGACCTAGACGCCCAGAAGATTTTGATGAACTTTTGCTCGTCTTCTGCTTCCCTGCAGCGGATGTTAGAAAAACAAGAAAAAGGAAAATATAATATGTCTATATCAGTCTAAGAAGGTGCTCTTGACCTATGTGTCCCAAGAGTCGAGACCATCAAAGCCATGAAGTCTACCACTGGCTAGCATACCAGCCTCTAGACTATGCGACGCACTGTGCCCTCAGGCAAGAAAACAGCAGACGCAACATGAAAAAATCTACCAGTTCTGAAACCAATTGCAGCTACAAGAACAGGTAAGAAACGATGACGACATGAAAAAATTGAGTTGCGCCCCAGATAAAGTTGAAGCAAGTTGTTATCACTGAATTATTCAAAATCCTCGTCACTGACGTCAACAACCGCCATGATGTCAACCATCTACAACATCTTCTCAACAAACTCAATTCCATCAAGAATACAACTTTTCAACTCTCTACACGAAGACGGCGTGTAGTTGTTGTATAAAAGGAGCGGACCCATCGATCTTGACATCTTCATCATAAAAATGCTTCGGCTTCCTTTGCTCTGGTTGGCGATATCTTCATGCTTCCCATTGGCTTGCTCGGTGACGACAAGCGTGTATTCTTGACACCTGACAATGGCTTTTTATCCTTCTTTGGTGTTCTACTCGACGTGCTCACCCTCATCGCAGACGCTTTTTAGAGCTCCGTACCGCATTATTTGCACCCTCGTCGGGAATGGGAGTACTATGATCCTTGGTGTTGGTCCTTTTTCATTTTCTTCTACTTGAAACAGAAACAGAAGACTACAAGAATGGTTATGGTCGTCCCTTTGTCTTCTACTTGAAAAAGAAAACCACAAAAATGGCACAAGAATGGTTTGAAGGACGAGTAGGATGCAACCGCAGTATGCGAGGCCATAAGTTTTAGTCTTTTTAGCACTAGCTGGTGAAGGGCTACTCGGGCTAATCAGCATTTTCTTCTTCCGGATATTAGAACTTCCCCAAATAAGGGCGTGCTTACAACTTCAAGAACTGGCCCCAGTATGCATGTACTAGTGGATGATCAACATGGTGGAGTTTTTCGCTTTCCCATTGCCCTTGGACTTATCTACTGTAACTAAGCATGATCACTCTCATATAATTTGAATTTCTAAGTATTTGAGAGACGGAGAAAATGGGTTTTTAGAACCGCTAATTTAGCAGCACGACGAGCCTTAAGCGTAGTAGGTGTCCTGTTTCTGCTAGGTGATATCGAAGATGGCCCTGCCACAGCAGTCTCTCCCACTCTTGCTCTTCCACGTGACGTAGAGCTTGTTGTGTTAGAGGACTTTCTTCTTGTAGGGTTAGGTAAGTAGGTACAAGGTTAGCGCTAGAAGTAATCAACCCTACTACAACAAGTCGGTCATAGAGAACCTTTGTGCTCCTTAAGAAGTCGACATCACATTCATCTAGAGACGCATACCGCGGGTAACTACGGTTATGTCGCCCAATTTATCTAATTTTTTGCTTAAATTTTGAAGATTTTTTACTACAGAAGCTTCTGTGTCATAATTCTAGGCGCCACCTTCTTTGCCTTGGAAGCAGAAGGTGTTGATGAGCTCTTCTTTTGCATCTTTGGTGCTGGAGACGAGCGCATAGCAGAGGTACTCCTTGACTTCGAAGCGGCTGCTGTCGACGTACTCCTTGACAACTTCGAAGCGGCTGCGGTCGCGGCTGCTGTCGACGTAGTCGTGGCATTGCTCAAGCCAGATTTGGATGAAGTCGTGGCCCCTTTTCCCCCTCGTCCGACATTCGGAGAGACGCTTCTACTTCTTTTCTTGTTATTTGATGTAGTGCTACTGCAACTGCTCTTCATGGACATGGCATTCGCCTTGAGATTTTTTGAGGGTGAGCTTTTCGTTGTACTAGCAGCAACTCTAGTTGCAGTGCTGCTTGTACTTCTGTTAGAGGTAGGGCCTTGGTGCTCGTGGACCCCGCTTTTTCTGCCTTTCTCCCTTAGGAAAGGCATAAAAAGCGGAAACAAAAGCACCTTTACCCTACCCTTAATTCTGCTAGGGCCTGTTGTACTTGTGCTGGAGGTGCAGCTACCTCTTGTAGTAGTATTTGTGCTTGGCTTATTTTCTTTTGCTGACGTAGTTCTTGCACGACTTGATGTAGTTCTACTTGTGGAAGGACTCTTCCCTTTTTTTGTCGGTGTTGCCTTCCGCGCAGGAGTCGACCGGCCCTTTCGCACGGGAGTCGATTTCCTGGAAGGCGTCCTCTTAGCACTCTTTTTTGGCGCCATTCTGTAGAACTATGATATTGCTCAGACTACGTAGTGCAACTACTTACAATGTTCCAAGGAGATATGAAGAGACGAAGATCTGACAACTACAATGTTCTGAAGATCTGAAGACTACAATTATGCTGTCTCTTCACTGCACTACATCAAAGTTCAAGCTGTTAGTAGTCTCTCCGTTGTCGTGGATCGTTGACGGATGATAGTGCGGACTCGTATTGTTTATCAAGATGATTCATTGTTCCTTGTTATCAGCATGTATGGAGGTGGCTCTGATCTCCCGGATGCAGTTCAGATAGTCACGGGGTCTTTATTAATAGGGTTCAAGAATGTGTGTCTACTATGTGAAGATGTAGGCTAGGTTAGGTTGGGATCTACTTATGCGCAGGCAGACGTCTGGGGCTACTGAAGAGAAGACGCAATGTGTACTCCCTACAGCTGCCGATGCCACCTGAAGTACTGGGCAGCTGAGATGGCTCTAAGTCTAATACCGACGAAAACATCACTCAAAATATGCAGTGCTTCTACCGATACGTAGTGCCTCTACCGATACGTAGTGCCTCTACCGATTTTGACATATTCTTGAAAATCTTCAGGATTCAATGCTTTTTCTACTTCCCGATGGAATCTTGATCAGCAGTGGTATGTAGTACATCACGGATACCGAAGGCGAAGGTACACCGAGAGAAGGCTGAGGATAGTTGCAACAGCAATACCGATCATTACACCTACGCGTTTCAACTCGAACTCCACATCAGTCTTAACTTGTTCCTGCTTCCAGAACAATCATTCTGCTGCCGTCTTCCTGGAAGTAGATCCTATCGTATACATATACACTTTTAAGCGAAAATCTTGATCATTCTTGATCATGTTTTGAATGCCAACAAGCAGCGCCAACACCTAATTATACAGTTTGTTTCGACTGATGCATTTCCATAGATGTATGTATGTATAGAAGGAGTTCGGCAACGCGTTGGGCCTTACTCACTAGGGTGCGGCAAAGCAAGCGGCCTGCTAGAATGAACATACAAGGCTCACGCGATGCAGCTGCGGCAAGTCGGGACGCCCGTGTAGAATCTCCAGGGGAACTTGTGGCCGGGTAGGGGCCATGCCGTCACGCGCGCGCGTGTTCCAGAGATCGAAAGGAAACAAACTCCAACCAGGGAGCCGGCGGCAGGTGTTCAGCTGTGTCGTCCAGCAACAACAGGGACCGTTCCGCCTTGGCCTCCTCAACACGGCTGCCGGAGCCGAGCGACCGGAGCCCAGAGAGAAGCTAAGAACCTAGGTAGCTGTAGCGTGCGTGATGGTGGCAAGAACAGAGGCAGAGGGCGGGGGGCCACCTCATCCCTACGAGGGCGAGGTGGGCGACCAGGTTACACACCTGGGCCGGGTAGACTGTCCGACAAACATCCAGCAACCAAGCAACACAAGCAACCAACAAAGCCACGCAGGGCATCGCACCTGCAACCCACCGACCCCCTTGCCCCCATGGAAAACACCGAGGCGGCACCAACCTGCCGGGGCGGTGGGCCTCTCCTCACCACGGACACTCAGAACACGCGGAGCACCGAAACCATCACCACCGCGCCCCTGCTCCTCCTGCGCCCTTGGCGGGTCACTCACCTCATCAAGAGTGCGAGAGCCCTGGCACACAATGGAGGAGGGCGCCCCGGGCTGGCCGTCTCTCTTCGTGTTCGTTCTTGTGCATCATCGGAGGGAAACGACCAGAAACCTCACGCAGAGGGCTTCCCAAGTATTTCCCAGGGAGGACAGTAAGTGTAAGGGCCTCGCGCTTTCTCGTCTAGAGAGAGCGCGCTAAAACACGCAGGCAAAGGCAAAAAGAAGCGCGCAGGCGGTTCTTCTTGGAGAGGCGTCCCACCTGGGGCGCCCAAGTAGAACCGCCGCCCCACCAGGGGCGGAAATTCGCACCAGTTTTAGTCCACACAGAGGTGGCGCCCCCCCAGGGGTTCTTAGGTCTCCCTTCCCACCAGGGGCGGAGATTTCCATAGATGACGCTCCGTTTCGTCCGCGTATACGCATAATTTGATTGAAAGAATATCTTGTGCACATCTATGCAGAGACTCCCTGGTCTTCTTGTTCGGTTGCTTCATGTTTTTGTTTATTGATATCGTGTTTGTTAGTCTGAAGATGAATATGAAAAATTGTATTTGATAAATACTAGTAATAGTCGTGCAGCCTTTTAAATTCATCTTACTCCTGTATCTGAACGTGATCTCAAGACGTTGTCTTCACAATTTGCGAAATACTTCAAGAGTGATTCGGGAGTACCGTTTTGTAATTTTTCCTCCATTCTGTAGCCATATAATTCACATCAAGGTCTTTCTTTCATCTACACTGATTAACATTTGTATCTCTATATTTTCTTACGTCATTCTAATAGTGGTAGAGCCAACCTAACTCGGAACGAACCGAAAGAAACAAAACTCGAAGGTCGTTTAAATTTTGAGTTACAACAAGTACAACTACACAGCATCTTGCGTAGTTTTTCAATAATGATGATAAGACTTCCTTCAAGACTTGCGATTACTAAAATTCTCAGTTCTTGCGGGGATTAGTTAACCCCCTTGATAGCGACAACACGATGTGGCCGGGTCAGTGCCCTCCTTGAATTTCTCACTTATATCCCATGTTAGTTGCTGTGCACGGCAGTTCCTCTGTGTCTGTATCACGTCGCCGCACTTAAGATGACTACCGTCCGCATCCGGCTCCACATTCGGCATCTGGGTGGTTTCATTCATTCAGAACCAGGTTATCCCGTTTGTTCCATCTAAATTATAATAAGTAATGAAGGGACGAATCCGAATGGGAAGTCTAAGATTTACTACGAGGACAAAATTAGCCGGTTTCAGCTAAGTCTATTATTAAGCTGAAATTTTTCATCTTTTTAAGGTATGAAAACTGTAACGCGCGCGCGCGGGTTACGCGCGC
Organism: Amoebophrya sp. A25; assembly: GCA_905178165.1. Classification (NCBI taxonomy): domain Eukaryota; class Dinophyceae; order Syndiniales; family Amoebophryaceae; genus Amoebophrya; species Amoebophrya sp. A25. Next base: position 171,022 of record CAJINU010000009.1, on the reverse strand, counting down.
GCGCGCGTTACGCGCGCGCGTTATAGCGTGTCACGCGCGCGCGCGTTACGCACGAAATAAGGCACGCGCGCGTTCCATGCGCGCGCGCGCCCGCGCGGGGGGGGTGTGCTCGCGGCCGGCTCAGGCTCGCCGGAGCGGGGCCGGCTCGGGCTCGCCGGGGCCGGCTCAAGCTCGCCAGGACCGGCTCCGGCTCGCCGGGGCCGACTTGGGTTCGCCAAGGCCGGCTCAAGCTCGCCAGGACCGGCTCCGGCTCGCCGGGGCCGGCTCGGGCTCGCGAGGGGGTGCGCTCGCGGGCGGGCTCGCGGGGCCAACTGGGCTCGCCGGGGCCAGCTCAGGCTCGCCGGGGCGGGGCCGGGCCGGCTCGGGCACGCCGGGGCGGGGCCGGCGCGGGCTCGCCGGGGCGGAGCCGGCTCGGGGTCGCCGGGGCGGGGCCGGTTCTTGGAGACCACCGCGCCGACAATCACCGGCGGCGGAAAATCTTGGCGGAAAGTTGCCGAGGGTCACGCGCGCAGCCCTTGTCTTTGTCCCATTAAAACGAAGCCAACAAGAGCTCCGAAAACGAAACCGACACAACCCACACACCAACAAGCCAACCACTGCGCCGAGAGCATCACAAGCCGGCGAACCAGTCCGCGGCGCAGCCACGCGCCAAATTCTCAAACGAATGCACAACACCAGAGGCCTCCCAAGCCTGGAGAGAAGAACAGAGAAACCACAAAAACCACAGACAACAACCGCGGAGCCTCATGCGGTCTCGTTGCAAGTTGTTGCGGGTTTGTTCTTGGCGATCCATTTCCATGTCTTCACGGAAACAACCCCGCCGAGAGAGCCATCGCGAAACAGCCCCGCCAAGGCCGCCAATCTGAAAGAGCCCGCCAAAGACAGACAATCTGAAACAGCCCACCCAAGACAGCCACGCTGAACATGCTCAGCCAGTAGAGCCCTTCTGAAAGAGCCCCGCCAGGGCAGTAATTCTGGCACCCCCCCCCCGCCAAGCCGGGCACTTGCTCCTTTTCCCTTTCTTGGTTTTAGTTTTCTCCCGGAGCTGCTTGTTACAAAATCCCAACGACAGGGCCGACGGCTTGTGTTATAGTATAGTATTTTCGCTTTCACAAGTGATATATTTGGCAGGAGGAATCGTCACTACAGAGGATTTTGTTGCGGTACTTGTTCTCTTACCTCAACTTCAGCTTGCTGGTGAGCATCTGCCTTTCGTTTGCGAGCTTCTTCCGCTTGTCTGCGAGCTTCTTCCCCTTGTCTGCGAGCTTCTGCCATCTGGCTCTCTAGTCTCTCTGAATGCTCAAAGATATCAGCTTAGAAGTCGTGTCTCATCAAAATTCTCTCGGGCTGAGTGGCGATTTCTCTACCCTGAGCGTTGCTTCTTTCCCCCGAGTCGTGCCTGCTCGGTTTGTTCACTTGAATCAATTCTACAATGAGGGAAATAACGCACTCAGAATAGGCCATGGCCACGTGAGATGTTACTCAATTAAAGGTGAACCAAGCAACCTTAATTTTTCCAGTCGGCCTTGGCCTTTACATTTTCCGGCGCGTTATTGCGTAGGAACCGCAGCAGGGTGGAGGCGCGATCTGGCCACTGGGTCTGCAGCTTCTTTGATCCCATTGTTAGAGCTGTTCCAATCACGACATCCCTTCCCCCATCGGCCCTTCGACGCGTCTTATTTTCCTCTTGGGAAAGTAAGTAAGCATGGATGGATACTCGATGTCCGATGGCGCTAGAAGACGTCCAGCAAGCAGTCAAAAAAACCATAAGCTTTCCACGCTCTTTGGACAGTCATCGTCCAATTTTTTCTCAGCGATAGTGAGCAAATCCATTCCACGCGCCGGCCCCTCCGGGTCATCAAATATTTTCATAACGCCTTCTCGATCGTAGGTTCGTCGATGACCTTCCCCTGTCAACCACTTATAGGCTTCACTGTCACGAGCTCGGAACAGCCGGCCACAGCTAGGCTTGCTCTCGTCATCGGGCGGCTGAGCGTGAAAGGATGATTTAGTGTTCATTTCCCTTCGCCTTCGTCCATAGGTCGTGCTCGTGGTGCATCGGAGCGGGGAAAAAATATGAATTTTTGTACTTACATGATAAATTCTACGTAACTGGTACGTAGTACTGCAGCAGCAGTACTACTACTAGCGGTAGCAACCAAGTCGTCCGTTAAAACAGAACTCGACTATGCATCTTTTAACTTAAAAGATGCATAGTCGAGTTCTGTTTTCTTTTTCAATTCATTTTGGTTTTGGTATTTTTCTAAGAATATGTAAAAAGGTACCCGATGATCCTCAGGCCCAGTTGTGGCCTGAGCCGGAGCGGACGAGGCAGCTGTATTCTTTGCTGGGGCCGCCTGCTCAGCATTATTGGTTGATGCCTGATCAGTTGCAGGAGTGCTGTGGTCCACCGTAGAACTACTAGAAGAACCACTAGAAGTAGAACCAGCAGAATTACCAGAAGATGAAGGTGGATTCGAGGGAATCGTCGGACTATTGGTGCTGCTATTGTCGCTTGAGGATCCACAGGCGGACCCTCTCAAGCTTCCTTGACAACTCCTCCCCTGTCTTGCCCACGTCGGTGTCGACGGAATCGCCCACAAAGGGGCGAGGCGTAAGAGCCGCCGCTTAGTCATGTAGTTTCTTGTTCTTGTTCTCGTCATCTCGTCTGCTCTACTACTTGATGTTCAAAAGTAGTTGTAGTAGTAGTAGTAGTGCGACCACTACTTATAGTACAACGTAGCGAATCTCATGGGAGGACATTCGTAGACGTCGACAGACTATAAGTCAACGCTCAACATCAGTGTTGCTTGTAAATTTTGAAAGGTCAACAAAAGCAAAACGAAGGTTGGTTCAGGACATCAAGGAATCAAGATCGCTAACATGTGACGGGTGTCAAAGGCTCAGAGTGAAGGGGGTGTGAGTCCTTGCCATATCCTCTGAATGTGAGTAGTACGGTACCGATGTTGAGTGTGAGCCTAAGTGCCGTCGAACAAGCCGATGTTGAGCCATCCGAGTAATTGTGCTGATGCTCTTTTGCATTCTGGACATCAGACAGAGTCCTCCTGCTTCTGCATTTACCGACTGTCCCTTTAAGGAAGGTAAAATTATGATTTAGATTTCTTTATTTGCTCACCGAAGATAGTGCTGCAATAAAAGTAACATCGACGACGGACGAGGCAGATGAGCATAAGGAGAATGGGAGCCTTTAATGCAGTTCGGTCCTGTGAGATTGGCATCGCTTAGGCGACCATTGCCTGAAGACCGATAGTTACTGCTAGGAGTAGCAAAAGAGCATGACTACTCTGGCGAACATGAGGAAACGCTAAACCGATCATCACGTCTACCAGAAGGGGGAGAAACGTGCGGAGACCTGCTTACCGGGTACTGCCTATGATGAAACGCTACAACTGCAAGAAGGAGCACTAGAACTCCAGCAAAAATCATTATATTCATGTCTTTTTATGTCAGTCTTCCCAAAATGAAGCGTGACGAGGCTCTCTTTCAAGAACATTGTTCTTGTTGCAGGAGAGGTTTTTGGAAAATGTCTGATATTACACCACAAGGCACAGTCCGCTGTTGCAAGAAGCTGCACTGTGGTCATCAATCAACATAGATAAAGGCAGAGGTAGAGGTACGTATTAGAACTCTAAGTAATGCCTTCTTCTATGCAGTTCCAGTTGTCGAGGACACTTATAATATAACATGTTGTACCCGCTCAATGTGGATGCATTCAATTTCAACAACCAGCTGCATTGGCACAAGCACCTCTTCGTCTGAAGGTACTATCCCGCTTGCATTGGCACAAGCACTTCTTCATCCGAAGGTACTTCGTCATCCGGAAGTCGCGCAACATCTGCAATTGCTGTCTTCGAATCAACAAGCACATCTTCTCCATGATCAAACATCCAATGATCTTCATTACTCATCGGATGCGCAGGAGCAATATGGGTGGGACCTCCAAAAGATGCTGAAGAGCCTTCGCCTCGTCCAGGAGCTATAGATGAAACTACTTGTGCGGACCCGATCCCTGCCTGTACAGAGATCTTAGCCGCTCCTGCTGAAGTAGTAGTACCTCCGGAAGAACCTTGTCGAGGTGGAAGATGCTTCCTCGCAGCTGCTCCCCCGGCGGAAGGTACTACAGCTACTCCTGTAACAGCAGTTTTACCATGATTGTTCGTCATTGCTCCTGTCGTGGATGGAGCCTTGTTACTTTAGAACTACTAGGTCGTCCTCCACCAAATAGATATAGATACAGATGTTGTTGATACTTGATCTCGTCGACGATAGTACCTGTACCTCCTATGATTGATATTAGATACTTACAACTTAATATCTGTTAGTCTAATATAGATACTTAGATGTTGATGTTGTTCTTTGATGTAAGTACTTAGACTCTATTAACTCTTAGAGTTAATGGTTAGAAGATTTTACCCTTTACGTACAGGTCTACAACTTACTTAGATTCAAGAGTTAGATGCTCCACTTCCAGCGGCCTTAAGTAGCCTTACTACTTGTGCTGGTCGCAACATGTTGACTTCGGGCAACAAGAAGTTTCTCGTAGGTACTATTCGCAGTCTCCGGGTCAATGGCGGATTGATCCATGATTGGAGGTGGCACGAAATCCTTCACTTTACGAGGATCGATCTTTTTCATAGAGCCACCAAACTTCGGATTTGCTGCAGCTCCAGTTCCTTTAGGTATTCTAGTCCCCGATGCTGTTGCTGAAGAAGACTGCTGTTGATTGTGCAACGGAGGAGGCTACTTTTTAGAAGAGAGTAGACATCACGACTTTCACGATGAATATGATAAAGACAAAAATTCGTTGATATCATCATTTCAAAGTCAATCCCTTTTCTTCTATTATAAGTAGACTTCTGCTTAGAAGGAGGTGTACGCCTTGTCAGTTCAACATGTTTCATATATTACGACGCCAGTTGTTATCTTCTACGACACGACCAGAGGAGCCATAATTTTGGTCGTTATCTTCGTAGGCTTTGGGATTTCTGAAGGAGGTGGTGGCGGGTCCTCATGGGTTGTTGTGCTCACAGCCTGTTGATCAACATGTTGATGATCATGTTGATCAGCATGTTGATGATCATGTTGACGACTCCTGTCTTGATCATGTTGACGACGGTCTTGATCATGTTGACGACGTTCTTGTTGAGGTGGAGGTTGCGGCGCCGTGGCTGCAAGATACGCAGCTACAGGATCCAAAACTGCAGCTGTACTCTTAGAAGGTGAGGGACGATTGCTCACAACTGCTCCGACAGCACCTGACGTGGCCGATGTAGTCGTCGTCGTCGACGACAACGACGACGGTTGTTGATCACGACTTGCCATTGAAGAAGAGGGAGGCTTACTACCAGGTCTTGGCGTTGTTGCAGCTTGATTAAGCAGTAATTGCTTTTCCAACTCCTGGATTCTGGCCGCCATCCGTGCTTTATCACCTGTGAGAACTCGAATTTGTTCTGTCGATTTCTTCTGAGATTGCGTCAATTCTGACTCGAGAAGCGCATAGCGACCCTCTACCCCTTCGCGTTCCAATGTTTCTGCTTCGAGACTTAGCGAGGACGAACTTCTGTGAAATAGTTGTTAATGTTATGCATCAGACATCAGGATCTGTGGTTGAATGAATACTAGTCAAAAAAAAAATTATCTCCTTAAGAATATAGCATTCGTCATCTCTAGTGTAATGTTCCCCATCATCTTCATCTACAAGAGGAGTTAATATGACTAGCGCTGCATGACGTCAAGAACCTCTCGACTTTCATCAATGAAAAACTACGCAACGACCCTCCATAAGAGTCTTAAATCTACGTTACGGCCGTCCTTAAGAGTCTTAAATCTACGTTACGGCCGTCCTTAAGAGTCTTTCCTGAACGCTAATGCTGGCTTCGCGAAGCGCATCCCTTTCGGAGGAAACGGCTTCCAATCTCACGCCAAGCTGATGGACTTTCGCTTCGTTCTCCACTCCCTCACGGACTAATCGTTCGATCGTCTCACGCCATTCCTGGGTTTCCCGCTCTCGACCACTGCGCAAAGTATCAGTCTCACGAGCTATCGCGTCTGGTCTTAGAGAATTGGAAAACGGGGATGCGTCTGGTGTTTTTAAAGAAGGAGTGACTACGAAGTCGAAGTGCGACTTTTTAAAGATCGAAAAGTCTAGACTCTGTGGGAATGGAATCCATATACTAGAGCAGTTTATAGGGGTGCCAGATCCGGGATGGGATGGATCGGACGGATCGGATGGACTTTCCACCATTTCAAGTAGGATCGGAAGGATCAGGGGTGTCCATCCGATCCATCCAAGTCCATCCTACATCCGTTCTATAAACTACTCTGATATATTTTTAGGAGTTCATGTTGATGTTGAGTCGTACTGAAAAAACATCACGACTCTTGATCTTAACCTCGATGCTTCCAGTTCTTGGGCGCGTTTTTCCGCTTCGTCCCTGGCTACTCGCATTTCATCGAATTTCAGTTGTAATGCGCGAAGACTCGTCTGGGAGTCCTGGGCTATCTCACGCGCATGTTCTGCCGTTTCCAATTCACTTTGTGCACGAGCAAGCTCAGTTTCGGCTTCTTCTCTCTGGGCTTCAGCGTAGTCGGTTGTCTTTTGCAACTCCGCGACACGGTTACAATTGGAGCAATGAATCGTTGAGTAGTTTCGCACTGATTGTGACCCTGACCACGAACGACCACTCAGAATAGTACTACAGGAGTGACAATGCTCGCAATGTATGTAGTTGACCCAAACTAGACACGAAGATCTTCTCATCTAAGAACTACACTTCTAGCTTTATATTGATCAAGATGTCAGTGTTTTATTCCTCATGATTTTCATCCACATTCATTCATAACTTCCAACATTTTAATCATTTTTTTCTGAACTCCCAGCTCTTCTTTTTGCGCTGCCTCTGCTGCGGAGGGCTGTAGCTTCACCTTTATAGCAGTTCCAGGTCCAGCCTTGCCACGGCCAGAAGTGTCCGTCATAAACAGTCCACATCCCGGAGACCGCGTCGAAACTAGACGCTGTCCGGAAGAGGCCATTTACTTGTTAGATCGTTCCTGTTGGTGCCCTGGTTGCGTCGTGGAAGAGGAATAGGTCGTGGTTGCGCAAAATTGCTACTTCTACTTCATCTTAGTGTCAGTTAGTCAACATCACATTCACTAAAAACATGAGAATACTGCTGGCGTAGCTCTCCCTCTACTCTTCCTCTACTTGCTACTCAGTTCTTTCAGCATTTCTGGCAACTTTGATTTTTTGTCCTTTTTTGTTTTATTTTGTCGATGGCCCCCCGTCGGCCCTACTAATTTCATTATAATGATAATCTCCCTCTTGCGTACTACACCTATTTTCAGACTGCTTTGATATCTTGATTGATTGCTTGATGAAGATCCTGTCACAAGAAGCACAGTGACAACAAGAACAAGGAGTTCTTGCACAGAGGAAATTTTTCAGACAAGATGATCTTTGATATCCTGAAAGTTCAAATTGAATTTTCTTAGAAAAACCAGTTCGGCGCGTGGTCCTCTATTCATCGTTCGCTCTCGTCCAGGTGGACGAGAACCTGAATCATCATGACCATATTAAGCACTCAGGTGTACTAGCTAATAGGATTTATTTTCATTTACAGCTGCATCATCATCATCATCCTGTAGCCCCAACAGCTACATCATCGCTAGCGTCTTCAGCCAAAAAGTGATCCCTTTGCACAATCGCATGCATGTCTCGAGCGCCGAGGAGCAGAAGCGGCGCAGCCACAGCAGAGAGACAGTACTGAAGCGCGTGATGGTTCCAATTCGGCATCATCGGATCGAGAGGACACCGAGATGACGACAGTTGATGAATTACCCCATGAACTTCATCGCGGACTACTTTCGGCATGACAAGAGTAGAAATTGTAGTTGAACCTGACGATGATTTTCCGGTTCTTGTTCCAAGAATTTTAGTTACAATTCTTCCGTAGTTGAAGCCACATGCATCGTCGAGAAACAGTCCCGCAGCAATACCTGCTGCCAGCAGAAAAGCTCCTAGGCAGTACGGTATTAGATCCTTCCCATGAGACCACAGGGGTAGCATATGTAAGGGCTAGGACTCTAGAGGTAAAAACTAACCGGCTGCTTTATTTAGTGCTTTGAGCGCCGCTGGACCTAAGCCCCAACCTTATGAAAAGGAAGAAGCCAATCCATATTATTCGTAGATCATGTACTAGCAGAAAAGCTCCTAGGCAGTAGGATACGAGATCCTCATGAGACAGGAGTAAGACACTAGATGTGTCCTCCAACAAGGCCTGAGTTCTTGTTGTCCTAAATCACATTGACTAGGATCAAGTACAAGTGTTTAAGGCTTAATATAGATGTCCCTATTCTTATTCGTTGTGACTGATAAAAGTTTTCCTCTTAATAAGACAGCATGCTCTTGAGATATTAAGGAAATGTTGTCTACTTCAGAAAAAGTGAATGTAGTGAATCTCTAGCCTTAAACACGCAGCCACGGATTTGGCATCGGGGAAGGTAACCAGAGCCGAACATACCATTGACAAAATCGCTGTCGAGGTCAAAGGCGATCCGAACGCGATGAGTTGTCCGGTTTTGTGGATGGCCGGATGAAATGGAAGAAGCTGCAAGCCTGCTAAAAGCGTGTAGAAAAGGCCTAGGATCGTGAACGCAACGCAATGTCGATGCCGAACCCGTTCAATCATTACCACGCTCCCCCGTTGTGCTCGTATAAAGGGGGGCGCAATTTCTTCTTCAAGGAGCTTTTCTTAAAGGTGGTTGTATTAAGATAGCTTTTTATGTCATGAGTATGCTGATCCTTGGCTCTAAAAGTACGAGAAGCATGTACGAGTGGGTTCTTGCACTTTCAAAAAATTTGCAAGAAATTCGACCCTTTGTTGACTCATACGATCGCATAAGGGAAACAGTAACAAATCGAAATCGACCAGTCAAGAATCATCCAGTCAGGACGATGAGCCACTACAAACACTGGTATTCTTAATTTTCCATCACATGTCCAGCCGTGCCGAACTTCCGTCTTCTTGCCACCTCTTCTGCCTTTTGCAGCTCCTGCTCTTCATGTTGCTCTTTTAGGCCTTCTAATTCTTGTTCTTGTTCTAATTCTTGTTCTTCTAGGTGGATACTTTCATCGAGTGCAGGTGCATTATCTTCAAAGGAAGATTGCGATCCACCAATCTGAGAGATGAACGATCCTGATCTTCTACCTGATGAGCGTTGTAATTGAGAAGATGATGATGCACTTTCGAGAAATATTAAAGCACATGTTTGTGTGTTTCGTCCTTCTTCTCCCCTAGTACTAGCATCTTCATCTCCTGCTTGTTCTATTCCACCTTCTACAACATCTTCTAGTCGTGGGTTTTGTGCTTTCCATACTTCTCGAGAAGAGAAGAGAACAGCAGTACCGAATGCGGCTAGAAAACCACCTGAGAAGACTAAGAATTAGAGCGAACGAACCCTAATTCATCTTCTTGAGACGGATGGAATCTGAGTGCCAAAACCTTTCGCCCTTGAAAACCCTTATCAGGAGTATGGATGTCAAGATCGATGAGAGGAAGCCTTAAAAGAAGCAGCCAGCTGCTCGTAGAGTCCATGAACCAGCCTCATGTTGGCGCTCCCCTAAGGCTCGTTCTCCTGCTTCTAGAAATGTGGAGGTCTCTATCTGCGACCTAGAAGTACTAGAAGATGAAGTGCTACTGGATGCGGAAGATTTTTCCTTTCTAGTACTACTAGATGCGGAAAATTTAACCTCTTTTACAACACGACCAGCACCTACTGGTACAACTGGTGCTGGTACCTCTACCTCCTTTTCTAGGTCTTGTCCTTCAACATCTACTGCATGCTGATGCATGTCTTCTATCTTCGTATTACTAGGAGGTCCTTGTTCTGGCCTTTCTTTTTCGTTACTAGTTCTAGTGCCTTGTCCTAGGCTAGTATCTTCTTCTTCTGTGCGCGTAGCGCTACATGAAGAACAACCACCACCACCAACACCACCACCGCAGCATTTGCAGCAATCGTAGTTTTCCGCCTCCCGAGATGTCTTTCCGGCCGCTCCGTTATCACCACGCTCAGTTGTTTCGTCTGAATGCGTCGACTTCTTCTTGATGCCAGGAAAAAATACTGCTGAGGGCAATGGCGCGAGCACTGAGTGAAAATTATGAACCATGTTGTTTTTCTCACCTCTAGATGCAGAAGACTGAAATAACGACCGAGTTGTAGCTCCTTCGAGAATAATCTAATCTTAGACACAACCCGGTTATTATCATGTTTGTTACTCGGTTATTTCTAGTTTTCGAGTAGGGAAACCACCGAGGACGGACCCTTCTCTTATAATGTACTAATTATCTATACCCTTTCAACAATGGGAAAAGGGGCTGCCCCGAACATTATGGTCTGTTAAAGACAAGTGGGTGAAAAAACATCAAATTCATAAAAAAAGCACAAAAGCATCAACGCCATGGCGAAACTTGCGAGGAAAAACGAAAAAACGCGTAAGGAACGCGGAGCTCCTATCGATGAGAATCCTAGAGGAGAAGTTTTCGTAGTCCTCCTTCCACTGCTTGACATTCTTCCACTTCTTGTTACTTTATCTTCGCGTCCACTGCTTGACATTCTTCCACTTCTTGTTACTTTAATATCTTCGCGTCCTTTCAACAGAGCACTAGTCCTTCTGCCTCTCGAGTTTTTCATCAGCAGGCTCATTATCATCTCAGACTCAGCATCGTCCTCGTCAGCTGCTTTACTCATGAGCATTTCAGCATCGTCCTCGTCAGCTTCTAGTAGGTAGTCCACCTCCTTCTCCTCGTCAAATTTTAATTTAGACTCTTTTCCCTATTAATTATATTGATATTACAACTAGATTGATATCATTGTAGAAGCCCTGTAGAACTACAACTACCTAGAAGTAAAAACATGTCGAAAATTTAGGTCACTTTTCTGGGATGGTTCTAAGTAGCTCTAGCTCTAGAAGCAATGATGCATTTAAATTTATCGTGGAGCACGTGCACGTTGCAGCCGTAACATCTTCAAACCGCGCCTGTCCTTGAAGATAAGCAACATGTTGTGCACGACGGTAAGAGACGATCGTCTTGACACCACAAAGCACGAATGTGATAGCTGCCAGCGCCGATGCGATACAGGCACCGAAGGAAGCGTCGGATCCAGTCGCATAATATTTGCGACCGAAAATGTCAACCAAAACATTGTTTGAAGTGATGTCTTCCTGATCGTCACGAGTTGAAGATGGATCCGCGGAAGTCGAAGATGGTGCATCATCAACATCTCCTTTAACTTTATCGTGATCGACGTCAAAAATATTCTCTTCAGCATCAGTCACAGCGTCCTCTACTTGCTTGTCCCGTGTGGTACTAGAGGTGGAGGAAACATCGCCAGCCAATTCTGCAAGCGATCGAGATCCACTATCTCCAAGAGGTCGAGATCGTGACTGTGCACTGATTCGATTTGGGCGGTTCGAAAAAAAATTCCCCTCAAAATCGATTTCCGCAACTTGATCATCGCTTAAGGCGTATGCAGTGCTGATGTTGTAGAGGAAGCAGGCCCTCAAATAATGGAGACGAATGGTCGTGGGAATCATCTGCTTGCTTCCGTTTCCGATAGAAAAATAAGAAAATCAAAATAACATATTTTTTGAATTTTGAGTTTGTCGAGACCACTGGGCTGTGGAGGTTATCTTCTATTTCTCGAACACATTCATCGACAAATAGGAATAAAATAGAAACTAGTCTTTCTATTTGTAATTCTACTTCTTCTTTTTTGTAATTGTATGAACGTGCCTCCTCGATGAATCTGATTTTGAACTCTACTTGAATTTTTCGGGTTACAGAACTTCAGTGACTGCCAGCTGGAATTACATCATCGCGTTCTTGCGGGAGAACAAGAGGCCATGATCAAAGGGGGAAATTGGGGAGTTTTCAGAGAACGAAGATATTTCAGAGTTATCCCTTTCTCTCACAAGAAACCGACGGGAGTGAGCTGGCCACCGAGTATCTACCACGCCTCCATACAGAATAAGTATGCAACTGGCTCGACGACCGATGCTTTTCTGGTTGCGTTGTAACATCATGCCAAAGCTAAACACTCGATGAACTAAAATACTCTGTAGAAGTTGTAGCATCGATCCACAACATCATCTTCGAACTGTATGCTTTTGTTTTTCTTGTTACTGTAAGTAACTTGTAGTTCTGCTTTTGCTTGCGTTATTGATGTGAAATAAGGAAGAGACGTGTGAAGTTTCTAGAAACGGCTGCTGAAGTCGTATGAAGATGAGCGGAGCCGTCTTCTCCAGCTAGTCCTTGTCCTTCCAGACCAGTGTGAGGAGATGATGGATGTCACAACTAATACCAATAGAATCCATATGTTCTGTCCAAATCTGTAGCAAATAATCGCAAGAAAGACAAGCTCAAGGTGGTCTAGCAAATTAGTTCGTTAGTGTTAGAATATTCTCAAAATAGGATCAACATTTTCATATTTCGACCATTGTCGATGTCATTTTTTGTCTAGCCTAAAAATCATGTCAATTTGCATTTTCATTTTTTTCTACTTATTCTATTTGTACGTAGATGTAGTTGGCAAGAATTATTAACGAACTAGAAGTACTTAATGTAGCATTCATTCGATGAGATTCTACTTAGCGGTGTCGGTCTTGATTCCTTCCTCGGTTAAAATCCGGCTCACAGCAAATACACCATAAGATTCTCAGCATGCATTCAATTGCTGCCGATGCCTGGCCAGGTCTTCCTCTTCACTCTTGAGCTGCTCTTCGCTGTTCCTCTTCCGAGACTCGACCAGCACTGTCCTAGACACCTCAAATCGCAGCGACGGCTTTTCAACTTTTTGACACTCTGCTATCATGGCCTGAGCATTTCCTTGGACACCGTTTACGCTCAGCACTTTATCGCCTGCGAAGATGCGCTCCCCTGCGTTGTGACGATGGTTCCACCGACCGACTAAACCTTGGAGGGTGCATTGGAAGATTTTGACGATTTGTGATTGTTGTAGTACAAGAACTATCGGCTGCGTGTCATCTTCTTGCCAAGCTGCTGAAGAAAAAATTGTTGAAATGCGACTATGATCATCAAAAAAGAAAAGGAAACTGAAACTATCCCCCCGTGTTGTGTAAGTATTCAATTTCCATGCTGCACAAGAAGTAGATAGAATACCAGATTCCTGCACTCTTTCAATCCTAAGAGCTGTTCCTTCATCAATGTGATCCACGTCTATGCCCAGACGTTCTGGCTCTGACCCACGTTCTAGCACGTATTCAAAATGCAGCGTCCGAAACGGCTGAAATGCCTGTGGTTGTTGCGCCGTTGCAGCTGTGGACGATGACGAGGACGATGCTGTTGAGGAATCTTCATTCTTCTTGTCGTTATTTTTCATGTTCTTCATGAATAAAGAAGAAACCGTCGACGCTCCTGCTGCTGTACTAGTACTGCCGGAAGTACTACTACTGCTACTCCCAGCACCAGAAGCACCGCTAGCTTGTTTCGCTTTGTGGTTTCTGGCATTGAGCAAGTTGACCGTCCTCGCCTCTTTCATCCCGTGCATCGACTGAAGTAAGTTGTTTAAGCCGAAAATGTCCTCCTCCTCCTCAAGCACCTGCGTCAGTACTCGCCAGTCGTCGTAGGGATTTGATGTCGAAGATTTTTGATGCAGTTGTAGTTGATGAAGCTGATCCACAGAGGTGCCAGTATAACTCAGAGAGTCTTCTGGATCCACTGCAGTAGAACTGGATGAAGATGAAGAAGGTGGCTCGGTGTAAGCCAACAGCACTGGTGAAGATACCATCCTACCACTTGACGGAGATGAAGATGCTTGTTGCTCATTCGAACTCCCTTGATGATAATTTTTCTTCTTCCCAGCACTACGAGGACCACTACTTGTACTTTCTTGCCCACCTTGATGTCTACTGCCACCACCACTAGATGATATTATTGCACTTCGATTTAAACCCAAGGTCACTGATGAGCTCCCACTAGTACTGTATCGTGCGCCTCCTCCACGATGGTCGTCTATCTCGTTATCCCTCTCATGGTAAAGATAGCTCGTGTCACTTCCGCAGCACTTGCCCATATGAGCAAAGCTAGACTCGACACCGGATGCTGTGAAGTTGCCCATAGTGTTTGATGTTTTCTACTTTTTCTCTTTGAATTAAACTTCTATAAGCAGTAGCGATAGACCCCAACTTACTTTCAATGTTTTTCGTCCTCATCCAAGTCTCGTTTCTCTATTTTCAGTGGATATTGATTTCCGGTAGTTGTCATTGTTGTAATGGTCTACTTAGATGATTATTTTTGTGGCCTGTTTTCCCCGTCGCGGGGTGTCCTCGCTTTGCCGTTTCAGTGTCAAGTTCCTTCTAGCACTTTATCATGCTAGCTTCACATTATACCTTATTGAATTTTCTTGTTGACAACTTCTCACTCTGTATCACTCAGATTTGATCACCCATATGCGCACCCACACCACAAAGACACAAATGATGTTGATGAACAAGAACAAAGAACACTGTTGCAGTTGACTAAGTAGAGAAAGAAGTAAAAACAGATCAAGATCATGAATCCAAAGACATAGACATTGTTAGCGCGAATTATCTAAAAACATCAAGAATAGCATGAAGAAGGCATTATGTCCATGACAGCTTAAAAAGTAGTCTCTTTCTTTGTCGACGCCATGCGAGGAGTGCGAAGATATTCTTCATCTAGAAGAGACAACATTTTTTATTGTCTTTTTCCATCTGAGAAATCACTGCCAGGCGTCCTCTTCACAGCTCCACCCTCCTCTTCCCGCCATGATATGGTCCACGATGTTTGGCTAGGTTTTCACTTATCTTAGAGGTTGCGACATTGCATTCTTCAGATCATCCCTGACCCTTTTCCTACTGAAAAAAAAAGTCAAGGATGGTAGTGAAGAACAAGAATGCAATCATGTGGCAACCCTTAATTATTGGCTTCTTGATCCTGTCTTCTGTCGGAGCAAAGGACGCAGCGAGCTTCTCCATTTGAGCGAGCACCTCATCAGTTAGTAGTCCTCCAGGCGCTACTAGTGCTACAGCCTTGACGTTGTCAATGACTTGCTCCGCGCGACTGGCACCCATGATGACGGACGAAACATCTTGATTCCTCAGTGTCCACGCGAGCGCTAACTGCGCTAAAGAAACTCCAAGACGCATTGCGAGAGGTTTCAACCTTTGACGTTGTAAAGGAGGTGATGAAGAAGGCAGAAGAATCGTGAGGGAGGCACGAGGACAAGTTGGAGGAGGAGGTTTACGTTAACGGCATCGTACCTCATCAAGGTGTCAATTGTATAATTAGATCTAGGTACTTAGATGGTCTTGGTCAAGAAGCAGTACTAGCAGCAGGCGCGACAAGCCTATAAAACGAACAGTAGAAGCAAGTAGTACTGTCTCGCCAATTCAAGTTCGCTTTCTTTTTCCAGCAAGAACTTTTTAAACTCTGCACGACTGCCCTTAGCGACCTTCCCCTTATCCAGATACCGACCGGCCAAAATGCCCTCCGCAAGGGGACTGTAAGTGGTAAGACCCAATCCCTCTTCGCTGTGGATGAGGCTTTGGTATTCGCGTTCGACCCTTTGCCTGGCTACTAGGTTGTACAGAGGCTGTTCCATCAAAGGGCCTTGGAGCGGGATTAGAGGTCGTTAGTTGCCGCGCACAAAGAAGGCTGCTCCATTAAGGGGCCTTGGAGGGAGACTGGAAATGAGGTGGACGAGGGGGAGTGGATGATCAATGTAACACTCTATCAGAGGTAGGAACGGGAAATGTAACACTCTAGTATCTTCACGGAAAAAAATATAATTGCTACAACAATTCTAAAATTTGTTCCAACAGCACACCCACAGACATCGTGATCGATCCAACGTAAGTTCAATTTCTCTGCTACTTGGTGTGCACGTCGGATCTCTTCAGCGGTCCATTCGGAGGTTCCCCAGTACAAAGCCATCCCTTGGTCTATCAAGAAATTAAACGCTCTCACGGTCTCTTCAAGCGGAGTGGTAGGGTCGAATCGGTGTGCATAGACCAAATCCACGTAGTCCAGTTGGAGGCAGATTAGATGTTGGAGGAAGTTCTACTTGTATTAAAATAAATCATTAAAAATTGAGAAGAAGAGAAAAAAACGTGTACTTAGTAACCCTTCTAACCGATGCTACTTTTAATCATCAACTGAAGCTCCAGATGATTACGAGTTTCTTCTAGACTCATCAATGAGAATGAACTGATTATAGACATCAAGAATGAGAACCAACATAAACGTTGCAACGACCCTCGCATGCCTTCGATGAGATGCTTCCGGGATAGACCCTTATTGTTCACGCCATCTCCTCGCGCGTTGAACAGCTTGGTTGATATCACCAGTTCTTCTCGACGGATGTTGACAACGTCAACATCCTTTGCCTTTGCGTTTGCACTGGGAGTATCACTGCTAGAAGATGAACGACTAGAACGACCTTCCTCAAAGATTTGCTTAAGGGCTTCACCCATAATAATCTCTGATTCACCGTGGAAGCTACCGTAGCTCTCTGCATTGTCGAAGAAGTTGATGCCCTGTCGAATGCACTCCTTCAGGATCTGTTTGGCTTTGTTTACTCCGACTTGACCATCTTCGGTGAAGGTGAGCCACGCACCGTAGGACAACGCTGAGACGCGGAGCCCGCTTCTGCCGAGTGCGCGATACTCCATAGCAGTGTTGTTCCAAGGGTTCTGTTTGCCGAAAGGGCTGGGAGGAGGCGGTGCACGGGAAATCGAGCCTGTCTTGCTCCCTGCTGCACGGGCTGCAAGTGTGAGGAGCAGCTGGGAACAGAGGAGAAGCACACGTCTGTTGTTCGACATTTTGAAGCTGATCTTGTTTTTCAGGAGCAAGGCAGTGTTGTAAAAATTGTTTGTATAAGATGGACCACTCCTTTTTTTACTTACTTACGATCGTGTCATTTTTTTTTTCGGCTTTGATGCTTTAACAATAAACCGATCACCACGCTAAAAATAAAGACTGTCCTACCTCTTTCACTCAATTGCAGAGCTCTCTCTCTCGTCCGGTTCTCCAGGATTCGATGCAAAGATGCTCTGCTGGACACACTCCTGCTATTTTCACTGATCATATCTTGGCGCATCTGTGGATGAATGAAAATTTCTGTTCTGAGCTCAATGATGTCTCCGTGTGTGAACGACAGGTACATACTCATGTTCCTAGTAGACTCACTTTTCGGAATTCACTTCATCAACATGATGACCTCGAGATCAATGCGAAACATATGATGCTACAACTACTCCTTCTAACTTGCTTCTGTTCAGATTGATCATGACGCACCACTTTACTATTCACAAAGAAAGACTGACGCAATGCAGCCATGAAGAACAAGAACAAGTACCAAAAATCAAAATGGGACTGAAAAATAAGGTAGTTCTAAAAAACAGAGTAGAAATTGATGAATTTGAATGGTCGTGACGCTAAAATAAAAGCTCTTACTTAATGGCAATGAAAATGATAGTGAAACGACAATTCGAGGTCTTTATCGCAGCGATGTAGTTCATCAAGCTGTATCACTTCACTAGGTTATCATGTTGTGTGATGTGCTTGATGTTGAAGCTTGTGGTCCCTGGATGTAGTTCGAAAAATTAGAGTTCACTCAACACAGCAACACGTCATACTAACTTAGCGATTCAATTCAAACTTGTGCTGGTTTGCGTGGGATACCACGACCAGAGCAGGGAGCCACAGTCTGTGCTTACTTAATAGCATTCAAAGCTCCTGTGGTGCACGAATTAAGAACTTTTTGATTTTACTCCATGTAAAATGGTGTGGTCATAGTCATTGTTTTGTTGACCTTGATGATAGACGTACTGGCAGCACTAATGAGATTGATAAGGATGTCGTTCGATGATAAACCGAAAAAAGTGATAAGAAAAAGTAGTTCTCTTGTAGCTGTTAGTTCATCTGGTCACAAAATGACTTACGTCTATCTAAATTATCTGTTTCTTGAAGATGTCAACGGGTACATTTGGAGGAGACGCACGATGAAGCAACAAGCACGGTGGAAGGAATATTTAGAGGTATAGATCATGAAGATGATGTTCATGTCTTTAGTTACTCTGCGATATTGACTTGTGTAACGACTTGCAGGACCTGGATCATACTATTGCATCTTTTCGAGCATACCTATCAACTTCAACTCAGGTGAAATATCTTCCGAAACTGCGTTTTACACCTATGGGATGCTTCGTTCTATGCACGAGTACCTGAAGAACCCTTCTAAACTGATTGGAACTGCTGCAACATCGCTAGCTATTCATACTTACGATAAGAATGGACAACAACATCAACATTTTTAACATCAAGTCCAAGAACGAAAAAATATTATAAATATGAAATAAGGAAGCTTAGAATGAAAAGAACAAGTTCATTGATCAACACAGCCGAGTTTTTTTTTCTTACAAGTTCTGCTTGCTACAAGGAGGTCAAAAAATCGGGATAGCATGGAGGAGTCACATCTTCACGTCCATATCCGAGACAACTACAACTTCACCATGATACTTCACTTCACTAGGATTCGGGACGACGACAAATTTTATAAGCTTAGCAGCATAAGTAGTTCCGAAACCACGTCTTTTTTCTTTCAGATGATATGTTTTTTGTTAAAAAGGTCATGCAACATCAGCTATCTTTTCTTGAGAGTATCATGATGGTATCGCGTGGTTATAGAAGTTCAGGCTCACTAAATCTAAGTTCTTTTTTTCATTTTGCCCTTCATTTTGAGAACTCATGAAGATCCACAACTTCTTTACTTACAGTAGTTCCATTCTTTACATTTATTCGGTTCTTCAAGCAGAGCTCTTTATCTTTCGAAGTTCTAGTATTACAACTCTTATTAAACAACTCTAAACTCGTCTATCTCTACATCAAGATTTATTCCCCTTCGTCAACGTCTTTTTTTACTCCTCCTCTTCTGACATTGATACATCCTCGCCTACCCACGCTTGCAGCTCCTCCAAACCCATGAGCAGATCAAAAACTTCATCTGTCGCGTCTGCGTTCGAAGTGGTTTTTTTATGATCTACTGGTTCTGCCGGAGTTGTTTTGCTTTTAGAAGTAGCTACTGCTGCGTAGTCTCCAGCTCCATTTTCGACTGCATCTTGAACAATCTCAGATAGAAGGCCTAGATCGTACTGGTCAAGGTCCTCTACCTCTGCGTCTGCGTCGTCCTCCTCCTGTGCTTCTTCCTGATCTGATAATGCCTCATCATGATCATATAGTACTTCTGATTGGACGTCGTCGTTTTCATCCTGAAGATCTTCTTCCTCAGAAGTATTGTTGTACTTGTTGTGGTGGTTCTTGTCAGAGGATTTCATCTTGTCGTCTGCAGATGCCGATTTATCTCCTGCAGATGCTGATGTTTGTCCTGCAGGCAATTCAAAAAAAATCGGAGGCATTGGCGGAGGCAGTTGTTGACCGCCACTACTTGGCGCCGCTCGTCCACCTCGTCGAGGAGGCGGCAAGACGGTCGTTATAGAACCACCGGCAGCACCAGATGAACCGCGGACGTTTCCACCTGGTTGCGACTTCTTCACTGCGATACTCTGCTGTCCACCTCTTCCTTTGCCAAAACGTTTTTTAGCTCCTGCTGACCCCCGACTTGTTGCACTCATTCCGCCAGAAGTTGATGAAGAGGACGCGATATTTTTCAACTTGTGATGATTCGCTGAAGATGTTGTCACCCCTTCTGGTGCAGACACTATGGACGAGATCTGCAGTTTCATCGATTTATTAGTGCAACTCGTACCACCTTTCATCGAATATGAATGATTGCCTCCATGATATCTTGCATGATCATCTGGCGCTTTTCCTCCTGCGCCGCCACCACCACCTGCTACATGAGAACCAGAAGTGGCGCCTCGAATGACAACAGTGGCGATCCGTTGGCTCCCATTGTGTTTTCTCGCGGAGCTTTTGTCAATCGATGGCAAAAATTGCAAAGACTCTTCGTCGACGGAGAAGTTAGAGAGTTCATGCTCATTGCTCATTCCTTACTGTAAGATGTAAGTTATACCACCCTTGCGGTAGTTGCCGCGCAAGTCAAATTTGATAAAAGTAAAAATGAGTGAAATAAATGTGTTGAAAGAATGTCGGGGGGCCATAACAAAAGTTTCATGATTCACATGCTCTCTGGCTAACGTCCGCTTGATATCAATAGGCAGTGGTCCAAAGCCTCCTCTATTGTCTCCTGTAACAGGAGTGTTTGCTTGTTCTGGTACTGTTCCTGATACTGGTGCTCGTCCTTTTCTGGTGTCAGTGGCTCCAGAAGTACTACATGTTGTACTTCCTGGTGCTCCTATAATTGTACTGGTACAGGAACTGGTTGTACCTGCATTGCAGCTAGTACCACGTTTACACCTATCGGTTGCTCCCGCAGAGGTGCCACTACTGTATGAAGAAGGCACTACAAGAACTCCAGTTTGCTTTTGTTCTTCGACGCTCCTACAATTGGTCGTGTTCTTACTGGATTGCGCAGACACTGATACCGACTTCGACGTGTTCCCCAGCACATGAATATGTGGAAGAGAAATCGAGGAAGGAACTGTAGTGCTACAGGATGTTGGACTTGCCGCGCCCGAGGAATAGAATAATTCATCGTAGTCTACTTCATCCGCTTTTGTTATTCCAAGCTCGTCCTTAGCAGCACAAGAAGTAGAAGGTGGATATAATTTGGAGGCTTCTTTCTGATTCTGATTTCTGATTGCGAACGACGTCACAGGTGCTATCAGTGATGCTGCAGTCGGTGGTCGAGTCGACCACTGTCGTCCAGCTGCTGTTTCCTTGGAGGAGGAGGTAGATGAAGTTGATTGGTCCTGTCGCTGAAGATGTTGTCCTGCTACGTGGTTATCTTCGCCAGATG
The DNA here is from genome assembly GCA_905178165.1 of Amoebophrya sp. A25. Classification (NCBI taxonomy): domain Eukaryota; class Dinophyceae; order Syndiniales; family Amoebophryaceae; genus Amoebophrya; species Amoebophrya sp. A25. Next base: position 150,082 of record CAJINU010000009.1, on the reverse strand, counting down.
AGGCTGAGGCGAAGCTCCTTCTGCCTGGTGGTGCGGTAATTCGACGGCCCCCCGCGGTAGAGGCATTGCCAAAAATTGGAAAACCGAGGATAGGGCTGCTAGCGGAGGTAGATGTGCCTCCAGTGGTGGAAGAGGCGTAGGCGTTAATATTAGAGAATAACCAAGTAGAAGCGAAGACGATATCAACAAGAAATAAAGTATCAACTGGTGAGCATGTGGTCCTCCTGCGACACAGCCTGACAAACAAATAATTTATAAACTTTTCAGATGAAGATTTCAGAGAAAATGAACTTTGCTACTTCTACTTCCATAACTAATTTCGATGAAGATGATCTTCCAGCAGGCACAACTCCCTCACCCGTCGTGGTCGTGATTCGTATCGTGCCGCCAGTTGTTGTCCGTTGCGGTGGTGGTCCAATTAATGCTCCTGGCCCACGCTTTCCTGAAGGAAAAATAGGGATTTATTTGTCCACGACGTTGAGATGAAACAAAGGTTGAGAAGCCGAGTGGAGCAAAGTAGGACCCAGAAGGAGAAGATCAGGTGAAAAAATCGGAGATGAAAGAGCAGAACCAGGTAGGTGAAGGAGAAAATGAGTTCAGCAAGCAAGAGCAGAGTAGACGAGTGGAGCGAAGTAGGGCAACAAGAAGTAGCAAAACCGTCCGGAAATAAACCACGAGACGAGAGTAAAAAGTGCGGTCTTGATTTTGCAACCATTTTTCGAGCTCTACTTTGTAAACGACAACGGGCATCTTTCACCTCATCTTCTATGTTGCAGCTTCCTATCTTCTGCTTGTCGCTCGACGTCACCCACTGCCACTCATGAGATGGATCATGAAAAGAAATCTAGATTATCTCGTCCGCTTTGTCGTTAGGGGTTTATATGTCACTCAAACTCGCGATCCAGAAGTTGCCTCTCTTACACGTGTCGATCTTTTCCGATTGTTCCGCTCGAACACGATCGAAAGCGTCCTAGTCCACCTGCGCAACATCGAAGATTTCGTTTCTTTCATAAACATCAAAGTAAGATGAAGAAGATATTAACTACAAGAACGAATACGAAAAAGAAACAAAAATATATCGAAGAGGGTTGAAGACGGGAAACTTCGAAAAGAAAAAGGGGAAAGAGGAAACGAGGAGACTGTCTTCATGATGCATGCCATGATTAGAGTCTAAGAGATCAAACCTCCAACGTCGAATTCCACCTATCCATAGCTTCTTATAATGTAGAAACAAAAAGAAAACCAAAACCATCTCATCAAGTGAAGATCGACATATTTTTCCTAATTCAATATGTTGAAGACCTGGTCATGTTCATTAATTACAGAGCACATCTTCATTGGTCATACATTTTCTTGCGCTCTTCTACCAAAACCAAAACCAAGAATGAAAGAACTACAAAGCGACAATAAGAACCAACTTACTACTTCAATACGCCTTTTCGTTTTGACAGGCTTCAGACTTGAAGAAATGGAACGGTTCTTCGTACGGGCAGCCAAAACTTTGTGACCACTACAAGGAGTCATCATCAAAACTTCTATCTTGTTATTGTGTGGGTGAATGGGGGACGAGAGGGGTACTAGTTTTGAAGGAGGTGAAAGTGAAACTCAAATGAAAGAATAAAATTGTCCATCTATATAATCGTCTTCGAACCAAGAAGAACTAGTACAGTGTAGGTACAGCCTCCTCAGCCTTTATTTTGTGCAAGAACCTCTACTTTGTGGAAAAATTGTCTACTTGTTAAGCCAAAACGACTTGCTTAGTGCTAGAATTACCTGGATAGAAGCCCTTCTTGCCTGGTGGTGGTCCAATAGTTTCTCCCATCTGCAGCGACTTGCCTCCTTTCTTCCCTTTACCTGTAGTTGTGTTCGAAAAGAAATAAGCATGTCAACATAATTGTCTCACTTTATTTCATCAGTTAATAGTACCCAACTACTTGGTGGATGTGGAAAATCTCTTGAGCAAACGTCGTAAGATTTCAACATGACTACAGGATCTTCGTGATGATGATGATATCTTTCACACTGGATCTTCGTGATCTTTCACACTGAGAACGAGAGGGACCATGAGCATGACCAGAATGAAAAAGTAGTATTAAGCAACAACTAGAACTACCTTTCATCATTGGCGGAAAGTCGAGTCCTCCAGGTAACGGGAAATCGAAGGGAATTTGCTCACTTTCCATTCCAGCGAAAAGGTCGTTCTCCACGATCTCGCTTCCAAGCTCATTGATTAGGTCCTCTACAGCTCTCGTCGTCTGGTCTAAAGCTCCTAGACCTGGTGGTTTTCTTGGTAAAAAATCGAGTTCTTTGAAGGAAGTTATATCATGAATATCAGATATCTTTGATAATGATGACGATGATGATGATGATGATGACGTACATACGAGAACAAGTTAATACAGTTGCATCAAGTATCATTCATCAAAAATGTCTTCAGTTAGACAGCTTTCGATCTATAGAAGTGATTGTCTTTTCACGACTAGATCCTGGTGCTCTAAAAAGAGACCAAGCAACGAACATGAACGACAAGAACAGCACATCAATACAATACAATTAATCTCACACAAATAAGTTCAGTGCACCAGACTGCCATTTAAGGGAAAAATTTATCTCGAAAATACCACCACCTCCCAGTGGTTCTTGAAATATCCGCTGTACTAGTTGTGGATTCAGACCGTCTGAAAGTTTGGCGCTTTCCACATCTTCCGTCAGATCCGGGAAGAAGAAGATTGGCGTGTTATGTGGCACTTTATGCACACGCTCAGGTTCTGTGAGACAATACGCCAATCCCCTCTCCTTCAATTCACTCCACAGGTTCGTCTTAGAGGACTACGTTCCTCGTTGCCGGCGATTATGTTCATCTCGAAGCGATGAATCTTTGACCTTTTTGTTCGTCCCCTTGAAAGCACGTGGTCAGAGATGGATATACACTTCTAAAGATGTTGAAATACTCTTGTCTGAGCCTTAATCGTCACTGGATTTTGAGACAGTGAAAGACTCATACTTTCGTGGCACCTGCTCCGTTCGTTCCAGCGTGGATAATGGAGCGTTAAGCCGCGTATCGCTTCGCCGAGTATGATGACGCCACTTGCGGTCAATTGGTTCCCTTCTAAGCGGAGAGTGTGGATCTGTATTTTTATACAGGGGAGAGAAGAGATGAACTCAAGGTCAAGTGTAGTGCATCTTACTTGATGTCGGACACGAACACTAAAAGTCAAAGTACCACAACAAGAACCTGAGCCCCCAGGGCGGTTTGGGTTACTTGAAGTATGATGAAGTTATTCAAAGAGCGCATTGAATTTGAAGTTGAACAAGTTGATGAAGTTTCCAATGAATTCCAAACGAGCTGCACATCAAAAAGAAATGATTCTTCTATCCCAAATAGTACCGGTCCCGCCATCCCCTTAAGCCAATCCACTAATCCGCCTTTCTCCGTTAGTCCTTCATCCGTCACTAAATTTCTCCCGAGGTTCAATTCCCTCACATGCATGCTGTGCTTTTTGAATAGATGGCATAATCGCTGAAGGCCTGCAGAACTTATCTTGTTCCGAGCAAAATCGAGACTGCAATTCCGAAGCTTGCCGCGGTTTTTTATCAACCCCTTTACAATTCCATCCATCCATTTCGTCCACAGGTGAATATGCTCATCCGTCAACCCCTGTCCTCCCATACTCACGCAAAGAACATTGTCTTGGAAACCCAACCTTTGATGTTTGTGTTTATTGTGGTTCTGGTTGAAAATGGAAATTATATTAAGTTTGTTGATTTTGAATACCGAACCGAAGTAGTGCTGGAAACAACTACTACGTAAGATCGTAATTCGCAGATTTAACAGAAAAGGAGCTACAGCTTCATACTGGACGATGATGATACGAATCTACTCGGCGATCTGCTTAAGATTTCCCTGACCTCCACGATAACGGAGATAAAAAAAATGTAGATGGCTGATCAGTACTTTGGCTCCCATGCTGCTGTCAGGCGACTTCTTTCTTCGGGGCTGAACTTTGTCTTATGTTTTGACGTTGCTGCAGCTGCAGTGGACGATGAGGCTGAAGAGGTTGCTGCTCCACAGGTTGTTGACGTCAACAAGTCTGAGGATGAAGAGGTTGTTGACGTGACCGCAGCCACGGTAGTAGGTGAAGACGCACCAGCTGGCGCAGTAGTTGCTGAGGTTGAACAAACTGCTGCAGTTGCAGACGGATCTCCGATGTTACTTAAGGCCGCTTGCAGCACCGCAGATGCTGCTGCAGAGGTCGCAAATTTGTTATTAATAACATCTCCCGTCGCAGAGGTGCAGCTTTGCTTCGAGTCTTGTTTTTTTGGACTTCTTCCCTGCTTAGGGTTCAATTTGAAACTTATCAGCTGATCACTACTTTTCGATTGAGCAGTTCCACCTGAACAAGATAAACGTGGAGCTGCACTCTTCATCGTGCTGCCCACATGATCTCCTCCATCTAGAACTTCTGCTCCACCACCAAGATGAAGAGTTCTCGTTGAAGTTGATGTAGTTGTTCTCTTGTTGTTCATAAGAAGTAGGTCTTCTACATCTACCTCATCAAGTAGTTGTTCGTCTCCGGCGTTTCGTACAACATATCCTTTTGTTAATGTACCTCCTCCAGTAGTTTCGTACATGTCCTGTAGGATGCTCTGCAGACCAGCAGCATCGTCCTCTCCTACAACAGCGCCTAGCGCCTCTTCTAGGGCCGATGAGTGATCTACATCTACCAAACCTCCACCTCGTCCCGACGTGGTACTAGCTGTATTGTTAGTACCATTTGTTCGTGTTCCTGCTCCCCCTACTGCATTAGAACTAAGAGAAATAATCCATCTCGAAATGCATGGTCCTAGAACCTTTTTCCTCTTGGAAACGGTCTCACCAAGACGATGCCTGTGAAGTAGTGAATGGCTCTGGTATTTGGTAGCCTGATTTTGATCATAAGGAAAACAGGAAGAGAATCCTTGTGATCAAATTCAGGTTACCAAATACCTTCCAGAACCATTCAAGTAAAAAATGGGTTTCTTGTACTTCTTGTTGTACAACTAGCCTTAACTACAAGATGATCGTCCCCTACGAGGACGCCTACACCAGCACACATAGTGGAAGAAGAACAGCTTCCGCCATATTCGTAGCTTCCTAGTAAATTTCCTATGTCCACCTGCAATTCTAAATCATCCGGATCCGACAACAGTGGAGATTCTACTGCCACGTCTGGTAAAGCGGATGGGTCAAACTCCTTCGTCCCTGACGCACACGCACTAGTGGAGCACGACTCGTCCTGGGTCCTCGGAGAGCCAGCATGTTCCATCAGAGCGCGAATTTTTTCCTCCGAAGACGAACAAGATGATGACAGTTGTGGAGGAGGAGGTCTGCTTGAAGAAGATCTTCCAGTAGTTCCGGTGATTGGGTCTCCCTCTACTCCTGTAGAAGCTGAAGAGGAAGAGGAAGGATCTTGTGGTCCACTCCCATTAGAACTCAGTACAATGATCCATCTTTTCCCTCAACATCTGTTTTCATGAGTTTTTGATGTCCTCTTTGGGAACAACTCGTCTCTCACAGAAGATGGGGTAAAAGATGGATCAATTCTTGAGGCTTTAACTCCAGTTGCAAAATCGACCACCTCAGAAGCACCTCCGTCATGATCGACATCGAAAGCTGAGGAAACCAACCTCGCCAACTCGTCACAATCAAGACCAGAACACGAAAACGGGTTGTTGCCAACGATATCAGCTTGCTCGCTCTCTCCTTCCACCTTCCTTCGTTTTGCAGTACTGGAGAGACCATCCTCCTCGACGCTTTCGTCCCTCCAATGCCGCACGGAGAAAGCGCCCTCCTCAATTGTGCCAACCATCGTTGATGTTGTTCTTCTTGTTGTAATAGAAGATGTAGAAGTTGTGAGAGTAAAAAATTATCGCAATTCTTGTTCTCCGACTTGTGATCTTTCACTAATAAAGCTTAGGAAGGTCGCACTCGGGACGGTTGATGCTTTGGTCCTTTTGATGCCGGTCAGACCAGTCGCAGCGCTTCTTCCAGACGAGTGGTCCTTAGTGCTGTAGCTGTTTGCTCTCAGAGGTACGAGCAGGACGCTGCGTAATCTTCATTCTGTTCAGATGAAAAATTTTCAAAAAAAAGTTCGTTCTTTCCTTCTCTCTCCAAAACCTGAAAAAACATCTATCAGTTCCATTTTTAGGTCGAGGAGGTTGAAGAAGCAGTTGCAGTTGGAGTTGCACTTGCTCTACTTCTATTTGGCTATTGATGATGATGATATACCCAGTAGATTTTTGTCTACTGGTGTGCATGCGTTAATGTATTGGTATTTCTAGCGCTAGGTAGCCATGATACTAAGGCCAATGAGACGAAAGCTAGAAGAGATTACGTCTAGGGCTGAGCATCCAACGAGAGAAATGTATCTTGTAAGGTAATGGTAATCTACCATGGAAAACAAAAAAAAGCCAGAACAACATGCTTCGGTAAAAAAACGAGGACAAAGATCACGTGCCGATTTGCTAGTTGCTACGTCGTCGTCGTGGTCTTTCTATATTTTTTCTGCATTTTTGCTGCAACTGTAGTAGACGGTGCTTGATACACTACTACAACAGAGAAGTAGGAAAAATTACGACGCTCCCGACCACGACAAAGTCACCAACAACAGCACTGATGAAGCGAATGAGTGAATGAATGTACCCACTGCAGGGGTATAGAAGAAATCGATTACGGAGAAAAGGCGAGCGACAGAGATGGAGAACCCAACATGAACCGATGTGTACTTACGTTATTATCAAGCGAACCAAGAAAATGAGCTTTTGAAAGATGTGCTTTTGGAAATCAGAATCGTTTATCTTTTTTGGCACTTGTTGGGATGAGAACATCAAGTTCAAGATCGACGAAGGAGCAGGTGACAAACTACTACTTTCTCTTCTCAAGTTCCGAGATCGCTTCGTCCAAATGCCAACTGTCATGAATCCGTGCAAGTAGTTGTCCTGGTGGCTGACGAGTGCAGCACTTTTGATAGGGTGGGAGGTAAACTAAAGTAGAGGACATCTACATGATCTTCTTCATATTCGAAATGTTATAGGTGAGGTCCTCGTGTCCCAACATTTTAGTACTTTTAGTGAGGGAAAAGAAAAAGAAAAAGATACTAGAGATTGTCCCAGTAGACTCCTTCTAGTTGCTGCCGTAGATAGAAGTAGTACGACGCACGTCGAATTGTCGAATTGGCATGAAGTTTCATCCCTTAGGATTAGGATCAGGATGTGATCCGCGGTCCGCAGGGTTTAGCTGCATTCTCAAGCGGATTAACGCAGCCGCTGAAGGACTAGCAAAAACCCTGCGTCACATAGCAAGGATTGATGAATCACGCCCCTACAATTTCTATGGCTGCGGGACCGATAAAATGCGCCCTTCATCTCAAGAAGCTCGTAAGCTTTTACTGACTTTCACAACAAAATGGAGGTGGAGGAACGAATAGAAGTACTGCTCATAGGCTTACACTTAGCTACTTGAGGATTAGGAGATACAATAAACGACGACGATACAATAAATACAGACTCATACGTCAACGGTGAGTGAGGGAGCTCACTCCATGTTGTTGACCTGAAAAGAAGATTATAGACTCCTCAAAAGAAGATAGATTTGCAAAAATTAAGGAAAAAAACTAACACATCACACTACTAGCTTGCTGGATCTGCTCGAGTTCTTAATTTGATGGAAAGAAGAAAAACTATACTATAATAACTCACAAACTAACATGATCAACCACCTCAACGATGAAAAGATTAAGATTTATTCTATATTAAGAGCAATAAAACTTTGCAAACACATCCCTTCGGAAACCTCAACCTCCAACACCCAAACCCAAAACACCCAAACCCAAAACCTCCGACACAAAAACAAACAAACCCCAAACCCCAAACCCATGAACCCATGAACCCATGAACCCATGAA